>OY294041.1:4789808-5340327 GCA_958510855.1 Rhagonycha lutea
TTAACCAAAACCGTTGCACAAGCTCTTGTGAAGTTATTCGAAGAAGGTAACACAATTCCTTTCATAGCACGGTACCGTAAAAATGCCACCGGTGACTTGGCCCCCGAAAAATTACGTGAAGTTAAAGAGGAATACGACAACTTTTGTGAAGTAAAAGTGCGTGCACAAAATATCCTGAAGACGATTAAAAAAAGTGGTCAGTTGAACGAAAACTTAGAGAGGGCAGTTTTAAGTGCTCATACTGCTGAGGAGTTGGAACATCTGGTACAGTTATTTTTGTCACAATTTTCCATACTAATGCTCCAAGTTTTTAGTATGCACCGTACAAACCTGGAAGTAAAGGAAGTTTAGCTGAAAGAGCCAAAGCTTTAGGATTGGAAAATCCAGCTCTTAATGTGATGAGAGGTTCACCAAGCGTTGATCTACAAAGTTTTGTAGATAAAAGCAACAAGAATCTGCAAAATTATGCAGAAGTTGAAAAAGGTGTGATGCACATAATAGCTTCCGTGGTTGCTAGTGACACAGAAGTTTTAGCATTGACCAGAGAGTTGTAAGAGTTTATATTATTTTTTCTCTTTTCTGTTTATAATTTGTTTCCAACTTTCTAGACATTCCAGTACTAACTTTTCTATCGAAACTAAACAGTCTAAATCGAAAGCTGAAGCCACCACTTCGAAGGCAACAAAAATGGATGGTAGAAAGAAAGCAGTTGAACAAAACAAGTTTGAACTGTATTTTAATTTTAAAAGTTCTAGCAAGCATATAAAACCACATCAGGTAGTAAATGATCTGACTGAAGGTTTTGATATTTTTGTTTATTTAATTTTTTCTTGTTCAGGTTTTAGCAATCAACAGAGGGGAAGCATTGAAAATTATTTCTATAAAAGTGATTGTACCGGATTTTGTATTCAAAAAGTTTAACAATTATTGTTTTTCAAGGTGGAAAAACAGGGCACAGGATAAACTTCTGCAAATGGCCTTTGAGGATGCTTACACTCGACTAGGTAAGTGTTGAGAATATTTTTTATTTAAGATTATTCATACAAAAAAATTCATTCAGTTTTTAAAGTTACAAATTTTATATCCAAGGTTCATTCCATGTCAAACCAACACATTAATTTTAATGACCATCTCAGATTTTGATAAAATTTAGTGAATAGTGTACTTTACCACTGCTATAATAAAAGAACTTAAAATAATGGATGAATACAGGAATCGTAGGATTTTGGATACGCATAAGAAACAAATAAATTGTCGGTCGACGTTTCGGCTTTATTAACTAAGAGCCATCCTCAAATCTGATGGTCATTCAAATTAGTGTGTTGATTTCACATGGAATTGAATTTGAAATTGAAATGAAAGGTCCCCAACAAATACGAGAATGTTGTAGAAAACTTTCTCTGTTCGTAACGCTATTTAGAACTACTGATTGGTTTCTTCATTATTAAATTATTACCAATAAACCTTTGATTAGTAGCATACCAATGGAGTTTCAATTAATAAGTTCTTACTATGAACTTAACTCTTAAAGGCCACAAGAACTTGAAAAATGTCATCATCGATTCTTAACAAATTGAAACCAATAATATCTATAAATTTTAGTTCAGCCTCATTTGATACGCCAAGTCCGCTTGGAGCTAAAATCTCAAGCTGCAAGAGCCTCTTACGAAGTTTTTTCATCAAACTTAAAGCAGTTGCTGTTGATACCTCCTTCGAAAGGCAAGTTAATTTTGGGAATAGATCCAGGGTTCGCAAACGGTTGCAAATTGGCACTGATATCAGAATTAGGATCAGTTTTGTCGACTAACGTAATTTATCCACATAAACGAAAATCTAAGACTGACGTTGATGTAATTAGAAATATGCTACTGAGTCACAAGTTTGTATGCTTCACTTGCTTGAAATTATCACTGAGTTTTTGTTGGTTTTAGCTGCGATTTAATTGCACTAGGTAACGGTACAGCTTGCAGGGAGACCGAATTTTGGCTCTCTGATTTGTTGAAAAACAATGCTTTTGCTCCTTTAGAAGTGACCTATACAATCGTGAACGAAAGCGGCGCTTCCATTTATTCTTGCAGTGAAGAAGCAAAGAAAGAATTTTCGACTTTGGACCCAAATTTAATTAGTGCTGGTAAGTTGATAAGTAAATTTTAGGGGAATCCCAAAATAACTTTTTCTCATTTTTTTTAAAGTTTCCCTTGCACGAAGAGTTCAAGAACCACTGGCAGAGTTGGTAAAGGTTGAACCAAAGCACTTGGGCGTTGGTATGTACCAGCATGACTTACCAAAAAAACAGTTAGAACAAGCACTGGATGAAGTAGTGATGGAATGTGTCAGTTTTGTGGGAGTCGACCTCAATACAACCTCACAGTGTCTCTTGAAGTAATTATACATTGTTTATGTGAAAATTTTGGCTTATAAAATTTGTTTAGGCATGTTGCAGGCCTAACAGATAAAAAGGCACAAGATGTAATTCAGTATAGGGAAAAAAACGGATCCTTTATGTCGCGGAATCAATTAAAAAAAGTTAAAGGAATTGGACCTAAGGTGTTTCAACAATGTGCTGGATTTTTACGGGTCGGACCCGTACATTTAAATCAATTACGCGAATTTTATCAAAATTCAGATACAAATATTTTGGACTCCACCTACATACATCCGGAATCTTACGACCTAACCCATAAAATTATTAAAACATTAAAACTAAAAGTTGCTGATGTCGGTTCAAACCAATTTATTGATACAGTGAAAAGGAAAATACCCCAAGTAAAGGTAGATAACTTGACCAAAACTTTAAATTCTTCTCCTGAGACTATAAATTTGGTTTTGGAAGCTCTAAGCAAGCCGTTAAATTTTGATTTACGAAGTGAGTGTTCCCAAAAACCACTGTTCAAGAAGGGTTTAACCAGCATTAACGATTTAAAAGTTGGTAGTGTGCTTAATGGTTCCATTAATAACGTCACAACTTTTGGTTGTTTTGTTGACGTCGGGGTAGGTCAAAGTGGTTTAATACACAACAATAATATGAGAGGATTTAATTTACAAATCGGTGATAAGGTTGAAGTTAAAGTTATGAATGTTGAAGTGGAAAGAAAACGGATTGGTTTGCAAATGATCCAGAAGTTGTAGAATTTTATTTTATTTTGAGTTAATGAATAAAATTGTTGAATTTAAGAGTGTAATTTTTTTTTACACAAAACCTTAGGATTTTATTTTAGGTAAAAATTTTGCAATATTTACGGCACCACATGCCATCATTTTTATAATGATAACACATCCTTTCGTGGCACTACTGCATTGTAGTTATCTACAATGTGTGATACTTTGATTTTTCCAATAATACTTTAGAATATTTTTAGAATTTCGCAGTTCTGCCCCCATAAGCAAGAAAAATTAAAAATTGCTAGGTTTAAGCAGAGTATACAGGGTGTCCCCGCACTCACTTTACATAACTTAGGTGGTGATAGATGACACTTTTCTAAGAACAATATTTAACAAAAATTTTTTTCTAAATTCAAACCCTCGAGAGTTAGGCCTCTTTAAAGCATTTCTTTTTATTTCCACCTTCACGTGACCATAGCCCCGAAAATATTGATTTTTCAGTAAAAATGGTTTAGTGATTTTTTAAAGAGCGTGAAATAATCTACAAGCTAGATTCTAACATTTTATTGTCTAAACTCAATGGATTTCGAGTTATGAATTAATTAAGTTAAAAAATGTCGAAAAATTTGAGCTTTCGTTTTTTTTTTGTTTTTTTCAATAACCTGTATCTTTTAAACGAAACATTTTACAAAAAATCTGACGCCCCATTCCGGATAGGAAATTTAACGGACTACAACTTTTGTCTAGTAAAAATTTTTGAGAAACCAATCCATTTCACAGAAAATCACAAAATAATAACCAAGGTAGCTACAAAACAAAAAATTAAATTCGCAAAATTTTTATTTTTTTTTGAAAAATTATTTTATTAATTAATTTTAAACTATTAGATTATTTAAGTAAATGTTGAAAATGACCACCCTCATTTTCAATACACAGTCGTGATCGTTTTAAAAGATGTTTGTCGAAAAAAATTGAAAAAAGTCGATTTTTCGACACTTTTAATAGCAGAAATTCGATTTTTTGACACTTTTTCACACTCAGCGATCGACCAAAATTGGCATCGTAATCGACCGGTCGACCCTTCGACCTTGTTGACCACCCCTGGTATAGTGGCTCTTAACAAGAAAGGAAGTGTTATAAATAATACTATAAAACATCTTTTAAAACGATCACGATTGTGTATTGAAAATGAGGGTGGTCATTTTCAACATTTACTTAAATAATCTAATAGTTTAAAATTAATTAATATAATAATTTTTCAAAAAAAATAAAAATTTTGCGAATTTAATTTGTTTTTTTTTAGCTACCTTGTTTATTATTTTCTTATTTTCTGTAAAATGGGTTGGTTTCTCAAAAATTTTTACTAAACAAAAGTTGTAGTCCGTTAAATTTCCTATCCGGAATGGGGCGTCAGATTTTTTGTAAAATCTTTCGTTTAAAAGTTACAGGGTTTTGAAAAAAACCAAAAAAAGAAAAAGCTCAAATTTTTCGACATTTTTTAATTTACTTTAATTCATAACTCGAGAGCCGTTGATTTTAGACAATAAAAGGTTTAAATCTAGTTTGTAGATTATTTCACTCTGTTGAAAAAAGCTCTATACCACTTTTACTGAAAAATCAATATTTTCGGGGCTTATGGCCACGTGAAGGTGGGAATTAAAAAAAATGCTTTAAGAGGGGCCTTTAAATTGGATGCAAAAACATGTTCCAACAGGTGGCGCGCCCTAAAATATTAATCTTTTCTACTTATCTGTTCACCAGTACAGAATTTTAATAATTTATAAAAGTCATATGAATAAGCGATAACTAATTTAGGTAATGAGGAAGTTTGAACTTTCAAAGTTAAATATTATTAAAAATATTCAATATTTTCAAATATGAATATCTTTTTGGAATACACTTGAAAATATTCAACATTGGAAGCTCAAACTTCCTCATTACCTAAATTAGTTATAGTTTATTCATATGACTTTTATAAATTTTTAGAATTCTGTATTTGTGAAAAGATAAGTATGTTTTTGCATCCAATTTAAAGGCCCCTCTTAAGAGGCCTAACTCTCGAGGGTTTGAATTTAGAAAAAAAATTTTGTTAAATATTGTTCTTAGAAAAGTGTCCTCTATCACCACCTAAGTTATGTAAAGTACGTGCGAGGACATCCTGTCTACTCTGGTTTAAGCCCAGCGATGGCTCTGTAGAATAAAATATTCATATGTATTTAAAATTCATTTTCTTTCAAAAATAAAATAAAATTGTCTTTAAAATTTGGAGTTAAAATTCAAAATCCCAAAGACTGTGTCAGTACTGATTTTTTAACAAATTTTTAAAAATATTTGGTATCTAATATATTTTTTGTCTAGAAATAAATAATTATTTTATTAATATTATTAATAATAACTTAATAACTTTTAGCTCTTTTTTTATCAAAAATCACCGGAGGGGGGCGTTATAGAAATTTATGCTCGGGAAAGTGGGCGGCGGTCAAAAAAGTTTGAGAACCTAATGGATTTTACAAATGGAATTTATTATTTAGAAGAAAAATAATTAATATTTTCGCATAGGTAGTCTTATTTTTAAGGTTTATATGTGCAATATTTATCAATAACTATAATTTTTGGCTCCCTAAAACTTGAAAATAGCCCACGTTGGTCCGCTCAAAATCCTATAACTTCTTTTTGAAGATAATATTTTGAAATTGATAATTAATAACATAATAACTATTATGAAATTAAAAATATTCAAAATTTAAATTTGAGTTTTCTTTTTCTCTGGGTGTAACAAATTGTCCGCTTTTATGACTGCTTCAAGTTGTAATTTCAAAATAGGACGGATAACATTAATAATACCCCCACTACGACAGTATTTTTTAAACAAATCTAACGGCACTTGGTTATATTGAGCATAGTTTACCGACGTTTTACCCTTTTTAGTTTTACCGCTTTACGAAAAAGCGGAAAACATTTTGAATCGCTGTGTACTTCTGTTGTAGATGTCTCCTCAACTAGCGCGGCGTCGACTATTAATTTATTTCCAACCATTAACGGTTATTGTTTTATATACTCATCAAAAATAGAATTTAATGCGTAAGTGTGTTATGAAAATTAAAATTTGTTAATACAAACAAATTGATTTTATTATCGATTTATGTAAATATCGTGAATTTGTGGTTATGTTTGCAAAATAAAGTGAAGAAATTTAAAAATTAATTTTTTTTAATACGCCCAGCGATTACAATTTTCTGTGCTTGTCTAACGTCCGATAAAACACGCAATTTTTAATTTTTACGGTTGGTAGTGCGTGTCGAGTTCCCGCTGTTTGTGAAGTTGGTTAATATGGCAACATGTTAGCATGTTTTGACATTTTGCATTATTTATGAATTGTAAACTGCAAACTATTGGTTTTTATATTACTTGCTGCTTTTAAATGTACAGTTAGTTTTAATGTTGACCATTTTACACCAGAAATTGCTAAGATGGAAAATTTGACAAACAATTTTGTCGCTTTGTTGGAAGCTTTAAATTGCGACGATTCTGATGTGAACAATAAACTGCAGTGTTACCTCCAAGTGCGACAACTATTAGATAGTACATTTGCTGTGGGGCAGACAATTCAAGACTATGATGTTCTCCGATCCTTGTACGAGTGTGCCTGTTTGGATTTGGAGTTGGACGATGCGGATGTACAGTTCGCTGCATTGCAAACAGTGGAACATTTTTTAAAATTTGACTGGACAGAGAGTTTAGTGAGCGATATTTCTAGTAACCTGAGTTCTTTAGCATTTAACGAGAAGTACAAAAGTAGGCCAGCCATTTCAAGTACCGCATTGAGTTGTATTCGTGGCTCATTACGAGAATTAATTTTACATAATTACTGTGATCCTGCGACACTGTGTCTGAAAGTAGAAAAGGAAGCTAAAGTAAAGGTAATATTTTTGTATTTATTATTTCTTTTAGAGGTTATGAAATGTATTATTTAAGCTTGAGGTTCTTTATTTCTGGTGCAGAAAGAGGTGCAGTCTTTCACTCGTTATTGTATTCGTTAAAAGAATCATTTTATGTATTTTATGACTGCCAACTTCTAATGGTAAAACTACATCTGATATCTATCGGTTGTATGAATTTTGAAGTTCATGTGAAAGACCTTTAATTTCTCTCCATTTTCAGTTCTAATTTGTGTAATTTATTCTCTGCAATTGAAAATTTTCATGTTTTTTCCCTATAATTAAATATCATTGAACTTCTTATCAGAGAAAAATTCCAAGTTGATGATTCATCAAGTTTTGCCTTACCTTCTCTTGTTTTATACCATGATCATTTTTCAATTAAAATTTCTATAGAGAATGGTTCATTTATGACTAATTTTTCTTAATAGGGATTGTTCGAGTGCAGAATGTGAAATGTTTATTAAATTGTGATTTACTAATTTATAAAATTTTGATAATACAACAAAAATCATCCAATCGGCTATCTAAGCCAATCCAGTTAATTTGATTTTGATTTGTTGAGCAGTTTCTGACAGGCCAATCGTGTGTGAGTAGTTCAAAAAGATTATCTACAGATGGCGCTACTAAATTATAAGATCTAATTATCTACTAATCTAGTATATCCAGTAGATATAGAGTCGTTCCACTTCAAAGCCTAATTAAATTTATAAATTTAATATTCTATATACTCTGCCTCAACCTAGCCACATAATTTATCGGAATCCGTGGTTCGGAACCCACGTAAAACTGTAGATTCCAAGGGGTGGTAACAACTCTTATGAAAAGTAAACCCGCCGTACTGGAATACTGTAAAATCACTAATCAGTAGTCATTCTATCTGTTTACGATCCCAAGGAGCAAAGTGTGAACATTAGACGACAGATGGCGCTGTTACAGTATTCCAGTACGTCCGGCCTGGTTGATGGATCGTAGTAACCACAATCGTAGTAACGACTGCTAGAGTCTAGGCTCTAGGGAACCGACTAACCTGAGTTAAGGGAGGTAGGAGGACGAACGAGTGAGGTCGGAGTCAACCTCCCAAAAAATACATGGCTATTTGTAAGTAAGGGTTGACTCGTACCCTCACTCGTCCATTCCCCCTCTCTATCCAAGAAGCTTCATGAGAATTCACAATCGGATGTCGCGTGCCATACTCGAACATGTTTTCTGGATTACCAACAGTTATTGAACCTGTGCGAAAGCTGGCTAAGATATAGGAAGTGTGGGCTAAACCCGGCATTCCTTATAAAACGGGAATTTTACTTTTACAAGCCCACGACTTTGTCCTTGGCTTGACCTAAAACCGCATCTCTTGTTCTTGGTGAAAAGAACAAGCCCCATCTTCATGTAGTGCGATTATGCCACTAAAAGGAAGATAGGAAGTGATTATCCAGGGATATGAGACCGTCAGTGGCGTAACTACCATAGGGCAAAGCGCACCGGGGGCGGGGCCCCGAAGCCCAGCTGTGTTTTTCTTTTAAATTTCTAATGCAAACATGTGGAAAAAGGGGGAGGGGGGCCGATTTTTTTTATGTCCACCTAGCTACGCCACTGGAGACCGTTGTTTGGATTCCATTTTAAACCTTAGTCCCGTAGGTTAATCCTCTGGAAGGTGGAGTCCACAATGTCATTGATTCAAGCATTATTTCCATTAGAAGTAACCAAACCGATTTTGCACTCACCTTCCCCGTGCCTAATGTAGTTATGACTTTCATTGCGAGCGAATTCAAGAGACATTGCTGCCGGCGCGAAAACGGTTTCTTGCTCTTCACTGCAGCCAGCAAACAATAACTACTCACGAGGAGGCGAGTGCTTATACCTCCCGTCCCATTTAACAATCATAACATTGAAATTATACACTTTTCTTCACTTTTTTGAAAAAAATTCACTTTTTTCACTTTTTCCCTTACAAAAATTTAAATTTTTGATAATTTTTTCTGATAAATTCAAAATTTTCAAAAATATTTCAAATGTTTTTGGTGGTACCTTTTTTAGATTTTGTTTTGTTGGTGTTAGATGTAAGTTGATTCTGAAAAAGTAAAAAATGAAAAGTGTCGATGAAAACCCTTGCCGATTGTGCTGTAAATTTGAGAAGTGAAGAAAGAAAAGCTACGGAGACTATGAATAATGTCTTTAAAAAGGAAAGATCAAATTAATGATAACAAACTTTTTTTTTACTAAGAAATCAAAATTTTCTTGATCGTTAACTTATATTTATGTTAATTTATATAAATAAAATAATATTTAAGTAATTACGTAAAAATATTTTTACACTTTTTGTCACTTTTTTCAAATTTTTGTTATACACCATTTTCAAAATTGCTATACACTTTTTTCACTTTTTTTAAATTTATACACTTTTTTCACTCACTTCTTGCTTAGAACTCTGTGGCAACCCTGCTATTATGACTAGAGACAGGATAGTTAGGCAAAAACAGATCGGATTTTTATTAGCGTTCATAAACTTTCTCTATTGGCGAGTTACAGTGGCGGTTATTCCCTATGTGCTGCAGAACTGCCTATTATTTTGTGTTGGTAAATTTCTACTATAGTTTCTAATAAATAAGAATACGTTTACGACCTCAGGAAGAGGTTCGGAAAGTACAGTTTTCCGCATGTTTTCCGATAAAATCATTTAAATAATTACTAAAAACAATTGCCAACCCCCACCCTTTTAGAAGTTCCCTATTGCAGCACACCTGCTTCATAATGTCACGAGCCGCCACTGGCGAGTTATGTTTGTTAACTATCCTGTCTCTAATTATGACAAAAGGGGTGTGGAATCTTAAGCCATTTAACTTTGTGCCGTTTTCAACCCCTCCTCAAATACGGAGTGAAGTAAACATGTATGACGTCACGTGTGGTGTATCAAGTTTTAAGTTTTAGGTGAACTAAAATAAACGATTTTCTTCACTTTTATAGTTAAAACTTTTAACTTTTAACTTACAAGTCCATTTTTTAGCTTTTGTCTCACTTGTGACTTCATTTCTGTTTGCTTTACAGCTTGAACTTCAAGGCATCATATAAGGTTAATCCTAGCTTTAAATGAAGGTCTTGAACAAGTCAAGATTGTGCTGTTAATAATAAATATTTTTAAAAGATTTAAAAAAAATTAATTAGGTAGAACATAAAACTGTTTTAGTACGCGCTTAAAATTTTGAAATTAAAATTAATTTCTGAACAATAATGTGACCAATAATATAAGCGCTGTGATTGGTCATACTATTTTTTGAATCTTTTAAAAATGTTTATTATTAACAGCACAATCTTGACTTGAATTTTTAGCGGAACTATGTTCAGGTACTCTGCAAAGTCAGAACCCACAAAAACCAACCCATCTTTTTACACAGTCGTTGTGGGCTTCTCTTGAAAGCAATCCATGCCATGACATCATTGATGACGTTTTAGGTTCAATCGCGGCTTTACCTAGAACGGCTGAAGATCATAAACTAAATACTAACTACAAGCAGATTGTTTTGAAGCACATCTGTTTATGAGTGAAAATTTCCTTTCCATCAGGATTGGTGGCTATTCAAAATTTTTTGAAGGCAAAGCGCATTATTGTATAACGGAGGTGTTGCTGTGACCTCTTCACAACAGAAGTCAAACATTAAAAAGAAACACAATATAAAATTTATCCTTTTCTAAAAAAATCAAAAATAATTGAACTTCAAAATTTTTATGGGATGAACTCATGGTGCGTTTCATTATTTTTTATTAGATCAAATACAATATGACAATATATTCCTGTAACGTGTAACCAATCGTCATTTTTAGTCCCGTTAGTCCATTCATGCACGTCACGATATCGTATCGTTACAGTATATAATAAAAAAAGCTATTAATCAGTAAAAATTTCTTCAACGTTGGTATAGTATTTCAGGCTCTAGGGAGGCATAAACAAAGAAGCATACAAATATGTTAAGCACAATATTCTCTATTTTTTGGTACCTAGTCTGTGAAATAAGATTCTGTAGCCATTTTTTTAAAAGAACTTTGTAGCTTGCAAGGCTTCAACTTTATTGACTGGACATCAGGAATTAAGAACTTCAGTTAATTTAATTACACGTTAACGGAGGATATTTCATTAGATTCTAAAAATTGACACTTGGTCCTCCCTTTCCCCCTAAAATATAATATAATATTTTTATAATGTTTTTTTAAATTTTACCTAGAAGTAAGTCTGGATCATTCAAACTTTTAATAATTTCAAGTGTTCTCTTTTATAAATAAAACTTTATTTTAGATTTTTGAATTATTTGAAGAAGTATTACTCGACCTAGGAGCCATCAAACTAACCAAAAGTCGAACTTTTTTCCACGATGTGTTAATTCACCAAATGTACATCACCAGCGATCCAAACTTAAGATCGCTCCTCATAAAACCAGCAATACATTTAGTGAACCACTTTAAATTTAGTCAACTTTCTACAAATCAAATTGACGCTTTTATAGGGAAAGTTTCCGAACTGTAAGTTGCTATTGTTACCAAACCATATAAAACCATTTCAAATAACATTTTTTAGATATCATCCCCAAATAACAAAATTGCAGAAAGCGAATGATCCCAATTGGTCCCATTTGTGGATATTTTTATTGAACTACATGGGAAAAGTGTTATTTGAAACCGCATACATCTCAATTATGAATTCCTTGCTCAAAAACATAGAGAATTCTTTTCGTGGCACCATAAGCGATAAGCTCGCAGCTTTTGATTGTTGGCAGGCTTTAATAGATAACTACGGCAATGATACGCAAAGAATGGCCGCATTGAAACAAATAAATTTAGTTCTCACTCCCTTAAGAAGAATTTTGTCAAGAGAAGAAGTTTATGTTGAAAAAAGATTTGAAACCTTCTGCCATTTGATTAACGTTTTCCAGGAGAACAACGCGGATGTGTATTTACCAATCTTGTTAAGTTTCTGTTTTACCACTTTCACTGAGACTTACGAAAATGATAACAAAATACAAATTAGTTTTGTACGAAAAATACCGTCGTTACGCGAAAAAGGTATTCAAGTTTTCGTTGAAATTTTAGGTCATTATGGACACGATTCACAAGAATGTGTCCTAAACAAAAATACTTCTTGTATTAAATTGAAAAAACCTTTAATTTCTGCACACAATTACGTTCAGCACAGAATTCACATTAAAAATTCGATTGTGGAATGTGCAATGGTAATGTTGAGCTGTGTAAGAAAAGAGTTAATTCCAAAGGTTTGTATATTAAAATTTTACAGCTTTATACTTATATACAAAGTATTTCGAAAATCACTTTCTAACGCTATTACTTTAACTTTTGTTTAAGAGGGGCATTTAAATTTTGATGCGAAAACATGTTTCAAAAGATGGCGCGCCCTAAAATATTCTAAGAATCTTTTCACCAATACAGAATTCTAATAATTTATAAAAGTCATATGAATAAACGATAACTAATTTAGGGAATGAGGAAGTTTGAGCTTTCAAAGTTAAATATTTTTAAAAATATTCAATATTTTCAAATATGAATATCTTTTTGAAATATACTTTTAAATATTCAACATTGGAAGCTCAAACTTCCTCATTCCCTAAATTAGTTATCGTTTATTCATATGACTTTTATAAATTATTAGAATTCTGTATTGGTGAAAAGATTCTTAGATTCTTAGAATATTTTAGGGCGCGCCATATTTTGAAACATGTTTTCGCATCAAAATTTAAATGCCCCTCTTAAAGCTTTAAAGGAACATTGCGTTAAAAGAAAATTAGGGTTTTGGGAATCCCCGAATACAAAAGTTGCTTAGTGTTCGTTTTACGCAATGTTCCTTTAAGTAGTCACACAAAAAATACAAAGGTGTCAAGTTTGGTGTTAAAAAGCGATTATGTTAATTTTTGTAATATTTAAAAATAAACCTTACAACACAACTCGGAATATTAATTAGGAGAACTTTTTTCTCAGGGCATTCAATGTTTGTGGGGGGCTTTATTTTTAATTATTAGCCAATTAGATGCAAGACAACAAGAAATTGAATTGAAGGAATTAGCAACCGTGATAGTGAACTATGGAAAGGTAATTTTGTGCTTCAATATTTTCAATATTTCCTAACTTTTTTTCATATCAGAGCAGCGATAATACCAACAGTTACCAAAACTTTTTCGTTCCAATTTTGAAATTATTTATGTCAAATCGATTTGTTGATACCAAACTCTTCATAGATGCATTTTTACTACCCCTAATTAAGGAATGCGTGGATATGAAAAACCATCTCCTAGTGAGGTAAGATGAAAACAAAATTTGTGGTTCTCGAATGCAAAAAGTTATTTTAGGAACATAGACGTGATACAACATTTAATCAATACTTGCATTGATGTAGACAACCGAGTCACCTGGATAAAAGAAGTGGGCGATATTTTTGAAAAAGTTGCTCTTGATTCCGTAAACTTAGAGTTTATCATTCAAATTTGGTGCATCTTTATCAAACGTATAATTCAACTTGCAAAGATTTCTCAAATCTCTGAAAAATGTGTGGACCAATTTATGTTATTTCCAGTTCCATTAATGGAGAAAATCACGGATACCAAAAAATTAAATGTATGGTAATATTTCTGCGTCGCTATGATAATTGATAAAATTTGCTTTCAGATGGTTAGCAAAACTTGGGGGCTTTCTTTTATGGAATTATGTCAGATTGATAAAAAGTATGAGGACTTGGTAAAGAAGCTGCATAATTCGATGAAAACTTTAGGCGTGTTTCAATCAAGCGCCATTTTGTTTTTGCCTGGAATGGATTGCTTCTTTAAGGGCAAAAATAGAGTCATAAGTGACTTTTTGGGTGAGTTGTAATAAGCGTCCACGTGCTTTGATAATAATTAAGGAATTGTTTCATTTCAGTTACATCTTTTCTCCATCTGACAGTTGAGATCCTCTCAACATCCAACATAATACCAGAAAATATTTCAAAGTGTTGCACTTACATCACAAATATTTCACGTTTTTATGGCAACCAAACACACAAACTTGAAGATTCCTCCTTCAAAATCCTCTGCAAATGCTATGAATTGCTGTGTACTGCTCAGGTGAGAACTTATTTTCTTTTTTAAATTAAAATAACTTTTATTTTTTTTAAATTAGAAATTTGAAAACTTGAAGTTGATTGACAACTTATTCGATAATTGTTCTAAAGAACGTCGCGAAATTTTATCCCAAACTTTGCTCAAAGTGATAAGTGCCACGCGAAGTAACCCAGATAAGGCAGTAGCTCAACTTGCTATACTACTGACTGCAAAACTGAGCAATAAAACCAAGAAAAATGAATTATTTTTGACACCAAAAATAAGCTTCCCCAAAGCGACACCTCCAACCAAATCTTCCAAAATTATAACCCTGTTTGGACAACCAGTTGAGGCAAAAACACCTCAAGTGAAAGAAAGTCTGCCCAATAATGGTAACTCAGGAAAATCCGTAGTTATAAAAAAGAAGAAAGCGGTAAAACATTCTGTAAAAGTAGTTCCGGCTATAAACGATGAAAATTCTGAAAATTTCGTTCCCATCAATGGTGGTTATGTATTTGAAGCAGAGAAATTGACTGAACATCAAATAGAAGTGTTGAAGAAAACAAGACCTGACATCCCCGCCCTGTATCAGGATTTGTCTCAGAGCCAATCAAATTCTCAAGTAATATTTGAGAAGTTTTATAAAGCTTCTTCAAGTACAATGTCATCGAATGGTAGTGAAAATGAAGTTCCGCTGAATGACGGCGAAAATGAAACTGCCAAACTGGTCAAAAATGAAAATGGAGTTATAAATCCTAGTCTTACAAATGACATGGAAGCACTTGAAACTGAATTGAAGGATTTGTTGGATAATTCTTCCAGTTTAGATAATAAGAGTAAAGTGTCCTCGCCTATCAATGATACTGCATCTGAAAGTGAACCAAAATTGGTTGTCAAGAAGAAGTCTGGTCGAATCAAAGCGCAACGGCTTTCAGCAACACCAGAAGGCGTGGAGAAGATTTTGCCACTTATCATAAGAAGATCGTTACCAAATACTAATCCTGAGCTCACCAAATCGCAAAAAGTACAAAAAGAACTGGCTAAAATTAAGATGGATATTGTGGGTGGTGAACAATTCACAAAGCATCTCAATTGGAGCGATAAAATCCAAACGCGTCGTTCTGGTGATTTTGTTGTTGGCACTCGTTCAAAAAGAAATATTGTTAAACTGGATTCAACTAAAAGAAGAAGAACCATCTCTGAATCTACCAAAAACTATACCAGTAAAAAGAAGGAAGATTCTGTTAAAAAGGCAAAATCCAGACTTTTCACTGAGTTGCCACAAAGTGATGATGATTTAAATAAGAAAGTAACATTGAACAATTCCAATGACAATGATTTAAGCAAGAAAACTAAAACAAGTCTTGCTGAATCAGTTGATAATTTAAACACCACAACAAGCCTTGAAAACGAGTTACCCAAAAATGATGATTTAGTCACAGAGCCGGTCAAAAATAATACCAATCAGAAAAGGAAGCTTACAGAGGAGTCTGCACAAAGTGATGAGGCAGGTCCTTCCACTACCGAATTGTCTCAAGGTGATGATTCAAGTGAAAAGCCAATTGAGCCAATACAAATCTCTTCTAGAAAGCCCAAAAGAGTAAATTTGATTAGAGTGATTGACACTACAGCTGGAAATATACCAAGAGAACCACCTCAGACTGTGGATGATAAAGTCCAGCAAGATTTGATCGATTCTAAATTGTCAAATTTGTCACATGAACTATCAATTACATTGGTAAATAAACCACCTCTTCAGAATAGTGAAGATGTGATTGAAAGTTCCCAAGATACTTTTGTTGAAATTGTGCCTTTGAAAAGTTTTGTGGATGATACAACCACCTCTGCTCAACTTGACCCCAAAGAACCGTTGATTAAGGACACAGCTTCAGAAATCAACTCTTGCAGCAGTATTTTTACAGAGGACGTGGTTTCAGTTCCAATGATTCCTGTTACCGAAGAAGTGATTGAAATTAAAGACTCTCAAGATGACATCAACATGGAGGACATTAGAGTGGACAGTCCAGACGAATTAATCCGGAGAGATTTAATTACAGATGTGATAAAAACTTTAGACACAGCTGAAATGGATACAGAATCATGTGATGCAAATTTATGTTCCCCTGCAACTGCAGAACTTCCTACCTCACCCATAAGGTCTGATACCCCTTCGAGAGCCAAAGAGTTGATGGACAACACCATCAACATTTCACCCATCAAGACTTTGCTTCAGCTTGATTGCAACATGGAGGAGAAGATCCAAAAAGCGCAAAAATTATTTGACATAGAAATGGATGCCGCCTCAGAACCGGAAGTTCCACCACCAGTAAATGGCAGTTCGAGAACGGCAATAAATGGCAATTCTAGAGGGGCAAAATTATTGAATTCCATTGGTTATAAGTCGCCCATGATGACAGCGTCCAAAAATACAAGCGTCAAGTCGCGGCCGTCATTTGTGCCTACTCAGAAACCCAGCCGGGTGGCAAAAATGATGCAAAATTGCGGGGGCGATGTCGCAAACGCTAATTTGGAGAGAAATTGCGAGGATGACCCCAAACAGTTTGTTCCAGAAAAAGATTTCTTTGCAGAGAAAGATGTCTTGACATTTGTTCGAACACTACCCAGCCCTATGGCGTCTCCACGATTTAGTATTCTAAAACGGAAGACTCCAGATTCTCGCGATGAAGATGTCTCTCCACCTAGAAAGGTAAGTTTTTTTTTCTTTAAATGTGTACATTTTATGTGTATATTTGTTTATTTCTGATGAGAATCAAATAATCGATTGCTTTGTTAATAAAAATTAATGTTTGCATCATGGTGTCTAAATGGAATGATACTGACTTATTAAATTTTGTATTTTAACAGCAGGCGAGACGGGTTAATTTTCCTGATCCTCCAACAACTTCTGAAAAGGTATTTTTCATGGATCATTGCGAAGAGAATAAGAGAAGATTGAGAAGCAACGAAAGTTTATTTACAGAGTTGTTTAACGAAAACAAGACTGACGCCAAACGCATGGCTATGGAGATTTTTGAGAGTGAACCAGAATCGATTGAAATGGAAACGCAAGTCATGGAGACACAAGGCAGTGTTGATGTGACTGACCCAACTCTCTTGGATAGCGATGTACCTATTTTTGAAGATTTGGTGGATTGCACTGAAGGAGTGGAGAATATTTTGGAATCAGTGACGAGCGCCTTCTTTGAGAAGACTTTGCTGAAGGAATTAAATGCAAGGAATATTAAAAGTGTTGGGGATTTGGCAAAATTAAGTGAGAGAGAAGTTCATAGACTGCCGTTTAGAGTGCCAAAAGTTGAAACCGTACGAAGAGTGTTGGGTAAGTTTAAGGAAAGTTTGGTGGAAATCCGAACTGAACCTTTGGAACAAATTTTTCCTGGTCCATCTACCAGTAAAGCGGCGATAATTTCACCTTTGCTTGAATCAGAATCTGATTTAGAAGAACAAAATAGGTTAGACCAAAGTTGTCCTGTTCCATCTACCAGCAAAGATGTAACAAGTCAAGTTGCTTCAGAACCTAATAGGGAAAGTGAGGAAAATCATTCAAATGATGTTTTTAAAGAAGTGAGTTGAAATAATATTTTGAAGATTTTGGTTTAATAATTATTGTTTGTTTTTAGAAGTCATACCAAAACATTGTAAGTTTGACACCTAAAGAAGACTTGAAAGCTGTAGTATTTAATATCCTGGACGAAATTAATGAAGAAGACAGAGTAGATATTGCAGTTAAAATCCTGAATGAAATGAAAGAGGACAATATAAAAGATTTTGCATTTAAAACCCTTCACAAAATGAAAATCTCAGAAATAATCGCGTACTCTTTATACAGAGTTAAGGAAAAGGGGGACTAATTTTTGAAAACTTGCATTCTCTATTATTAATTTTTTGTAAATATTAATTGTAAATAGAATGTTTTTTTAACTTAAATTATAATTTTTTAAAACTCATCATCTGAGATGTTTATTTTAAATTTTTAATTAATTATGGAACAAATGTACAAAATTTTGTGTATAGGGTTGATTTAGAAATTTGGTTGATTAATTATTTTAACCTTTCATCGAACCATTTTATTAAATATTTAAAGATGATATTTTGGATATGAAATTTAAGATCTAAATCAACCCTTACTCATTAGATGTAATTTTAAGAAACAATAAATTATTATGTGTACCAAGTATTTGTAGGTTCTTCCTATAGTGACTTTTAATAAAACTTTTGCCCTTTAAGATGGCCGATTTCCATGGGGATTATCTACTCAACTGAAATTTATTTAACTACCACTACAATTAAATAATACTAAAGCTACGCTTACGCATGTGCAATCACTTTATTTAATAATTTTCCTCTACTCCCCATATTTCAATATGTTACACAGGAAGCTTTGAGGAACAACCTGTCAAATTTTCGTAACTGTAGTTATAGCATTTTTTAATTGTAATTAGTTGGACTTGAACTTTTCAAAAAATCGCCTGCGGCGATAATAAGAACATTAAATATAGTTTTTAAATAAACTAAAATGTTTTAAAACTTAAGATACATAGTTAAAATTTCTTTAATTTATGGCGAAATTAAAAAATGATGCAATAATAAATTATAGGAATGTTTTGTTTATTTACAAAAAGTTTACATAACATTTTATAATAAAAACAATATTTTTGACATAGTCAATTATGCATATAACAAATTTTTGAGCACGAGGTGTTAAGTATCTATAATTGCATCAAACTTACACTATTTTTTTTTAAATTTTATATCCTAATTTTTGAATTGAGCGCTACTAAAAGAATCATCAAATATAACTTTGTTAAATATTTTTTTAAGAATAATAAATTATCAAATTTATTGCCATTATATCAATTATTATATAAAAATAGGTAACTAATTCGAGTCAGTTCTTATGCATTACTTATATTTACAATATCAACAACTTCAAAATTTTTAAAATAACTTAAATAATTTGACTATTTATTAGTTGTGTAACCCAGCACACGAATTGCGCTTAATTAAACTTACTTTAATAAAATAAAACCATGCATTGAAATTTTTGAAAAGTACCTACTGTTCTAACCATGGGTTACAGTGGCTTGAAACAAGGACTTTGATAATCGCACAGAATCCCAGAAAAACGTTTGCATCACCAAATATTTAACTACACTTAAGTCTTACTAATTAAATTTTGGTTAAACACACTAAAATAAAATTTATTTTTAGTTTTTGATATCACACTTGTTAAAAAGTTATTTAATTTCATTAAGGGAATCGAAGTTCTTTAACAAATCGTGGATGCTGCATATTGTGATGCGAACTAGAGCGACTTAATGGCCTCCTGTAATTTTTTTGTTCTGTTGGAATATATTTTCGTTTGTATTTTTCACAATTGTCACTGAAGCGTCGATTTTGTTGTTCTTTCTGTTTTTGCCATTGATTTTCGGTCTCTGTTCCAAAGATATCCAAAACTCGAGGTGGAACGTCTTGGTTTTGCGTTATGTCCAAACTGGACCTACGTTTCCACCCTCCCGCATCATCATCCAACGCGTTTCTTTTATTTGATTTATTGGAACTCGACTCGCTGCTCTCTTCTGATGTTCCTAACCCTAAATCTTTATCAATATCGATATAGGCTTTGTTGATTTGTGCCATGGAATTTTTTAAGCTATTGGTTCCTCCGTTCAACGTGAATTGTGGATGGGGGATGCAGTACGGATGCGGAAAACTTTTTTCCACGGAAGACAACTTCATATCATCATCATCGTCGTTGTCGTCTTTGCACATGTTTGGACCAAAAAGTGATAACAATACAGGCAACAAGATCAAACCGTGGAGTGCCCCAAAGAAAACAACCAGGAACACCATTTTGAAAAATACCGTGAAGAGGTAATTGTTGGGTAACAACAAAGCAACGATTCCTAGGATGGTGCTCACCGCTCCTTGTAATATTGGTTGGCCAGAAGCATATAAGCAATCTTTTACGCGATCGTCCGGCTTTTTGGATTTGGATGACGAGTACGCGTAACAAATATGCCCCGTGTAGTCGATACTAAAGCCACCACACATGATTAGATTAATCATGGAAATCGAATCCAAGTTCACGCTCCATAAAGCCATGTAACCCACCACACCAATACCGATCGACACTATGCTGAACGCGACCCACAAAGAACACAAGGGATCCGGAATGAACAAGAATGAAATGATCATCATCACAATAGCTCCGACCACCATATTTTGGATACAAGTTGGTTTCACTAACACAAACTAAAAAGAAACATAATAATTAAGCAATGGTAGTACGAAGTTTTAACTCGGACTTACTTGATCGAAAAACACAAAATATGGGTTGAAAACGCTGGCGTTTAACTGTGAATCGTCACAAATTTGCCGTATTACTTGAACCATTTCCTTTTCGTGATTGGTACCAGAAATGTTGACCGCTTGCACCATAAACCGCATCGCTTTTATTCTGTTATTTTCTTCGTTAAATTTTACATCCAATGAATAAGCGCTTAATGGATATAAGACGGTTTTCTTTAATAACTCGTTGAACTTTTCTTCGGTGTCCATTGTAGATTTATCATCATCCTCGGTAGACGCGAGGAAATTCCGTAACCACGATTCCGTGTAGATGGAATTCAAAATGTAAGAGGTGTTTTCCAACGTTTGGGCTAGCTCTTCGACCTGTCCTTGTATGACTGGATCTGAGTAGTCGTATTCTCCACTCACTATCACTTGGATTCTAAAATGGATGGTTATACATGACGGGGAAATATTTCTTATAAAAGTTTATAAGTACCTGTAAGGAAATTCTTTGAAAAAGTCATCTTCGCGATCAAAGAATTCAACAGCGTAAGAATCACTTTTGGCTACTTTACGCCTTTCTAAACCCTCTTGGACTTGAGTTATTCCATAAAATGCGAAGAGCAAGAATATCATGTAAAATATAATTACGACTAATTTTACAATTTTAAAGTTTAAAAATGCTGCCAAATAGTCTCGGAAGAATACCATGAGTCCGTGTTCTTTGTTATCAACTGGATTGTCTGGATCGTCGATATTTACACCTCCGCTACAAAATAATCGGTAGAAGATTGATCGTTTACCTAAAAAATGTCCATTTCAATTTAAAATTCATCAGGAGGTTGGGGATACAAAGATAATGGTCCCGAAGACGAGAATTGTATCTATCAATAACAAAGGTAGTGTCGGACCTTTTTTCGTACGCTTACATTTTCTTTGTTGAAATTTTCGAAGATTATTACTTGGAACTTTATACTCTCATTATGTTTGAGAGTAGTTTAGATTTCCACCAAAATTCAGTTGAAACTAAGTTTGGGGCTATAATTCAGTTAAAATGACCGGGCTAACTTTATAAAAAGTTTATTACATTTAATCGGTTTAATGGTAATAATTCCGGAAGCAAAAGAAAGTTCTTCCGTAGATCGCAAGATAACGTGTTATATAACTTATACGTAATCGTTTACTTCGGACGACTTTCTATAATATGTTCAATTTTTATTGTTGTTTTGCTTGCCTGAGATTTTAATGTAAGAAATAAATTGAAGTGACTTACTGGATTTAGACACAGGTTGTACTTTGACGCATATCACTGAATGCCTGTTGTTTTGTTCACAATATCCCGATATGGCAAGACACGAAGCGAAAAACGTAATGTGCCAAATAAAGGTAAAAAATGTAGCAACACCTGCAAAAAATATAAAATAGTCTAGATTTCCAACAAGTTAGTGTAAAACTTACCGATGTACGTGCAAAATATTTGCACAGACGGAAACGGGTTAAACACCCCAATAAAAAAACCAACCATGTTAGTAAGTGAACTAAGCGTAATGGATCCAGCAGCTTCACTTAACATATGAGCCATTCTGTGTGGAACATCATCTTTTATGGATGTTCTTCTCCATGCCGATAGCATGACAAAGGTATCATCAATTCCAGTTCCTAAATTACAAATACTGAAGTTTTTCCTTAAACGGAGCGCTCAAATTCTTACCAATCATTAAAAATGGAGCAGCTAAATTTAGGCCAATAAAATCGACTCCTAAGTACATACATGTCCCAAATGCTGACGCTGTTGCTAAAGCGGCACTTATATTACCCAACAGTCCTAACCAAGGTTTGGATCGAACCCAGTCACGCATCATACACGTTACTAAACATTAAGTTAGACTTTTGTTTCAAAAATGGAAACTTACTTACTCATGGAAAAAAGTGCCATGACGATAAAAGCGGACCAGAAATACGGAATTACGGTTCTTGTATTTTTTTCCAATTCGTGATCCAAAGTCCTGGAGGAAAATCGTGCCACTTTGATGTATTTAAACGTTTCGTTATCTTCTGCTTCCTGAAGGAAGTTCAAAAAGGCATCCTCCCAGGCTCCTCCTCTGAGAACATCAGGTTTAGATCGAAATAAAAGGGTTAACATTTTGACTTACTTGGCATCCCATTTTTTGCTATCCACATTGAGAAAGTAACCTAATTGTATGGAAGGAACACTGGTTATGAAATTGTCTTCGTCTCTTTCGGTCCCCCCAAAGTATACGGGAAATATATGCAAATCATAGGTGTCTTCATTTACAAAAATCGGAAAGGTCAGTTTTGTTTTATTTTTTTCGACCTAAAACAACGCAAAGTAATTAAAAGAAGGTTTAAGAAATTAAAATTATTGTATGTAACCTACTTTTATTCATATCATTAAAATAGTAATAAATAAAACATAAAAAACGAAATTATGTTGCATAATTTATTTAAACAATCGAAATATTACTTAAGTAATCAAGTATGGATCCTAGTAATTATACCAGGAAGAAATTTATTGCAAATAATTATAATTTATTATGCAGTTGCTTCCTTTTCTTGAGGAATTTCTTTCGAGTTGGTAGTTTTCATTTTACCTATGGCTGGTTATTTCCCGCACGGATAAAGGAAATGAGTTTAGTCGTTGGAAAATAACCCGAACTAAAACCACTTATGGTTTGGGAAAATTACATTAACATTATTAAGAAAATGAAGAAGAAAATAGATTCAAATAAAAAAATAAAAATTAGGGTAAGGGGTTATGAGAAATGTCCAAAATTTAGGAATTTTTTTTGGTCTTTGAACCAATTAAATTTAAAAATGAGTTATCACCAAATAAAATATTATTGTTGACGTTAAGATAATATAATTATTATTAATTAAAGAGAATATTGAAAATAGGCGATAATTGGTATTTCCAAAATAATTTTATCTCATTGGAAAGAGATAATTGCGGTTTACGATTTTTTTTTAAATTAAAACGTAATTTATTAATTTCGGTTATTAAAAATTCGTCAGTTTAAAACTATCACTTTTTGATAAGGGTCAATAGAATATTATCATGGATAGATAATAAAGAGTGTACTATATTGGAATTTTTGCGCACTTTCTAATACAGAAGAGATCGAAAACCGTGATGCTTTCCATTTTATAAAAACATCGCTTACTGTTTTTGAATTTTAATGGAAACGTGCAAATTAAAAAAAATTCAATTAATGGTAATTTGAGGCTCAAGAAGTAACCCGATGAGTAATTGAATGATGAGCTAAAAATTCGAAAATGTTATACGACGAAAACGTTTAAAACTTCAACTTTAATTCATTAAGTGAAATTGTGACCTCATGATGAACCACCGGAGGCATATGATTGCTTTATTGTAGTCTCGCATTAATAAATGTTTCATTAATCATACTGTATAATGTAGTTAATTTTCCCCAAAATTTTAGGATCCAAATGAAAATGATTTTGTTCGACTTGTTTTGGGTTAGAAGAAAGCTGTTTATTTTGTATAGTTGCAGTAAAATTTGAACCATCTACAGATATACCCGATTGTCCTGATTTATCCTATTAATAAGCTGTTTGCTTAAATATGATTAAAAATTAATTTGCCCAAAATGTGGGGCCTTATGAATGAATTCGTCATGGTATGTTGCTGACTGAGCGTCAGAGATAGATCTAGATGTTTATCAATGTGATTGAAATCATTTATAAGCAATCGAATGCAGATGATAGATCAAATTAACTTATCAGGAGTGCATGGTCTACAAAAAATTAAGTTTGTTGATTGATCAATGTGTAGTGCAATGAAATGCCTTTCATCCTTTGTAAGAATTAATCTACTAGTTGGCACAGACCGCATCCGGCTGTCTTTAGCCATCCAGTGTACGTTGTTATGGTTGTTCGGCCTTCCGCACGAAATGAGAATCGTTACCACTGTATGATCGTCACCAATCGACACATTTATTATTATTATGCTAGTTACTGGTCCTGGACATGACCTAAAACTGTATCAGCTACATGGGTTTGCCAACCTCCAACTCAATATCCATTCAAAAAGCTATTTTGTAGTATAGCTCCATGGTAGATAGCTTAGCTTATATATAACTACAATTTAGTTAACTTAGCTTGTAGAATAGCAAGCTACTTTTTGAAAAAGACAGTTGTAGCTTAGCTACTTCTAGAAAAGCAACTATAGTTACAACTATACAAATAACTTAAGCTAAGCTTATAAGCTAAAAGGTAACTATAATTGCGGTTGAAGAAAAATGAAGCTGGAATTTATTAGCTGGATACTGATAGCTAAACTAACTGAAACTTGACAGTTAATTTCGCCTCGGCTATAAAATTTACTATAGTAATGAACTAGCAGCTAATAATAACTACTAATTTAGTATGTCAGCTAAATTTAACTACAACAATGAACTGAAATCTAATCAAATAGCTAATTGGACTTATTTTGCAAAAATTAAGTCCGAAACGGGACAGCAGCTGATAAAGACAATCATATAACTACCGCGTGCCACTAATTTATGATTAATACGAGAGAATACGTCATATTTCAGATAAGAAATATAAACAACAACAGAGAACACAAATTTAACTATAGATAAAGTTAAGGAACAAAATGTAGCTAATACCAGCAGTTGCTTTGGGTATGTACTTTAACCAGTAGTTTGACTCTACATTGGGAGGTAAATAAGCTAGAAATTCATTATGAAATCATGATCGAAGTTAGAGTTTTAGAAACAAATATATCAATTCAAAAATCAAACAATTTCAAAGAATGAAACTGGAAAGAACAGGAATCCATTTCAGATGATTGGATCAACAATTTTCAAAGAATGAAACAGAAAGTGGAACTACAATGAAACTTAAATCCAAAAACCAATTAAGATAATTCGATAAAAATGATTTACATAGGATATTACAACGATCCAAGAAAATAATTTTGAAGGTGAAAAAAGAAAAACCAAGATTACCATGGAAGGACAAAGCGGATTTGGTTTGAAGATTCATGAATTAATTTCAAAGAAAATAAATTACAATTTATGCACTTAGCATTAGTCGGATGCAATCTTCAACATAGGCTGTACCATGTAATAGAAATGCACCACAAAGCCTTATTGTATGCTCACGATTTCGGCTTTAACCATAAGGTAAGAAGCACAAACCAAGTAAATTGCATACTTTGGTTTAATCATTCGGTGAACTTCGGACCAAGAAAGATTTTGAATAATTTTTTATACATAGTAAAATGACGAAAATTATCATTGAAGACCCATTATAGAAAATTGGATGAAGGAATTTTGCGGCCAGTTTTTTTTGGAAACATTACTACTAACCAAAAGTTAGAAAGTTTATACAAATTTAAATTACTTCTAAAGGCAATAATTTTTATTATTTAAATTGAACATGAAATTGTTGCAAACATTAGATTATAGCATCATAATGTTCATACATGTCGTAATGGTTTCCGTTTGATGACACTCAACAATCATTTGATATAAACTGTACTTACAAATCCAATTTAAAGCCGTCATTACGTCCATAATTCTGTCTTTATGTTCACAAGTATTTTATAATCGACCGACCAGTAATTTCATCGCGTTAAAAATAGGTACACAGCAACATATCATTATTGCGGTGAAAGTGAAAATATAATAATAATATGCAATTTTTAATATTTAAATAAATTACCTTATCCATAACTTGATCCAAATTTAAAATGTCATTTGTGAAACATAATGAGCCCCAACGTGCACAAACGTCGTTGTACGTAAAATATTCATCTTCGTAAAAAACGGTCATATTTCTAAGGGACGTATCCAATAGTCTCAGTTCCTTCCACACATCCACCCTCAATATATTTTTATCTTCCGATTTCGACGTCACTATCACTCTTCCAAAACGACCTGCAAAGGAATTTTTTTAAATTATAATTGGCTCGAATTTACTTCCGTACACAATTATAACTTTAATTAATCCATAATGAGAACTTGAAGTAACACCGTGATCCACTAACCTGAACCGAATTCGAATATAAATTTTATTTTTATTAATTTTTTTGCTATTGTTTATTGTATGATAAATTATGATAAAAAGAACCGCATTTGTGGTTCCTGAAGTTAATTATTGGGTACAAACCTGCCCTTGTTATTCGTCCAAGATCGAATCCATGGGTGTAGTTCAATTTGAAATAATCTTCTACCACGGCTCGTTCATACTTTCCTGGACCGTTGATGGGACTAAATAAATATTCGGGGTCGATGTTGTTGTTGAGTTTTTGAAATCCAGTGATGCACAACAACGACAATAAAGTTATCAATATCGTGAAGTAACCTGGATGCCGTCCAACAAAATATCCAATTCTATAAAATGTTTTTTTGAGGACCACGTCCATAAAGTTGAAATGCATCTGAAACAAAAAAAATTGTTTTTAAAATTGGTATATGGAAGAAAAGGTGGTCAAGGGATTCATTACAGACAAATTTCGGGCCTCAGAGAGAAACTGGAGTAAAAATATTAAAATATCCAAAAATGCATTGCATAATTTTTATTAATAAAAAGTGCGGTATTTAACCACAAAGATTAATTTGGTGTTTTACTTATAGAAAGTTGCTGACGAAAACGTCAAAAATTATAAGGTTCACTTTGTTGCATTCATGTAAAATTGCCAATATAAAATAATATTAAAATAGTTATAGGTAAAGTATAAAATTTCATACTTGAATCTTACGTCATTTTTACCTTGGTTTGGTAACCAATAGTGGTAATTACTTACGATGACGTAACGCCCAAGTTGGAAGATTTATACTGTAGTTTGGTCTAGTGAAGAGCATAAACCTGATGCCATAGGTATGATTCCCAAGTAACTCCCAGATTATTTTTGGCATGGTTAAGATTCCACGTTAAACTATTTATCTTCTAACTTGCAATTCAGTTGAAACTTACGGTTTCACTTGACTGATTATATCGTGGATGAAGTTACCAATGTAAAACATGTAAAGTTGTTTATAACAATTAAATGTTGTTGATAGCTTTACTCGTAAATAAATATAAATGTATTAGAAAAAGTATCTAATATACGTGCGAGTATTAAGGTTTCGAATTCATTTATATTCATAATTCCGTTAATTTCATCTTCAAGCGCCATAAATCAAAAAATAAAATAAAACTCAAGTACATCCTGTATAAAAAATACTTCTCGTTTTCTTTCGCATTAAAATTCGACAATGAAATATGCAAAAATTTACGCTTTTAATATAAAACCTGCGGAAATCATTCGTTTTGTTAATTTGTAAAATTTATTATAACGCAGTTATTTAGAATAAATTATTAATTTGTTTAATTATACAAGCAATAAATTATTTTAATCACCTGCAAAATTTTATTTATAAAACGTAATATTTATTAATTTTTTATAAAAACTTCTCAAATTTTAAATTCACTTTGCATTGTTTGCGATTTTTCTTCCAAATTTCAAATTGGAATTTGTTTAATTTACAAGCACTAAATTATTTTGATCACCTGCAAAATTTTATTTGTAAAACGTAATATTTATTAATCTTTTATTTTAAGTTCTCAAATTTTAAATTCACTTTGCATTGTTTGCGATTTTCCTTCCTTTACGATGCGGAAATGTAACGTGGGAAGGCCCATATTATAATAATAATATGATCTTTTAAATAATTTAGTTGCTTCAATTTTTTCCTAATACTCTTTTGATTGGGATTACAAAAACAAATTATGCAAAAGAATTAATTAGTTAATTAGAAAGTATAATTAGGTGTATAATTTGCATTGGGAATGAAAATTGCATAAAATTTTTGGACGGTACTAAAACTTTTAATTTCATTTTCTCTATAATATATACACTAACCTATGAAAATTAATGTTAATTAGAATTTTAAAATTAGGAAGGTAAACAAACAATATTTTAAGGTTGGGTAGCAATACAAACGGTGACGAAACTACCGGTGTTCCATATGTTCTGTGGAACGCAGCCCGGAAGTTTCAGAGACGTCGAGAAAATTAAGGAATACATTTTATTTCGGGACTTCAGGTCCATAGTTCATGGTATTTTCTTTGTAGTTCTGTATTTTAACACTTCGTTTTAATATATTTCGTAAATTTAGCATGGGATAAAGTTTGGGACTGTATAGAAACATTTTCGTAATCTTTGGTTTTATTTTATATTGTTGTAAAGAGATAACATTTGATCACATTATTATTTCTAATAATTATGATAAAAAAAAACTAATATTAGAGTGGTATAAGTGTAGTTTAAAATAAATACAATGAACGACGAAAGGGACGATAAGTCAAACGTGAAGAGGAATTGAATCAAAACTATACATTATTTTTTCAGAAATAATAATTAATAGAATTCACTATTTATAGGAAAATTGAAAACAATTTCACAAATTTTAATAAACTAAAAGAAAATGGGGCTTTAGATATGCATGTGAAATATGACGAGCTTCGACAGGACATTCCAATAATCTCGTATCCCCAGGACAGGACAAGAAAATCGCGTTCCAAGTGCGTCCTTGCCATTACATGCGACTTTTTATCTAAAGAAAATTGTTTAATTAGCTTAATGAATTTAAAACAAACTTTACTTCTCGCCCTTCCTCCAGGGGTACACGAGAAACAAAACAAACAACAAAAAAGTTGTTGTACGGGTAACGCTTTGATTTATTTTTCCACTAATTAATTTTTCATTAGAATAATAAATTATGCCCATAAATATTAACTAGAAGTAAGCCAAACTTTCTATACTGCATGTGCTCCATATAAATATTATTAATTTTTCAATTCCATTACTGATAAACCATTTTGAAATTAAGATAAATATAAATCTGTAATTAGTTGTTATTTGCTGCCTAAACGTAAGGATAGACAACTTAACGTGGAATCCGAACCAGGTCACAAATAATTTCGTAGTAATTGGGAATTCAATATTATGACCTACGATCTCAAGCCCAATTAATGAATCAATTATTAAAATACGTCCTTTAGCAGGTTCGAAGTCTTCCAACCACCACATAAACTACCTGTTTTCTCATTACGTAATCTGTTGTGAATTGAAGTATGTTTGGTGAAAGGAAATATTATTTCTTCTGTAAATCATTGAATGAATGGTAATTTATTTGTTAGAACTGCTGAATCGGAAGAGCGCAATTAAGTTAAAGTAGAAACAATTGATAATTTGACACTCGTGATAAGGCTTTGGGTTGTTGACCGTCCTTGTGTAAGATCAAGTGCAGTATTATAATAATATAGTCGAATTGTGCTCTTTTGTGTTCACCAAGTAGCCACACAGTTTTATTAATCTCAAAAAGTATTTTCTTAATGCGTGATTCAGTTAATTGCATGATTAAGCAGCTTTTCATCCACTCTACTTATTTACATCAGAACAACTTTCTTTCAAAAGTGCAAATCCATTGAGCGAAAGCCAATTTTCCGATTTTTATGTATTATTACACAATAAAATATTTTTTTCTTGTCATATTTATCAAAGATACTAAGGTTAAAGGTCGATCATTCAGCAAACAAGGATATGGATATGGAACGTGCGTTCGTGGAGGTTATCCAACATAAAATCATTATAAGCGAGAAAAGTCTAATTTTCAATTTTAAATATTAATCTACTTAATTGAAATTTTCTGTTTATAATTATTATAACTAAACTGATAATGCGAAACGATATTCAGAACCCACGCCAATCATAAATGAGCATTATTGTCATAAAAATGCACTTTATGATCAATTATCCAGTAGCATTGAATTTTGCAAGCTATCTCATATATTTTCGTTATTAGATAACAAAATGTAAATATTTTTATTATTTTAAGCAATATTAAAATTACTTATTATGTCAATAGACTCCAAATTATACCAGCTTTTAATTTTCATGCACGAGCATCAATGTGAATTCTCTCTTCTCGCTTTCTATAGAAAACACGGCCTCAACATTCCTAAAATTATTTTTTCTTCCAATGTATAAAACTTAGTACTTCGTTATTCTCAAGTTCATCACCTTTCATATTGTTTCTGTGTTTTTTTACCAACACTAAATCGAATTTTCAGTCCAACTTTCTGAAGGAAATTATTTCTCTTTCATGGAAATCTATTACATGACCAATTCTTAAATTTTGCGATAAAAGCTATTTTATGTTACAGAAACTGGAATCTTCTTCTTCTTGGAAGAAAACTTAGTAATTATAACAAAAGTGGGAAGAAGAATGCACTTATTTTTATCACTTTTTTTTTTCTTAGAAAAGTATAGTTACATCGTACTTTATCAAAACCCTGGTAACATTTCAAAGTTAATGATAAAAAATCACCCTTCGCCTTCATTTAAATATTGAAATTTTTATTGGGGTTGGATGGCTTGATAAGGAGATGACTCGATAAGGAGAGTGCTTCTCACGTCAACCAAATTCCAATAGTCAAATTATCGTATCACTTTTACTGCGACTGTGTTAGAATTCCACTCATGCCGAATGCCATTAACTACTTATCATTCATTTGGCTGTATGTACTTAAGTGGAACTTGATTTAAAAATTCTATCGGCAAACAATTGACGTCTTATAATCCAATGTTGTATGCTATTAACGTGCCATATCAAGAATTGATTGTATAACCGTAACCTTTTCGCAATTACAGCCAAGATCGTTGTCGGTGAATATTGCAAAAAGACTATAGAATAACGAAACGAGATTGATAATGTTAAAAGTGAAAAAAATTGACAATTTTTTAAGATGGCAGCCAAAAGGTTATCGTTCTAACATAAAGTGGATTAAGAAACTTTCAGTTTTTGCTTTAGAGATAAAATGTATGATATTGATAATCTTAATTTATCATATTTAATAATTTGGTAGGTTATCAGCGATGCTTGTTCGGTCTTCTAATATCCAATGTTCAATTTTAAGTTTTTCTAAACAAATTTTGACTTCTCAAGTTTTGGACTTGCACGGTTTCGCTTCATTGCAGGCCATTTACAATGAAACTGTGACACGACACATTTTAATGACCTGATTTTTCAAGACCACAAAAATATTATTTATCATTTTTGCTTAACATGAATTTGTCAAAGATTTCAATAAACACTGACTAGCTGGTTGCCAGATAGCTGCAAGATGTTTGCCAACTTTTTTAGCCTAGAAATGTTCCTTAGGATGCCACAATTTAAAGTTTACGAACATGAAGATTTACATATTTTAAACGCTACAGCTGGTCTATGAAAGAAAGAAAATTGAGTTTGTTGTCAAAATCAGCCCTTGAGGTAGAATACCTAAAAGGTTACTGTCACTGTTTTGGCATTTCTAGCTCCATTTCTGTCTATTCTAGCATATTGCGTCCATTAGCTCCCGCAACCAACACAGTCCCTCCGACCCATGTAGATTTACCTCACTTCATTGTACATGAGCATAACAGTCTCTTTTCTTAGATGGCCGAATTCTCTAAATTGATTGTAACACTTGGAATGATATTGAATTACCTTTCCATACCCCACAAATTCTATGGTCCATCAGATCCACAAATTTTGAAATTTTAAGTCACAGCAGTGTAATCAGGAATAGAACTGTGTTTTCCCATTATGGAACACTGCTGATCTTCCATAGCAATACCATTTTAGACAACTAAGCAGTGGCGGATTTCCGAACAGGCGCAAGAGGCGCGCGCCTATAGGGCCTCGTAAATCAAGGGGCCTCAAAATAAGAAAAAATTTTATTAATATTAATTAAATTACTGTTGTAATAAACACAAGAAAAGTATCGAAAAAATTCTAAGCCCTAAGATGCATTAGATTTGCAGTTATTTTGATTTTAGTGCAAATTTTGATTTAAATTTTTTGATAAAAATTCCATTTTGTTAAAATATTCTGAAACTTTATGAAAATATTAATTCCGTTGTAATAAACACAGGAAAAATAGCGAAAAAATTCTAAGCCCTAAAATGCATTAGCTTTGCAGTTATTTTGATTTTAGTGCTATTTTTGATTTAAATTTTTTGATAAAAGTTTAATTTTGTTCAAATATTCTGAAATTTAATGAAAATATTAATTCCAATGTAATAAACACAGGAAAAATAAAGAAAAAATTCTAAGCCCTGAGATGCATTAGATTTGCAATTATTTTGATTTCAGTGCAATTTTTGATTTAAATTTTTTGATAAAAATTTAATTTTGTTCAAATATTCTGAAATTTAATGAAAATATTAACTCTGTTGTAATAAACAAAGGAAAAATAACGAAAAAATTCTAAGCCCTCGGATGCCTTAGATTTACAGTTATTTTAATTTCAGTGCAATTTTTGATTTAAATTTTTTTAAATTTTGTTCATATATATATTCTGAAACTGTATGAAAATATTAACTCTGTTGTAATAAACAAAGGAAAAATAACGAAAAAATTCTAAGCCCTCGGATGCCTTAGATTTGCAGTTATTTTGATTTCAGCGCAATTTTTGATTTAAGGTGGCCGAGAAGTCCGAATAGCAAACTAAATCTGTTTGGTGTCGCTACTGTAGCGGCAAATTCATTTATCGCATTAAAATAGGTTTGTGGCAAAAATTTATTATCCTAGAATCTTAGGGGCTGTAATTACTCAAAGCAGGTAGCAATCCTTTTCTTTAGGGACACAATAGGTCATTTTACATTTTACCGTAAATACATCTTAAATTTTGTAACATATTTTTATTCTAAACTGTGCTGTTTCAAATAATTTACTAGAAATATGCCTAAATGAAAGGATTTTACAATTGAAACGCGCGGTACCATTGCATTACAATTTATAAGGTGGGAAAATACTTTTAAGCTCTAGCAATGGCTCTAGTGTTGTAAACATGCTAATTTATTAAAAGTAAATTACCTTTATTGATTATGATGACGAAGTAATAATTAAGATATTTTAAAATATAGAGTTATAAATAAATTAAATAACAATTAAATTAAATATTATATTATTCTGACGAAGGGCGTACACATGTCTAAAATACAAGTACTAATTTGCTGAACACAATGTATGTAGAGTTCATCTAAAGTTAGATAATTGGGCGGAGCCAATTTCTTGCACAGTAGAAGTGGTGAGAGAACGGGCAGTGGTAAACTCAGCCGCTTAAGGGTATTTTAATCCTCTCGGATTAAGCTAAAAGTTTGGGGGGCTAAAAAAATGTTTTCAAACATTTAAAATAACGAAAAATTGGGATATTTTGGCGGGCTAACTTTAATTTTGGGGGGGGCTAGCCCCCCCTAATTGCGCCTATGGCGGCTAAGATTAATCAATACTACCAATTTTATAATAAAATCTTAAAAACGTAGTGTTTTTAAAAATGTTTAAAAATATTGAAGAATTTAACAAGATACGCAACCTAACGAGCAAAAACGTGTCGAAAAAAATGGGTCGAGATGTGGACGTTAGCGTTGATTGGTAGAATAGAATAATTATAAATATTCATTCAATCAACGCTGAAGGATAATCAATGTTAACGTCACCTACATCTCGACCCATTTTTTTTCGACACGTTTTTATTCGTAAGGCTGCATATCTTTTAAGTTCTTCAATCAACAATTTAACAAAGTAATATTATGATATGCTGTAATTTGAAGGTTATTGGCTATATTCAGTTTTGAGTCATCTTTTATAAAAAACAAAAATGAAAAAATTGATAAAAAATATATAGTTATTAGGTACATATTACAGTTATCAACTGATGGTTCGCATTTTGGGCTGACATGCGGTAGCGAGTTTGCTCCGAGCAACATACGTGAGCAAATTTGCAACCGACATAATATATATGTGCGTAATATATTATGAAATCGAAAGAATTTATATATTGCGCACATTTAGCCACAAGATTTTTTTAGTTCCGAGCAACATGCACGAGCGCTTTGCTACGAGCAATAAAAGTAATATATGATATACTGTAATTTGAAGGTTATTGGCTATATTCAGTTTTAAGTCATTTTTTATAAAAAAACAGTTTTCTACGATTATTCGTTTTTGAATTGAACTTGACACAAGCTCAGCGCCTATTGATTTGCCCCCTTAACAAAGTAATATGATATGCTGTCATTTGAAGGTTATATTGGTTATATTCAGTTAACAAAAAAATTAAAAAATATTGAAATATTAAAACTACACTACATTACACTGAATACACCCCATTTCGCCGTCCCTAAAAATTTGGACGCTAACCTAAGGTCCACCGTGGATTGTTAATGGTGCCTTCATTAAAAATAAATCGATTTCTACCACTAACCTAAACTCGCACTGTTCGAGCTCTCTTTTAACGGTCCCCTCATGAAAAAAAATCGTTTTCTAACACTAACCTCGACCGGTGTAATTCTCTTTTCAAGGTCTTTTCATAAAAAAAAATCGTTTCCTAACACTAACTAAAGATCGACTGGTGAATCTCTATTTTCACGGCCCTCCTATTAAAAAAAAATCGATTCCTACCACTAACCTAAGCTCGACCAGTGGAACTCTCTTTTCACGGTTGTTTCATTAAAAAAAATCGTTTTCTAACACTAACCTAAGCTCGACCGGTGAATCTAGTTTTTAACGGTCCCCTCATTAAAAAAAATCGTTTCCTTACACTAACATAAGCTCGACCGATGGATCTAGCTTTTCACGGTTCCCTCATTAAAATAAATCATTAACTAACACTTACCTAAGTTCGGCCAGTGGATCTCTCTTTTCAATGTAATATGCGCTTTTCAATAGCATTATATTTTCCTCGTTGGCTAACTATCTCTTTGACAATCTCCATTGTATGTGATGAACTGTATTTCGGTTTAAACAAAACTTCTAACTAACTTTTAACTTTACTAACTTGTTAGTCCTTACACTACACTACATTATACTAGTACCGTTGCTAGTACTGCGTAAAAGTACCAACCATATGATATTTGGGCCACCCTGTATGGCAATTATTAATTAACTAACCGTCCTAACCTAAGGTAGGTACGGTCCTGGAATAGGCAGCCATCTGATATTTGGGGCCACCCTGTATGGCAAGGCTTAGGTATTTACCGGCTGAGTTTACCTGTGAAGATTAAGGCAGAAAATTTCTAGCAGGCTGAGTTTACCTAGTAGGATTAGTAGCCTTTCTGTTAAGGCGAAGCATCACCACGTGACTAAATATTGGTGTAAAACGTTCTTTAAAAAGATTTGTTAAACATGTTTTTCAAGAAATATTTAGATATTTTTGGAATTTTAAAAATTCAGCTTCGTAGCTCAATAGAATGATCGTTTCTGTAAACTAAAGTATTACAATAATTGTCTTTATTACTACATTTGAAAAGAAATTTGACATTCCTTTTTTTGAAAATTCTGAATATTGGAATTCGAGATTTCTTTAATATCGTATTACTAAATAGAATTACCAAAAGTTGACAGTATCAAGAAACAATTATTCTATTGAGCTACGAAGCTGAATTTATAAAATTCCAAAAATATATAAACATTTCTTGAAAAACATGTTTAACGAATCTTTTTAAAGAAGGTTTTACACCAACGTGGTGATGCTTCGCCTTAAGCGGCTGAGTTTACCATCGCCCGAGAGAACGTGCCAGTGCCGTTCTCATTCATTTCATTTTCAATAATAACTAACAAGCAATTTCAAAAATTATTTATTTTCATATTTACACTAACGAACATACGAAAAATGTTACCAGATGCGAGCGAATAACATCTTGGTTGAAGTATTCGAGCGATTTGGCGGATACTACTCTTGCTTATTTTCATCATTTTCAGAATCAAAACACCGTAATTTCCTAGGAATGTGTCTTCTTAGGGCCAGTTGTATAAAAGAGGGTTAACTCGGGGATCAGCTGATCCTGGTTCAAGAGCTGACCCAGGATCGCCGCAAGGTAGATAGATTACAAATAAACCTATCAAGTAAATTTTTTTTATAAATTAAACCTATCAAGTAAATTTATCTACCTTACGTTGATCCTGGGTCAGCTCTTGAACCAGGATCAGCTGATCCCCGAGTTAACCCTCTTTTATACAACTGGCCCTTACAATTTCTTGTAGAAAAAATTCTAAGCCTCGGATGCCTTAGATTTGCAGTTATTTTGATTTCAGTGCAATTTTTGATTTACATTTTTTGATAAAAATTAAATTTTATTCAAATATTTTGAAACTTTATGAAAATATTAACTATGTTATAATAAACACAGGAAAAATAACGAAAAAAATTCTAAGCCCTTAGATGCCTTGGATTTGCAGTAATTTTGATTTTAGTGCAATTTTTAGTAAAAAAAGTATTAAAAAAAGAAATCGTCTGCGATGCTGGTTCTGGTGAGAACCAGGGGTTCAAATCAATTGCTTTAGGGAGTGTAGGATTAGTGAAAATACTTAGAGGGGGGCCTCAAAATTGAATTGCGCCTGGGGCCACCTAAGTTCTAAAACCGCCACTGCAACTAAGTCAAGCCATAGAGTAGTTGCCTATATTTATTTTTAAATATTTTCTGATTTTAAGCTGTATAGAAAGGTTGTCATATCAAGATGCAGTTTATAGAATAATTTTAATTTAGCGTTTATGTTAAAACGGATGTGCTAAATATTTGTATAGATTTCTAATATTATTTTAATATTGTTGTTATTGACAAAATTATAGACTAACATTTATAATTCATAAGATTTGTTTATTGAGACGAAATGGGTCCATTCCAAATTTTCCACATTTAAAATACTTAAAAAAGATTACTTCAAATTACATTTAAAACAATTCAATAAAGGTTTAAATTTTGGAATTTGATGGTGACATTTTAACAATTTTCTTAAATTGGAAATTTTAGCTTCTGAATTATGGGTTAAAAATGTTACATCTTAATGGTTAAAATATGACTTCTTAAGGAAATTTGCAGTTTATTTTGAGCTCTGTGTTGTTTATAAATTTATAATCATTTAAAATTGTGATTTTTGATTATGACTATTTCAGGTACAAAAATTTACTAAAAAAATGTACTTTAAAAACAATCAAATTAAAAAAAAACCTTTCTTCTTTAAGTATTCTTTCACTTCACGATATTGCAACTGTTATTGACAGTAAAATTTCTGTTATGGTTGGTTTACCTTCTACCACATACCTAGGTTTTTTTATTTTTATTGGAAACTATTATTTTGATACTTAGATTCCACATAATCACATTAACTAGTTCTGAACAACAACTCCAATTTTTATTTTCTGAACCAAGTCCCTCGAAGTTGCTCTCTCTCTTCCACTCCAACTCTTTATTTTATTATCTCATTTTATTATGAAATAACTTTGTGATTAAATTTGTTTAATGTGTCAAAATAATCAGAAAATCTGAAGAAAATCTTTTATTGAAATTTCCTTCGTTAAAATGAGACAAAAATACATACAATTTATTATGTAACTCAATATTCCTATAAAAATTTCATAGAATCGAGAATTTCGTTATAATCTAAGTTACATTGCATTTTTTACTCTTTTGTGCACTCCTATTAAAAATGTCACAAGTAGTCACTGATACAATTACTGTTTATTTTAAATATCATTGAAAGAGAACAAACAAATTAAAAATTGAAAAATATTCAGCAATTAAATTTGATACAATTGTTCAACAATCGAAACATCTTTTTCTGTATATTTGACCCGTTTTGAGAATTTTATTATGTTCAAAATTTAATTTTTACGCTTTCAATCACAATCATCACCGTGTTTGACATCATAGTCAAACTACAAATTTAATTAAACAAAACCGTAATATGCACAAATTTCACTTTTAATCTATGATTGCGCTTGAGCGACCTGAACCGATCCATGAAAATTCTTCTTTGTATAAATAAGTGCGTATTTATACCTTTTCTAACGCTTTCAAAAATTTAAAACTATTGTAGGCCCTCCAATTTTTTTCAATCTTTTGGTTTGTCTTGATGAACTAAGTCCGTTCCTGGATGAGAAAAATTAATGACTTAAGTATACGATAGGTGCAACTTTTATCCTCTCAAACAAGAACATCATCTCTACATTGAAACGGTACATTTTATTTTATAAGCCAAATCAACTGCTTACTTACAGTTATTAAAATTGTAGGTTTTTATAATGTTAGTAACCATCCGCAGATATCATTGATTTGCTAAATATTTTATTAAGTTTTGCAAGCTTTATAAATTATTTTTGTCGGTCGCAAATTATTCTTTCCAGTTCCACTTTTATTTTTTAAATAATTAAAATTAACTAGGGAATAAATTACCCACAAATTATTTCAAATCATGTTTTAATTTCGCTAGTTTATTATGAAAAATTATTACATAATATTATGTAGGTATGCATTTTAAATGCTTTTACTTTATTTTACAGTTCAAAAACCTTAATGTTACCGTTTAATTAATTCTGAAATAATTTATAATTTCCCAACAAAATTATAAAAATGTTAAAAGCGAATCAAGTTAAATTTAACTTAATTTAAAAATTGCTGCAGTGAACTGTAATCACTTTTCTTATTGCATTTAAACGATATACAGGGTGTCCCTACAGAAATCACAAGGTGTCCTTGTGAGCTCCTTTTTTGTAAATTTTTTTCAAGTGCTCAAGAGCAAGCAAAACTCAATAATCTAATCTTAGACTTGGTTTCCTTGTCAACATGGAACATATTTGCAACGCCCTTAATTTGATGATCTTTAAACCAAATGTTAATGCGTTGTCATTATATCGTTAATTGTAATTGGTAATTGTTAGTGAAAGGAGTACAAAACAGTTTTGTAATATATGGCGTGGAATGGTCCACAGAAAGCTGATGACCGTGGCCCATGCAATATTTTCCACATCAGAGAAAAATGCTGATTTAATATTACTACATGGAAGGGAGGCATTGATTCCACGGGGTTGGAAGTTGACCATTTTGGTGTATTATGCATGATTACTAAGCATTTGAAATATTAACCAGGTGATTCCAGTGTTTTTATGAGTCAATGTGTTTGGCTAAAATTAAATGACAGGAACTTCTTCATTGCATTTAACCGATTTAATATAATGAATCATGCCCAAAAAGTGTTGTAGGTGGAATTACAAATTTTTCAAGGTCTAGTTTCTTTAGATGATTTTAATCATGAACGAAACGCTTCGCACTATTAACCCAATGTCTTCCATAAAATGAAATCTATATTATTTAAACCATCGGTCTTTCTGGGTTATCCAATATAAGTTAAGGGTTACTCCAAATGGCTTCAATGTAAAAATATCTTCCAAAAAGATAATTTTTTCAGGCAATCAAAAAAGTGCACTGTTATCATTCTAAATTCAGTGTCCCCTGCTTCGATTATCAGAACTTTGATTAGTTAGCAAGTTAATTGGAGAGATTACTAGGAAACATAAGTCATTAAATTTATTAACCTGTTTTAACCTAACAAAATTTGGTGGACCGCATCTCTGCTTGTGATTCACTACTGTAACTCAACGAAAACTAGTCATACGGATTGTTTATAATAATTTTCCACGCAATTATTTAACCACCATCGGCATCAAAAGGTCATCTCTTGTATTTGGTGGGACTAGAACACAACCATTGATTCAAAAACTATTGGTCTCGAATTATGCAGCAATCCGATTGACGGTTTGATTTCGTTAGTTCAAAAATTAGGAGTCAGTATTTTTCAATTTAGTAGAATTATTTATTGGTTTATGTATGAATTACCTCCCAATCCGATGGGAAATTTCTTGAGAAAAATGACCTACAGAGTTATTTTTATCATAAATTTATCAAGATTTGTTCGATGCTTTACCGAGGTATTCTAAGCTGTGTATTTATGTGGCCTCTGACTGGACCAACTTAACTTTGTCGATATACTTTGAAGAATTAAAATAAATTTGTGATTGAATGTTTTCCCAAGTTTTCGTTCTTTATTAGTAATGTCAGTTGCCATACGTTTATATTTTGGTATAACTTTGATGTCTTAAGAAAATTTTATGCGAAACAGTTAATTTACATACTAATAGATGCAATAATTTTGACTAATCTTTGTTGACGGTCATTCAGCTACACTTTACTTTCAATACGGATCTAGGAATTATACATTTGTCCAAAAGTAGTGATTCGAAACTATTGTTTATATTGTTGACTTGGTGAAGTTCACATGACAGTGCCAGATTGCGTACTTCTTTGAAAATCCAACAAAAATTATGGGAGATTCACCAGATTTTCTTCGCCTAGAGATTATTGTTTATTTAGGTCTCTCCAGAACTCACCGAATGGTAAGAATTTCGATAAACCGCACGATTCACAAGAGTCCTTCGACCAGAAATGCGGAAAGTTTTTTGAGAGCAAAACCATGACGCTTCCTAGTAGATAGCGAGAGGTCATTGAAAAAATGGAATTGATTAAAGTTGCATACATAAATTTCAGTTTTCAATGTTTGTTGAAAATGCCAATAAAGTGATTAATAATTTAGCATAGTAATTTATTATTCACAAAATAACACTTTATACAAAATTTTATCTCAAATCTTCGGTTTTCATGATAAAGCTGCATTTACAACCTCTAAATGGTTAAAATTAGCATTTGTTATTAACTGAATAAATTAAATACAGCATGGTATATAATTATTGTTTATTTTCACACTGATTTTAAGGTATTGAATGCAGCTGAAGAACTGAAAGAAAGTAAATTTGTGCATATTTTTATTATTAATTAAGTTATTGTGTGTAGAAAAATATCTATAAATATTTTGCATAAGTTAGCATATAATAATTATGTGAAATACCACGAGGAAATTCAATTATATTACGATTGTCTTAGTTCATTATAATACTTTTTATGCATATATTGCCAATATTTTATTTATTTCTCTTGGAAGTTTAGTTCCTGCAGCTAGATGTTTCCAAAATATGCCCCAACCACGTAGAATTTGTTTTAGTGCAACAATTAGCTACCAAATTGTATAAGTCAAATTTGTATTAGTAGAATAACGTCAAACAACAATCAAGGCAAGAACTAATCTCATAAGCAATAAGCAAAATCTTCCACAATTTTCTTGGCTTCTACTACGAATGTAACTGTTAGATTTAAAATTTTGTGATTTAAATCTATACAAATTTTAGGTCTCTATGTAATTTCGTTTTACATTTTACTTGAATTACTTTTTTTTAATTTTTGGTAGGACACCACTGGGGAATATCGACACCACACGAATTAATTTAAAAGAAATTAAAACATGTGGGAACTTTCAGGTTGGTCTTTCAATTTAAAAGGTCGACCACACAGTTTTGAAGCCCTTTACGAAAGAAACGCATCTGTTTGTGATCATAGTTTTGCAAAATTGTGTAGTGTAGACTGATTATGACTACAATCCCACTTTTAACCGTTTATTAAATTCGAAACAATTTGTTGCTTAATTAAGTTTCTTAATTACAAATTCAAATGAATTGCATGATTCCACAGGAATAAGTTTGCTATCTATAAACAAATTTTAGGTGCTTTTAATTACATCGCATCTCAAATTACGTAATTAGCAGCAAGCCAACTCATCTTTACGCTAATTATTGGCTGATTGTTTGAAATTTTATAGCAGAAGTTGCATCGATTGTCAGGTTGTGTTGTAATTTTATCCATTTAATTTAAGTAAGTTGCAGAAAACTGTAATTAAATTTCTTTATTGTTGTTTAAAATTTTTATATTTTTAATTATCTTTTTATGAACCATACAAGACAAGGCATATTAATTTTATGAGCAATTCTTACAAATTGTGTAATGTACCTATAATATTGGTATTAAATTAAAATTCAATGAAAATAAAAATTTAAATTTTATTTCAGATAAATATTTTTAATTATTGTTGAAAGCTTCATGAAAAGATTTTAATATTTTTTGCAGCTTACTAGAATTTGTTTCAATAAATCAAGGAATTCGATATAAATATTAAGGACACTGGGAAAAGTTAAAATTTAAACCTTCCGCATTAGCCTATGTACATTGTTCTTTTACTGATGCTGGCGGCGCACCATAATTCTTAACTGAAAGCTGTAAACTAATGTTAGTATTTACATGATGTTTTAATCAGTGTTATTGTTTGCAAGAAATTTAATTATCTACTTAAACAAATTTTTATGGAAGATAATTACAATCACAAGCTTTCCTCATTTTATTTTGATAGTTCACTAAATTTGATAACCAGAGTAATCTTCGTACTGGTAATTTTATGTTTAGTTTTTACTAGTAAAAATTTGTTGATATAATCGTGAGTACTGAAAAAACAAACGATATCATGACTTTCAGCAATGATTTGATAATTTGCTACAGGGTAATCAAACTATTTATATTTGTGAGCTCTGCAAGTTCCAATAATTTATTAAAATATAATAAATATTAAAATTAAATTATTGAATTTTAATTTTTTATGCAAAACTACTTAGAATGTTACCTTACTTTACAAAATAATATATTACAAAAATATTATTATTATTATTATTGGCATTGCCCTAAAAACCTCTGGGGTTATCTCTTGGTATGGTCAATGTACTTTAGTACTTGATATTTATTTAAAACTAAACTTTTGTTATTTTTATCGTCGACTTTGGATTTTAAAACTTTTATAATATAAGAAGCGCGCTTATTTTGAGGGGTAATATTTTTCAGAAACACTACGAAATTGACTTTTTGGTTTGTTGTAACTGTAAAAAAAGTTTATTCCTTTACTGCTAGGGTAACTTGTTTTAATCCCCTGTTGACTTGTCGGCTTTAATTTCAGAATTTCCAAATTTATTGTTCCGTATTGAAATGTATCTACCTTTCTAAAGAGTCAAGTTAAGCAGGTGCCTTACAATTAAGGAAATAAACAAGTAAAATACGACAAGAGGACAAAGGGAATTTAAAAGTCCAAGTGTGTAAAAGAGGAAACGTCTCGGACCCTTCGTAAAATCGGGCGTCAAAATTTTTAAGCACTGTTTTTTTCTGGTTCCCAAAAGAATTCTTTTATATTTTAGAAGGAATTCCGAATTCCTTCATCATCTGGTTGACTTTCCTTCTCATCATTAAAATCACACAAAACTCGTGTGACAATCGAAACGATTTCTCTTTAACATTACACGACAATTGACTACTTTACATTTCTATTAAAAAAATGCGCTTTGTTCGCAAAATAAACAAACTTAATTTGTGAAGGAAATGCGAAAAGAACGGGATAGTGAAGAAATGGTGTCATGTAGGTGGATTCTCCAAAAACGAAAAGTGTGTCCGCCTTAAATGGAAAAATAAAGCACGAAATATGAATTGACAAAATTTTAGCTTCGCTCATCCATCGTCCTTGGTGATGTTCTCAATTTGACCTTCCCAAAGCTGATCATATCGCTAATGTATTCATACATTATGATTTTTATGGATGATGGATGGTTCTGCAGTAAAAAAGTCGAAGAAATTATTCAAACCTGCTGCGGTTAAATAGTGAAATTTTGGAAGAAAGTAGAAATCAAACTGAAGGTCTGCATGCACGGAATATCAAACATCGATTTGATCGTCTTCAAATTTCAAAACCGAACGTAATTAAAACCAAAACTTCACAAAACTGCTCAAGATCCGGTAAAAAATCGAAATTTTTAAAAGTTAGGCCATAGAAAAATTTCAAAATTTCGTTAAAATTTTAACGTTTACAAATATCCGAAATTAATTTAATTTAAATTAGAACCTTGACTTAATTAAGTGTTAAAATGTATTGCATATCAATCGAATTAAATATTTTAAAACTCTAATCGGCATTTAATTCAATCCAATTAACTGAATTTGCCAACCCAAACATTGTAAATTGCGAGGAAAAAATTTGGAATTACAAAACTGCGAACCCCAATTTTTTTTCAATAAGAGATTAATTAAAATTCTTTTAGAAAAATGTTTTAAAAATCCAAATTACTAACCTTTATTAATTTTGAAAATCCGAATAAACACAAAAATAAATTTTAAACCACTTAAGTTTAAGCACAAATCACATCGGTCTTAATTGATTCGAAAAAATCACCTAATCAATTTTCGTAATGATCACGTTTTTTTAAACAAAATTTTGCCATTAAGCTGATATTAAGCTTCTTCGTCTTTAAACGGTCCGCAACGAACTAATAAGAGAACCCCCATTATTACTTTCGTAGGCAGCATGAACAGTTCGGTGCCCCACTTGTTACTTAAATAAATCCTTCCTTATTATTGCTTGATGCACTTGTAGTATGGTTTTATTATTTGCATTTTATCAGAATTGTTAACATAAACACTAAATAAATCAAGTGGATTCAATATTTTACAGGACCGTCTCGAGGATTTTTGAAAGTTCCCGATTTAACTTTTTATACAGTTTATTTTTGCGGTATTAAATAATCAAAAAAATCGAACAATGTTACAATACCATCGGCTTTCTAAGAGTTTATTAGTTGCTTGGTCATACTTTTTTTGTTGTAATAATTAATGCATAACTGTACGAGTATAAGTAAGACATGCAGACAGCATCGTTTATACATTTTTTTATTGCAAATTAAAGTTTAATTATTGCACCTTGTTTTGTTATTTAAAATAACGTTAGGCTTGTTTATGTATTCAAAATCGTTAATATTCCAGGGTTAATGCAATAGTTTTGTAATTTTATTGCTTCTTCGGGCCATAACATTATTATTTTATTATTTAAACTTAGCATTGTTGAATAAATTAATGTTTAAATTGCAAAACTAATTTTCGAAAAGCTGAGCCTTTCTTCATTTGTTCATTCAAAATCCTTATTTATATCTGTCGTTTTGAAAATATTGCCCCTAAATGGTACCTACCGGGTAATACTTAACGTGGATTCCGAACCACGATACAAATAATTTGGGAATTTTCCTTTTCATATGACGAAGATCTTTTTTGATTTGAATGGGTTAACGATTGTATCATGATACTGGGCTAAAGTGGTGGGATAAAGCGGAAATCCTTTCTCGTGTGGAGAAAGAGATGCAGCGTTAGCATCAGTGAACCAAAAGCGGATTTTGACTTTCGATAATGTGACTTTAAAGGTGCTTGTTTGACGTCACTAACCATTTGACATGAAGTAAATTTTATAACGTAACTTATAATATTATGATCTACTTTTTTATGTGAAATGTTAAAAATTTGTGTTAAAAATTTTGATGAGTGTAAATTTAAAATAATTATTGATTTAAATGAGAAATTAACCATTACTATATTTTCTAGCATACCATTGATTTATTGCTGTGTAATCTTTATTAATTTGTGGTTTGATTAAACTTTAATCTGTTTTTAATTTTGACCGTTGGGCGCCAATTAATTATATGGTGATCTCCAAATTATAATTGGATGCAGTTATAAAAGTCTCTTCTAATGCCCCACCAAAGAGTGACAATAAAATTGCACCATTGCAATGATTTTCAATTTATTTTTAATTTACTGTTTTAATTTGGATTTCCAAATATTTTGTTGCTATAATTTAATTAATAATTAACTTCAATTTTAATACTGAATTTCGTTTTTATAATTTATTGTTCAAATTTCATTTTTTGCAAGGATAATCGCTGGTATTTTTCTCTTTTTTTCTCTTTTGCGCTGCTAGTTATATTATTCTTACATGTCCGAATACATAGCAGACCTCTCACAGTTAACCAAAAGGGTTGCTGTAATTTACAGGTTAATCCTAATTTATAAGTGATGATTGCTTAAATTAAAGCTGCAAATGGTGTAGACTGACCACGTGGGGCAATATTGGCAATAATTTAATTAATGAGCCAAGTTACGGACAGATTTAAACGTTTTTACTATGATGACTAGATTCCCAAACCAGGTTGTGCGGCCCGAAGGAGGTGCATGTCCCCAGCCCCCCCCATTTCGATTTTTGACTCCAAAATAGTCTCAATCGTTTGTGCTTCGTTTGTGCCTGTTTGTGCAAATATTTTTTTCGTTTGTACCCAAATAGTTTTCGAGATATTTCAAAAATAAGCTGGGGGGGGCTGGAGACATGCTAGCCCCCCCCATTTCGAATTTTGACTCCAAAATAGTCTCAATCGTTTGTGCTTCGTTTGTGCCTGTTTGTGCAAACATTTTTTTCGTTTGTACCCAAATAGTTTTCGAGATAATTCAATTTTAAGTTGGGGGGGGCTGGGGACATGCTTTTTTAAAATTCGAATTTCGGATTCATAATAGTCTCAATCGATAGCACTTCGTTTGTGCTTGTTTGTGCAAACATTTTTTTCGTTTGTACCCAAATAGTTTTTGAAATATTCAAGATTTTCGGTAACACGTTGTAACATAACGGACATGGACGCGCTGAATGCTTTAACGAGATTCTGCGAAAAACTTGCAGCATGAAGACCAAAATAGTCTCAATCGATAGCACTTCGTTTGTGCCTGTTTGTGCAAGTTTTATTTTCGTTTGTACCCAAATAGTTTTTGCAATATTCGAGATTTTCGGTAACATAGGTGCATGTCCCCAGCCCCCCCCATTTCGATTTTTAACTCCAAAATAGTCTCAATCGTTTGTGCTTCGTTTGTGCCTGTTTGTGCAAACATTTTTTTCGTTTGTACCCAAACAGTTTTTGAGGTGCATGTCCCCAGCCCCCCCCATTTCGATTTTTGACTCCAAAATAGTCTCAATCGTTTGTGCTTCGTTTGTGCCTGTTTGTGCAAACAATTTTGATTGAAACTATTTTGAATCCGAAATTCGAATTTCAAAAAAGCATTTCTCCAGCCCCCCCCCCCCAGGCTTAAAATTCATATTTAAATAATACCTATGAAACTTCTTTTAATAATTTAAATTTTTATGACCTGACGTTTCATAGTGTTCTGACTTTTTTTTATTAATTAATATTTTTGCATAACAATTATCAATTTCTTGTATAACGAAAATAATGTTTGCACAAACGAAGTACAAACAATTCAGACAGGGCCGTAGCTAGACATTGGTCATGGGGGGTGGTTCCTCCGAAAAAAAAGTTTCTTCTAACCCCCCCCCCGTATCTACGGAGCTGAATTCAGACTATATTGAATCCGAAATTCGAATATCTAAAAATCATGTCTGCAGCCCCCCCCCCAACTTAAAATTGAATTATTTGGAAAACTATTTGGGCACAAACGAAGCACAAACGATTGAGACAATTTTGGTCTTCATGCTGTAAGTTTTTCGCAGAATCTCGTTAATCCATTCATGCGCGTCAATGTTTTTATGTTTTCGTTTAAATTCTCAAAAAGTGTTCGGGTACAAACGAAAAAAACGTTTGCACAAACAGGCACAAACGAAGTGCTATCGATTGAGACTATTTTGAATCCGAAATTCTAAAATAACTGTTAATGTTAGCACGTGCGATGTTACCGAAAATCTCGAATATTGCAAAAACTATTTGGGTACAAACGAAAATAAAACTTGCACATACAGGCACAAACGAAGTGCTATCGATTGAGACTATTTTGGTCTTCATGCTTCAAGTTTTTCCCAGAATCTCGTTAATCCATTCATGCACGTGCGTCCATGTCCTTTATGTTTTCCTTAAAATTCTCAAAAACTGTTTGGGTACAAACGAAAAAAATGTTTGCACAAACAGGCACAAACGAAGCACAAACGATTGAGACTATTTTGGAGTCAAAAATCGAAATGGGGGGGGCTGGGGACATGCACCTATGTTACCGAAAATCTCGAATATTGCAAAAACTATTTGGGTACAAACGAAAATAAAACTTGCACAAACAGGCACAAACGAAGTGCTATCGATTGAGACTATTTTGGTCTTCATGCTGCAAGTTTTTCGCAGAATCTCGTTAAAGCATTCAGCGCGTCCATGTCCGTTATGTTACAACGTGTTACCGAAAATCTTGAATATTTCAAAAACTATTTGGGTACAAACGAAAAAAATGTTTGCACAAACAAGCACAAACGAAGTGCTATCGATTGAGACTATTATGAATCCGAAATTCGAATTTTAAAAAAGCATGTCCCCAGCCCCCCCCAACTTAAAATTGAATTATCTCGAAAACTGTTTGGGTACAAACGAAAAAAATGTTTGCACAAACAGGCACAAACGAAGCACAAACGATTGAGACTATTTTGGAGTCAAAATTCGAAATGGGGGGGGCTAGCATGTCTCCAGCCCCCCCCAGCTTATTTTTGAAATATCTCGAAAACTATTTGGGTACAAACGAAAAAAATGTTTGCACAAACAGGCACAAACGAAGCACAAACGATTGAGACTATTTTGGAGTCAAAAATCGAAATGGGGGGGGCTGGGGACATGCACCTGCCCGAAGGCCGTGCTGGAATATTTTATGTTAATGGAAATATCACCGTCACCGACCAAGCATCGACCAAGATCTAGACGCTGATTCCGGTATATCTAGTGCGTGCTTGATGCTCTGGACGCATGGGAACTATTTTTAAAGTAGTATTAAATGAATGACCAATCCGAAGTGCGAGAGAGCGTTACAAACAGAAAGAGAGAGAGAGACAGATATACAGAATTTTTCACGACATTCTTATACTATTTTTCGAGTATCAAGATCGGGTAAGTTTTGCGGGACACGTAATCATTGTAGGGATTATGGAAGAATGGACTACAAGGCAATAACCTTCAAAACACTTCAAAAGTTTAAATGAAATTATGCTATTAAAGTATCAAAGGCTTCTACAAAGCAAAGGCGCCTGAGCGTTTCTGGTCCCTTGAGACCTTGTGTCCGCATGTACTGCATGTGAAGTTTTCCTTAAAATTCCAACTCGAGAATAGTGAATAAATTAGTAAAAAGCAATTTTATTGTTGATAAAACAATATTTTGAAATATAAATTAAGTGTATTATTCAAGGTTTTAACTTTGATTGTATAGCATTAGATGCGCCAACCTTAGAGAAGTTCTGAAAATGTCTGATATAGTTCCAAACAATTATAAGAGATGGTGCTAAAAAATTGTAGGACATATTAAATTGATTAAGTAGCAATAATTAAAATAATTGCTAAAATAACTCCGCCTGCGAAGACTACTGGGTCTTGGTCTTTGGGAAGACCCCCAAAGATGGAAGGAAAGCTGGACGTCTGAATCCCAGGAGGCAAATAACGTGATTAATTAACAGAGCCGAGCCCTAAAAAGAACAGCAGAAGAAGAATTAAAATAGTAGTTAAGTGATTGATAACATCTTCCAATTTCGTAGTGCTATCATTACCTTTGAATTTACCTTTTGAATTACACCAAGCGTTGCGAAAACTCCCATAAGGTTGGCGTATCTAATACTAGATCATCAACGGCTTGAAGAAAATTTTTCACAAAATATTATTGTGAACCTGTAGTAGTTAAAATTATGGTGTAGTGGCAAAATTTTGATCTGGAAGGAGAAGGGGCAGAAACAGGAACTACTCGATTCTAAAATTATGTTGATTTAAATTTAAAGGAAGATTTTGTTAGATGTTTTAATTTGGAGTAATTTTTGCTTTTTATTTTATATGCAAATATAATTTTCGTAATTTTTGTATATGACTATTCCGGTACCGCTGGCACTGTTTCATTGGCTACCACGTCATCTGGCTTCGAATCTCAACTACCACGTGCGTTTTACATTTTAGCCTTCTTTGAAAATTTGAAATAAATGAATGCAATTGTTAAAACAATTATTGTGGTTATAATAAAATTCAAAATATATTGCGTGTGTGCTAATCGACCGTTGAAGTCTCCAACTTAGAAGGTAAAATAATGAACTCCCAATTCTACTCGATATTATAACTATGATTGACAAATTTAAAATTATAGTTTCATACATCACTTTCTTTATTGTAAAACATAAGTAGCAATTTTTAAATAAAATTTCCGGTATGTGAATTACACGGATGCTTAAAAAACAGTAAGTTAGAAAGTAAAAGTGGATATTATAATTATTGTAGCTTCGCAAAATTAAGGATTTTCCAATCAAATTTTCACGAAATGAAATCAAGTAATTTTTTGGTGACGTTCCAAAAAGTACACCGAAGCGAGACCCTGTTTCTTGGATTGAATTCTAAGAAAATTTTTGTTTTGCACCAGTTTTTGTAAAATTTATTTTGTAAAGCGAGGATTTGGTATAATAGAAATTTTACCTGATACCTCCACCTGCAACCTATTGGTTCTCATGGTAGTAAATAATTAAAGTGGTGGACTTACCTGAAAAATGTTAAGGGTTTTAGTTAAACGTCGGAGGTGTTAAATCACGAAACAGCACTAAAAAATAGCTTACGTTGATACTACTACAACTTCCCGTTCTGCTTTGTTTATTATTTTATAAACAAATATTGATTAGCAACATAATGGCTGTTCAGATTTGAATCTAACATTGTACTTGAATTTAAAATAATAAAAGGAGATGACCTTTCTGACAAAACAAACGACCTATCATAATGTTATACCTCCACGTTCGTTTCATAGTTAACGATCCATTTGCGTTTTTCACAATAACTAAAGGGGAAAGAAAATTATTACTTTATGCATCAAAAATCATAAAATGCATTTTTAAATTATGATTCTAAATGAGATTTGCTCCCTTAAATCATCACCCTAAAAAATAGCAAGCTTTCTGATGCTGTAAACTTTCGATTTTCTATCATTGTCAAGGTTAAAAATAAAAATTAATAATTTGAATACTGTACAAAAATTTCATTGTCACGTTAATGTTTGTATTATTTTAGTTTGCTCTTTGATCTGCAAATTTAGTATAGCATGAAAATTGATGACCCTACTTTTCCAAAAAAAATTATCGGTAAACAATGTCATTGGTTAGTGAACCCTGCGAGCTAAAATACTCAATTTTTGTATTAGAAGAAGAAGAAAGTATTATTACAATTAGGAAAAGTGGATACAATATTTTTCTAGTTTAGAAAACTCCAATAAAATTACTGTGTCATTGCTACGATTATTAAACAATTTATTATAATAATAAAGATAATAATAGTAATTTAGTAAATAGGTATTCTAAGACAAACTTTACGTAAACGATATGATGTTGTACAAATATTCGAAATAGTTCTGTTGTGTCACACATTTCAATATCTAATCTAAAAATTATTACTTCATATTAATTTAATAACCTTTATAATGTCATTAAAATAACAAATACGCAATAAGAAAAATGCTTTGCCTCTCTTTTGCTTCATCAAGATTTACCATCAATTTTAAATACTTTAATTTATTTTTCTTGCAGACAAATCTTAACGTTCGTTATTTTTATTTAAAAAAATAAATACATGTTACAAATTAATAAATATTAAAACTGGCATTATGAAACTGTCGAAAAATGCTACAAAATATAGGTTTTGGCAATGGTGTTATGAAATTTTACTACAACTTTATTAACTAGTTCAATCAATTTCTCATTATAGCAGTAATTTTGAAATTGTTATAAAATGAAACTGTTCTTTATCTTATTACATTTTTTCCATCAACCATATACTGAACGGTGAACGATGGATATTATGGCTTTGAGGAATACCTGTGTGCATCAGGCAAAGGTCGCTTGCTGTTTTCATATGCTTAAATATAACAAGGAGAAACAAATAATACAAATAACAAAAATAGGGAATAAAATTTGGTGCAAGAGAGTAGGAATAAAGTGAGTCGAATCAAATATATCTGCTCCAGATGATTCTTCTGCCCAAAATGACATAAAAGTAGCTAGTCGCACCAAATCAGAACCATTTTGTAGCAGGTTTACCCTAAAAATTAAAACAGATTTTCTGTACCAGCAACAAATCTATGGTTTATGTTTAGATCATAATATAATATATTTTTAATTTTCAATTTATCTCGTTAATTTTTTCTTCTTCTTCTTTAACTTCTTTTTAGATCAATGATCTGTTCTATAAGCAACTGTGTCAAGTTCATTTGGCACAATTACCACTGTGAGCATATAATTATTGCTTTACATCTGGTAGGTAGCTTGCTGGGCTGACCTGAAGATGTGCTTGTATCCTGTTTTTTATCTTAATGGTGGGTTTTCAGTTTTCACGCTCATGCAATTTGCGCAAATTGGGCTTGTACAACCCAGTTTCATGCGCAATTAATTGTAGCGTGAAAACGGAAATCGTCCATTTGCACAATCCAAAAAGGTTGGTTTGTGCAAATTCTAGCTGGGTTTGATGGTTGGCGCAAGTGCATGGTGACAAATTGGCTTGTGTAAGCCAGTTTGCGCAAATAAATTGTAGCGTGAAAATGGAAATCGTCATCCACTTGCACAAACCCCATAATCCAGAAAGTTTGACTTGAGCAAAATCTAGCTGTGCTTGATATTTTGATATTTTTTAATTTAATGATTTGATAACACAATACACTTTAAGGTGCTCGCTCACTTAGGCCACACCACGCGACACGACACCTAACTACACTTTTGTTGTAGCCAGGTGCTATGGCCTGGTGTCTCGAGCTGTCGCGTAGTAATGTGCGGACTTGCATTTGATTCTATGTGAATAAATTACCCCCGACCTGGAGATAATTTATGGTGGTGGACGACCTTCTGCTTAGTGCAATCCAGTCTCAGATTGCAGGGTGTGGAAGACTTGGAACTAAGCAGAAGTCGTCGTGATGGAATCAGAAATGATAACTACTAGAGCGTTCAAAGCTGACTCAATTTTATTAACAAAATCTTGGTTTATATACAGTTTCTTAACAAAGAATATTTACAGGTTTCAATTACATATTACTTATCTTGCAGAAATAATATAATACTTTGATATTAAAAAATGATGAGTTATTCTTTTCTTGCAATTAGTTTAGTATTTTACTTATTCTTAACAATTATTAAAATATGTTATAATTGCATTATTCAGAAATATTTGATGAGTAATAATATGATACCTTGTTACATACATCCGTTCTGCGGAAGCAACATGATTAGGTTGCAATTGCATTATTAAGATACTAAGAAATCTTAATTAAAATTATTTTAAGCAAATATAAGAAAACATAATTCTGTAATGGAATTATGTTGCATGGTTAAAATTTTAATTTTAAACACTATGTAAACCATTCGCTTCACGTCGCCTATTGAATCGTCGTGTCGCGTCGCGTGGTCCAAGTGAACGAGCACTAGGATAATTCGTTTTTGAATTATTGAACTTGACACTAGAATTGAAGAGATTTGCATTAAATTTCAAATTTTAACTAATCAGAAGTAAATATCAATAAATCTCAATAAAATATGCCAATAAAATAGCATAAAATAACTAGTGACATCTGTTGAATTTTATGATTTAGTCCAATTATTGATCTAGGACCTTAACTTGATAATAAATAACAAAAGTTACACTTTGGTAACTTAAAAAAAATATTAATATTATAATATGTTGTAGCTTGAATTATCTTCAAAACTTCAACAAAATCGAAAATATAGGGATGGGAACTATAGAATTCATAAAGAATCAATGTACATTTGCAGTAAATTAGGTTGAGTATTTTATCGTTCGTTCATCGCTTGATTCCAATTTTATGATCTTTGCTTTTGCCTTCAATTATTAAACCAAGCTCTTAAATTTTTCTACACCAAGCTTGACTCAAATGGAAACGGCGATTCTAGGACGTTTGATCCCCGGACGGTTGATCCCCGGACCATTGATCCCCAACGTCCATTTTTTCATTTGAAAAGATTGACCTTCCATAATGATTATTATTGGTTTAACGAATAACCGCCGTATTCATAAAAATAAATCAATATTTAAGAGAGGCTTGTAAACCTTTTTTAACCATAACCTAGCTTTTTATGCTGGTAAAAGCATAGGGAAAAAGCTAGGTTATGGTTAAGAAGGGTTTACAAGCCTCTTTTAAATATTGATTTATTTTTATGAATACGGCGGTATGAATATAATGTAACCGCTAGCCAAGGGCGGATCCAGGATTTTTTTCTGGGGGGGGCACAAAGGGGCGGACGGGCAAAAAAGTCAACAATAACTGTTATCATATCACACAAAAATATAAAAATATACATAAAAATACACCGTCTGGGGGGGGGGGGGGCACGTGCCCCCGTGCCCCCCCCCCCCCTGGATCCGCTACTGCCGCTAGCATATAAATATTCCTTACTCTCCTCGACACCAGAGTCTCTGCGAAGGCGCCAAAATATGTTGTGATTGGCTGACAAGTATGGCGTCATTTGACATTTCATTTGTCACCTAACCTCACCTCATTTTTTCATAGGCGTTGTTTGTTCTATTCTTAGACCATTTAAACGGTCTAATGTTCTATTAATATAATATTCTATTTTGTTTTAATTCATTAATAGCAATAATGCAATGTCCAGGAAAGCAAAAAATGGATATAACCGGTTTTGCACGCGACCTCCTCATTTAACATCGAGCTAATTTCACTTTTTAGGGGTAATTTTGCCAAAAAAGGGGGAAATTCTTAGCGGTATTTTTTGCTAAAATTTGCAGCAAAACAAAGGGAGATCCACCCCTTCCCAGTAGCACAATTTGCCGAATTGGATATTATTAGCTGGTATAATGTTGTCAAAACGGCTCTGGAGCATCCTCCACTCGAATTCAACGTCGCCGTCGTTAAATTAATTAAAAATCTTTCCTAGTATTTTTTATCCTAATAAAAATGCTAAGTTCTGACAAGTACCTACAGCGCCGGCGCAATTTTCAGCCAATCGAAACATGTTTTTTGGCGCATGCGCAGAGACCCTGGTGTCGAGGAAGGTAAGGAATGTTTATATGCTAACCGCTATGTTCAATTCTAATCTTTATCTTCTTTATTTTATTTTATTATGTTTTACCAATACAGTTATTTTGTTTATAATAATAACGGATTAACTCATAAACAGGGCCATCATCAGTGGAGCAGGGAATTATATGCAACAACAGACCGGTCTTAAGGTAACACCCCATAAAGAATTGGTCAAGAAAAATTTATTACCAATTTAAAATATTTATTAGCGCTAATAACCGTTTTCTATTGGTAACAAATTTTTCTTAACAAATTGTTTAAGGGGGTGAATCTCGCTTTTTTGTTTGCAACTCTGTCGTAGGTGGATGTGTTGCCAAAATGGCTCTGGAGCGCTGCAAGGCGGAGCGATATACTAATTAAAAACATCCCCCTATGGTCTTCCAACTCGGAAAAGTGTGGTACTTCATAGCTACGCATCGTACTAACAATCTAATAAGAAATTAAGGGCCAGTTTATCCACCTCTAGTTAGTGTCCCAAGTAAATTTATCTGACAAGTAAAATTTTTAAAAGACCTTTTAAAAGGCTTTTATGGCCTTTAAAATTTATTTGTCAGATAAATTTACTTGGGACACTAAAAAAATCAATTTTAAAGGCCATAAAAGCCATTTAAAAGGTCTTTTAAAAATTTTACTTGTCGGATAAATTTACTTGGGACACTAACTAGAGATTGATAAACTGGGCCTAAATCGTACGGGGATCAACCGTCCGGGGATCAAGGGTCCGCTGGTTCAACCTTCCGCTGGATCAATCGTCCTGGGAACAATCGTCCGGGATCAATCGTCCGGGGACCAAAGTCCGGATACCGGAAACGGCATCCAATCACTGTTGCTTTAGGCTTGCACAAGCCAGTTTGCACAAGTTGCTTGAGTTTGAAAACGCATCACAACAGTTCAGGTGTAATTTGCGCAAACTGGTTGCACAAACCAATTTGCGCAAATTGCATGAGCGTGAAAACCCACCATTATGTTGCAATAACCCAGAAGGACCACCGGCTTACCGTGGTATTAAATTTTAATTTATTATTATTTTATTAAATTGCTATAATATAATTTAATAAAACAATTTTATATTGATATTATAATATCAATATAAAATTAATTTAGATATTAATTTTATTATCAATTAATTTTGTTTTATTTTATTCCATAATATTTACGCTCAAGGAAATTCTTATTCAAAACTTAAGTATAATTAAAAAGAAATTGAATTATTTTTTTTACACCAAAGTAATATATTAATTTTTTTTAAGTTTTTATACTTCACACATTTTCAAAAGTTACCACGAATCAAACTAATTAAATTAAATTGTTTTGTATGATTATGGAAATTCTATTTACTAATATACTGTAAAACTGGTGAATAATTTATTATTCTCGCACGCCTAATAAAAAATTTTTCAAATCAATTTTAGATCAAACTATGCAAGTTTAAGATTATAAAAATTCCATTAAATATTTATTTTAATTACATAAATCAAATTTTGAAAACTAAAATACGCAAATAATAACTTAAAATTAATATTAATAAATTCAAACCATTAAAATGTTGTTCACTCTGCCTTATCATTTTTTAAAACTCATTTTAATAAATAATATCACGAGCTAATAACTTTTACAGTTTGATTATTAATGCTTTCTTTTGTCTCATTTAGTTTACACTTTATGAAAAGCGATCAAAAAATGCGACTATAAATTTTAACACCAGAAATCTGGTGGTAATTTTAAATTTAAAAAAGTTTATTGTTACTACAACGGGATTTCGTACTTTACGCATTCTTTAAAACAATATACGAGTAGCATAATAATGCATTTTCACATGTGTTGCACACAAAATTTTTTTACTTGCTTTCAAACAGTTTTTAATTTATGAAATTTTAAGATGCCGAAATGAATTTAACAGTCGGAACATTGCAAAAATTGTAATAAATACAAGTATGAAAACATTTTGTATAGATAATTTGTCGCCGGGAATGCAATTTTCTACAAATAAGTTCGTGACAGTATACTATATTTATTTTTTAGAACTCAATACCAAAATTTTTATTTCCATCAAAGATTTTTTTGGTATTTCTCCATTGTAAAAATTAGAAAGGACAAGAGAATCTCAATTATTTGTATCGACATAATGGTAGAAACTTTACACGCCTGCGCTAATTATACCTACCATTTTTAGATTTATTACATAATAATTTACTATTTTATAGCTTAAGACAAAGACTACTTAAATGTTTACTTTATTCAAAATAATAAAGTTTTAGTGGTTTCCGTTCTAAAAATTTAGTTTATTACATTTAACATAATAAATGAGCCAGACGAAATATGTGAATATTCTTAAACTGGTCACACGTTAAGGTTAATTTGAATTCATGTTTCATCTATCTTCCATTTATTTACGGCTCTTAGGACACCAGTGATGGTTGTTTTTCGTGGTGAGTATTTTTTGTAGATCATCTATCTACCTACAAGATACACCAATTTTACAACCTTTGATAAAAATATATTTAGACCTATGGAGACTGTACCTACGCATATAAGGCAAAATCTACAGTTGAACCAATTACATCAACAGGAGGTCTGGATCATGAAATAAGAGTAGAAAATTAAGTAATATCATTTATAAAAATATACAACAACGCATCGATGTGGAAACCCTGCGGCACACCGTGCGTGTCTCATGTCAGTCGAATCGAATTTTACTAGAAATCTTCTCTGAAGATTTTTACTGCAATAATCAAAGATGTTGAAATTACCCAAGGCACGAATGATCATTTCCGTCCACATGCAACACGAAAACTTTTGATTTCTATAAATTGCATTGCAGAATAACCATTTTTTGTTTTCTTCTAAAAAAAATCAATCATAATTAACAATTCCTTTTTAGGTAGGATATTTCCATTACCTATTCGTTTCATATACATAAATTTACTATTATAAATTATTAATTTCTAATGAAAAACGGAAAATAAAAAAATTATTGAAATAGTCACGATAGATAAGTTTTCATTAGTTATGAATTTGGGTTATGTAAACACAACATGCGCAATTATAAACATAATTTTTATCATTTAAGACTACCAACATAGGTAATTAATTTATTAATTAAAACTCACAGGTAGGTACATAAAATATTTAATTAAATAATCCTATTGCCAAATATTTTATTGCGGATAAGTTTACATTGCACTATTTTTTTTACCTAACAATAAATCGTTAAAGAATATCAATTAATTATATTAACTGAATAACAATTATAATCGAGTTATAATTTTGAAGCGCAGTAATGATATTCCGGTAGAGAAATTTAATTTAACTTGATTATATAATAAGTAATTTAAGGTCGAGTACGAAATGGAGTTCATTAAAAGAAAAAGTAAAAGTGTTACATTTTTTTAAAGTAACGCAAAATTCCCTTAACGTTAAAATTTTGTTAGGAAGAAAGTGATAATAATTCCGCCATTTCATGCGTGATTATTTTAATGCTCCCGTAATAATTGACGATGCTTAATATCTTATTATCTACAACTTTATTGTTGTCTTTTACAAATTATAACTTTTACTTTGATACTAAATAATTAAACGGTAGGAGTAGTTTTTTGCATTGTTTGCGAACTTTCAGGCTAACAAGTTCTTGTAGAGCTGTCAAACAAAGAAATTGGAAATTACGTTTAATCAACGACTGCGTTAAAAATTAAAATGCGAAATTACTTGGCGTCTGCTTGTTTTTTATAAACGGTTTACTTTCTCCTGGAATATCCAAACGATACTTTGTGACCTTATCAAAAACTTTAGACGTCTGCCTTAAAGTAAGTAATTAATTTTTTTGTAAGGTTGCTTTAACAATGAAACCTGAGGGAAAACTCCCACCGCCCCTTGTTGATTAGAAAAATTATTGAAATGGTGTTTTGTTCTCTTTAAAAAATTTACAATATTGTAGAAAGGACAGATTAGTTCACTTGTTGAATGTGCAGTATAGCCTAATATGAGCCAGTCATTGTTTGGTATTCCTACCGCAAACCATTCGTGTCCGATTTATACAGAACAACCCTTCCCGCTCTAAATTAAAATTAATTAATTAAAATATATAAATTATATCGGAAAAACTCCGATTGAATAATGTATTTTTAGTAAGCCATTACCCCTTAATGTTTGCAACCAGCGATACAACTGACTCCAAACAAATCATTGAGAAGAATCCTCAGAGTTGTAAAACACACTTTCGCTATTCACTGATATTTTTCTTATTAGTACTTAAAAAAATTGCACTAATGAATATATTTTTTAAAAGAGGACACTTGGACGCAGGTCGTGTTGTTTTTAATTTTGCAAAATGACAACGAATTACGAAAGTGTGTTTTCCAACTTGGAGGATTCCCGATTCCTCTTAATATTGTATGGTGAATTATAGTTAAATTAAAGAGAGTACAGTGGGTGTAGCCAAAATGTTGCACAGTAGATGTGGAGGGAGAACGCGTGACATCCAATACCACCAATTGACACTAACATAAACCTAACTTGACGAATTTTCGTTACTGCACATATTAGCCAGCCCATTTTTATCTATTCAATTTTACTATACACAGCGATCATTTACGTTTAGAATATTCTTATGAAATTAAGGATGCGGCTGTCCAAAATAATATTGTTGTCTAGACTCTAGAGATTGCTCTAGACCGCTCTAGACTAGAGTAAGAAAATTTGCTGAATGCGTCTCTGTAAAACTAAATAATAATAATAATTCATATGTAAAAGATGGCATTTATCAACATATTTTTTTTAGATGAGCTACCTATCACAGCACGAATTTTTTAAATTTTGTTCGAAATGTTGTTTCATCTTCTAATCTATGGTTTAATAATTATATCGATCTGCTCCTGTAAAAGCTGTAAGGTATGCAACTTTTTCTACTCCTTAAAATTTTCAAAACTGTTTATTGATTTATCACTGTAATTATTTAATAATATTCAATATTTGTTCATTAATTAAATATTTATTAATTATTAGGATAATCGATAGCACGTATTCAAAAAATTCAAATATTTATTTAAAAGTTGTACGCAATGTGTATGTACTCCTGCGAGGTAGGTTGCATACCCAATTTCTAAACATGTGAAATTTGACTATTTTTGTGGTGAATTTATCCAAAAAGTATACATTATTTGACTTTGATTTCAGAAAATTTCCACATTATTCAAAGCAATATCACTACATGTTCACCAAAAGAGAATTAAATTTTGAATTTAAAAATTTTCACTAAAAGGAGTAATGTAGAGACTAAGGAGGTAAAGTAGCGGCAAAGATATAATAGTTGCATGTTCGTGCCCAAGAGGTGGGGGGGGCGGGGGAAGCTTCCCTCCCAATATTTTAGAAAGTTGGAAAAAAATTTGGTCAAATCACTCAAAATTTGTTCAAGTTGGCAAAAGCCGCTAAATCGATAATAGGCAAAATAGACAAATACAAGAAGTTGGCAATTTTGAATTAATTAAGTTGGCAAATTCCCCCTTCAAAAAAGTGGCTGGGCAAGACTCTGATTAGTTGCTAAGTACATTAATGTCTGTGCTCCTATCTACTCGAAAGTTGAGTCATCTAACTCCGCAAAGTTTTGATATTCGAACTCGAACCCTTCGCTCTACATTCAAACAGTGGTAACAGCAAGCCACTGCAGCTGTTGTCAAAATTTTGCGATGAAATGAACTTACTTTAGATTTCAAAAATTTTAAGAGTCCAAACACGTATGATAGAGGTAATTTTATTCATAGGGGTTGACATTAGTGATTGCAATACCGAATACCGGTATTTTTGAGGTCCACTTCCCCTAGCCCTCCCATTTCTCTTTTTTTGATAAATTTTTGTGTCATTCGTTTGTGCATCGTTTGTGCAATCACCGTTCGTGAATTATTCAAGAAACAAGTTTGGGGGCTGGGGAAATAATATTTCTCCATTCCCGCCCCCCATTTCGATTTTTGTATAAACGGTGATTGCACAAACGAAAAAAATGTTTGCACAAACCTACACAAACGATGCACAAACAAATGACACAAAAATGTATCCAAAAATCGAAATGGGAGGGCTAGGGGAAGTGGACCTCAAAAATACCGTATTCGGTATTGCAATCCCTAGTTGACATGTGACTGGGGCTTGCGCGGCAAATCTAGAGGGAAAACGCTTGAAACCCAATTCCATCAATTGACACAAAGATAAAACCGAAATGACGAATATTCATTTCTGCACATTAGCCACTTCCAACCACTATGAATAAAATTACCTCTGCACATGCTTCATGGTCATGGTCTTCATGGTTTTAAGGCTTGTTCACATCGAGGGTCTAGTCTTGCCTTGCGTAGGAGCAATCTAGCAAGAGTTAATCAAATTGAAGTATTTTCTTCTATCCTATTCTATGTTTAAAAATATTACTTTCCCATTGGTACTTGCTAGCTTCTACCTAAGCAAAGCAAGACAAGAACCTCGATGTGAACACCGCTTTACAATGACGTAGAGTGTATTTTTTCCATAGTGACTAGGAGGAGCTAATGTGCAGAAACGAATATTTGTCATTTCGGGTCTATGTTGTTGCCAATTAGTGGAATTGGGTGTCACGCGGTCTCCCTCCACATCTACTGCGCAAGACTTTGGCTCCTCCTAATAACTAAGGAAATAATTCACTCTAACTAGAAGGGGGGAGAGGTTAATCGCAATGAAGAAAATTAAGCAAATTCTTAAAGATGGTAATAAAGTTATAATTTTTTTATTAAAATTTATAAAAAATTTACTTCTCTTATTGTGATGAATACTGTGTATCCCTCAGACCCAAGTTACTCATCCAAAAATCATTTTTAACTCTAAAATCAGTCTTCTTACCAAAAATTACTGTTTAGTAACATATGAATTCACAAATATTCTTAATATACTGAAGTGTGAAAAAGTCGATCAAATAAGCAAATAGTAAATTTTGGTTAAATTTAAATTTTGTCGATTTTAGACATTTAATTTTGAAGCAATTTTGAGATGACGGAAGCGATTGTATTGTTACTTCCAACACACAAAACAATACAAACTTGATTTTTCTTAAAGACTGATATTTCTTGAGAATTTGTGGTGTTTTGGCTCATGTAGAATGTGATTTTTATCCTAAAAGTGAAAAGTGTTATTTAAATCTATGGCGGCAAAAAGTGGCGCTTACTTACAAAATTTGTTGAATTTTATTGTTGTTAGGATGGTATTTTGAACTATGAAGCCAATTTACGGCGAGGCTTTGTCTTACGCCGACCGTTGATGAAGACGATGCATTTCATGGGGTTGCGAATATTACCTCGCAATTTTACCCATGAAGAACAATTTTGAGAGTTTTTGTAGTCACAAAAACCATTATACCAGCGACAGGAGATAAGCGTGAGTTATTTTGAATCGTATTATTTCGTAAATCAACGTTTTTTACGTGCATTTTGTGGGCGCAAGCAATATTCGACTTTATTGATGCCATATTGCTCTTTGAATAATTTGTATCTGAAATTACGTTTAGAAGATTAATTTTCAATAATTTGTATAATTACACAAATCAAATTTCATTGTACGCACCGATTTAAGTAGATGTTCGTTAATTTTTGGTGGTTAAAAGAACCACATGTGGATATTGGAGGTTACATTTTCCGGCCAGATGTTTAATAATTCCGATTTGGTTAAGAAGTTGGAAAGATTTGTTTAAACCGACATTCGAGGTTTGAACACTACACTGGAGGATTTCCACACGTTCACTGCACTATTTATTTCGATAAATGGAAAAGCTTCTGGATTAACACAGATGTCAATTCGCTACCGTTTTTACCAACTGGATGTCAACTCGACAAGTGAATGTTGATCAGCTGCGTGTGGTCTGATGTACAGAGTGCTTCGTAATAAGTATCAACAACAAGATTTTCATGAGTAAGAGATTGAACATTATTTTATAAAACACCATTGTTGTAAAATTTTCTTCATTAATGTTACACTTTTGCACATTTATGGAACATCCAATAAAAGTATAGCTGAAGTGTTGCACGTAAATGATACGGTTTATTGGATGTTTCTACACATTTACACACCTGTTTGAGTATCGCTTGACGATTGTGTCGACATCGTCCAAAATTGCTTCGTATTTGCTTTTGGGTAATTTGAATAAATTGCTTTATGATTTATTGTGCCTATTGATTTGCTTAATCTCGCCGATACCTACAACCTGCAGATATTGTGGCCTCAAATTTGTGAACCAACGTAAAGCTAGCGGACCTCTTTTGTTCGAGTGTACACATTAGGCGAGGTTTCATCCCTGACCATAATTAGGGGCGTTATTGAGCCGTGCAACACGACAATACTTTTTTATGTTAAAACGGCCGGTTTTACCACCTCTAGTTAAGTGGTAATTAACGCTTAACTAATATTTGACAAATTCCCACAGGGCCGCCATCGCCAGTCCCATGAAATCCCAAGGCCTGCTCATGAGTAAGGCCGAAGACCCAACAACCCATCAATAGTCGACAAAGTTACTGCCAGTGCCGTAGCTAGGCATTGGTCATAAAGGGGACCGTGCCAACCTCCTGGTTAGAGATTAGAGGGTGTTCCAGACTCCCCTGTTCTTATACCATGACAAGTTGATTATCTGGGAACGGTTACGATTTAATAACATTTATACTATTATAGTGGTCTTTCAAATGGTTTAAAATAACCTCCAAGCAAAATTATTGTAGTTACGAGTTTGTTAAACACACGTAAAATGACATTTGTATATTATGCAAACAAGCAGTTTGGAGTAAGTCAAACACGGATAAACTAGAGAGCGAGAAACCGCGGTTCTAATCCTGACTGCGTCGGATGTGCTCTGATCTAAAAAAGTCCAAAATCGATCTGTGGACTATGATCCATTCTAACCCGCATTAGGCCAGCGTGGAATGGTAAGGCCTCAACCTTCAAGTTCTAAATTGAGAGAACTTGAAGAGGCGTATATTCAAAAATGGATGTAAATAAAAACGCTAATGAAGAAGAAGATAGTATGCAATACGTTAAAATAATTTGACCTACGAAATCGACGAATGTTCACCCTTTAAATTATTGGTTATCATGCGTGTAGGAGCGTCTAAGGGCCAGTTCTACAAAGCAAGTATAAATTAGGAATAAGCTATACTGAGAATAAGTCACACAGATTTCGTTGTACGCAAGCGTAGAACGCAATTTAGAGAGAGAAAATAGAGACTTATTCTCAGTATAGTTTATTCTTAGTTTATACTTGCTTTGTAGAACTGGCCCTAAATCAGCATTGATGGGACCAATAGTTAAATGTAAAAAAATATTATTTTCAACTTGCGATTATATAGTACAGTGTTTTGCTTTGTAAATGAAACTATTTGAAACAAGGAAATCCACAAGGACGTTTCGTTTAAGACCTAGAAAGAGAGGGGGGGGTAATCGTCTGTGAGTGGAAGGCTACATTTTCTTTTACCAAGTGACACTGATAACGGATCTACCTGACCATAATATCAATATCATGGTCGTAAAAAATTTCTTTGGAAGTCATTGCAATTTATTCGTTTTTCTCGAATTTTAAAATATTATTTTCGTATTTCTTTCTTAGTTTCATATCATCATATCAAATTTGCACATCATTCAATATAAAAAAAAATTACTATGTGTAGTTAAGTGTCGTTCATGCCTGAGGGGGGAGGGAATCCAAAACGTGACTAATAAGTTAGTGTGACCAGGGAGTTAGCCAAATCTCATATCTGCACAGAAAATTCATATTTGGGATTTATAAGAAAAGTGTGCTTGCATATTTATATTTTACAAAAAAAATTCATAATTAAAAAAAATTCTTGCTTGTTTAGTTCTAATTTTAATTACCCATAAAAGTTTAAAATTCTTTTTTATTATAATAATTTTCGTAAAATGCGTTTTACAGAAATAAGAGGGGTCGGGTCTTTGATTTCTGATTATTTAACGTTCTTTGGAGGGATGTCCAAAGCAACGGTCGCTATTTTGTTGATAAACGTGATGATCTAATTTTCTGCTCCAACTACGGACAAAAACATTAATCAGCAAAGAGTTCTTATACTAACTGATAATATTATTCATAAAAAATCTGGATTACTTCGATGGCAAGTAAATTGAGGATTACAAAAGATTATGGTAGAGAAGTGCGAAGGCCGCAAGCCGAGCTAATGTTATGTGATATAAAATGTACGAAAGTCGTAGGCCGAGCCATGTTGTTCGGAGAGGAGAAGGCCAACTTCAACATAAGGGGTTGGAAGTGGTCAAAGATTCGGAGAAAATTGCGGACGTCCTTTATAGACAACCGCCAAAATTCTAGATCTGGTTTGAAAATTAATTTTGCTATTTTAACGCCATTTTTTTGATTTTGCGATACTGTGATTAATTTTCCACAGAAGTCGAAAAGAATGTCACCTTCTACACTATACATTATAGTAATGCAACCAACAATTGGGATTTCTAATGAATTTCGTCTGCAGGACCTAAAGATTGGGGGGGATGGTTTTCTTCCCCTCTCTTCCTACGCGCCTGCTTGTTATGATAGCTTTTCAGTTTTCATTTGACTTGTACATTTGCTGCTTTGTCTTTTTTTGATTCAGCAATATTTGTTTGTAGTGGCATAACGCTTTTATTACTTATTACTTATAACAGTTCCTTGGGCTAAAAACTTTTCTTTAAAAAAAAGTTTTTTACCTTCAGGGTTTTGTTTTCACTTGAATCGATTATGAGTGGTATATTCAATATAGCACTAGCAAAACAAGAAGCACATAAAGTTTTTTATTGGTTCAAAATAACCAGTTTCCATAAGCGTATTCTTTAATTTGCCAATTATCAACTAATTATACTTTCAAATTCCTGTCGTTAACATTAGAATGCGATTATGTCTTCTTATTTGGGACAACACGTGGCGTCGCATCGTCGCCCAAAATTGTTTGTTGAATGTTTACACTGCTAATGTAATCAATCAATTTACAGAAAATCAAGAAAAAATAGGAAACTCATTCTTCTTAATCATGAAATTGCATTTCTTAATACTTTTTAACATTTAAACTATTTTGGTTAGCATCAAAATTGGATAATTAGGCCTCTGGAATATTACTAATGGCATTCAATTAAAATATTTTCCCATCGGATTAATTTATCAAATTTACAATAAATTACACCTTTACAATACGCAAGTTAGCACGCAAGTGTTTTTTTTTGTAAATAATAATCGTTTTCTCTTTACCACAAGTGAAAAGAAATTTTATTTAATTTAACTTTTATGTTGCAATCCATAATCAAGACTTTTATTTTGTTGCTCAGACTTGTTCTTTACATTTTGAATTATTTTCAAGATTTATTTTTAAAAACGCAACGTAGAAACAGAAACCATTTACTTTGGGTTTTTGTACCAAAGAACATTTTGTTGTTAGTTTAAATTACTAGTTTAGTCTGTTGGAATGTAACGTAACGAATACTCCGGAAATTGCAACAATTTAAAAAAAATAGAGCGTTGAACTAATACTTTTTGTTGTTTATCTTAAATTAGTGAAAGCACCAAAATTGTTATGGAAAAACTTTTTTGTTTATTAATTTTTTTTGCTCAAGTTGAGAAAAGCGAGGAAGTTTTGTTTTACTAAACGAGTAATTTGCTAAATTGAAACGTCCTAGAAGTTTGCTCATTTAATGAGTAAGATGCGAATATAAGTTTATACAAGGTGGTAAAATTTTCCAGATGTGTGTTGGAAAATTTAGTAATGGTTATTAAAACTAAAAGTTCTTCTTTCACGGCACTTCTTCAAGAGTGCATTTTTGTTTTTATTTGGCAAAGCTACTAATATTATAAAGTAGCTAATGATTTAGTGTTTATCGGTTTATTTCAGCTCTTTAGGGAGCATCATATCGCAATTTACAGGTAGCTTTTCGCTCTTAACCTTTCCATGGAAACGGATTGAGAGAAGCCATAATAATACTTGGGAAAATTAAGGTGCAGTATAATAAGCAGTTAAATTTTACCTTTTTTTCTATATTTTTTCATTTTTTCTAAATTGACGACCTTTGTGTTGGTCCTAGAACCCAGAACCCATTTTATTACTCTTCCAGAAAACTCCCGAAGCCCGGTAGGCCAGCACGCGCCTGAGTATAAGGGTGAAAATTGAGCCTTTTTGTTTATCTATTAGGTAAGTATATGTTTGGTAACAATGATTGAAAATAATTACATTTGACAAATCTTCCAGCTGCTACAATTTATTAAAATCTTCAGAATTTCCTTTTAAAATATGAAAAGTTTGAACATCAAATCTGAAATGCTGTGAATTTTTGAACAGTAAATCAAATTAGTTAATCGTCAGTTTTTTTGTGGGCTATTTCTGTATGCTCACAAGCACGAGATGGTGTCCAGGATTCATTTTTTTTTATAATCACTTTAAGCCCCCTTTTGACTGAAGCTGATAGATTTATTCAAATGCATCTTATTTAAATATGGATTCTTATTATCCCACAATGTTACAACAAGAATAAAAATGTAAATTATTTTGCTGCAGTGCCTTGCTAATATTTTGTAAGGACAGCAGATTATTTTTCTGAATGTGGTAGTGAAAAATTTTTCAAGGATGATGTCTAGTCATAAAATCTAAACTGACACTACGTGATGTGTCTGACTGGGTGAAACGGGAATCTCGAAATCATTACTCAAGTTAGTAAATTATTTACTGAATCGGTTACAAGCGTCTAGAACTTTTTAATTCCGCAAATGTTCACCACATTGAAAAATTTGTAAATGTCGATATTACTGCACTTGAATAAAAATTTCGATTTCATCTTGAAAATATTTATAAGAATTCATGAGGATTCCGTAATATGCTGCATATAAATGTTGGTAAATAAATTAGATAAGGGAATGTGATGTACTTCCAGTTTGTAAATTCCATTTTACACTGTGAATTATGTTGGCATCACGTTTTAGTTTGCATATGTGGTAAGGGTGAAATTGAATAGAAGGCGTACATATCCAGGTGAATGACGTCTGGCGTCGCGACAGGTTGGACGCCCTTGGGGTTGCAGCGTCATGGTCATTGGCTTTCTTTGTTAACTTATTCCAATTCCTCATAACCTTTCCTTCTTATCTGAAAAATAACAACAAACAATGAAGAGTATTTTATCACGAATACAGCATGAAAACAAGCGTGTTTCTAGATCACTTACATCAACGTTCAAGTTTCACAGCTTTTTAAAAGCTTTCATACATTTTTCCATTGTAATCCACATTTCCTTGAAAAAAAGAAAAAATAAGTTAAATAAACAGAAGCTCTAAAAAATAATCAATTGTTTAGGAAAATCTATTTATAATTGGACGACATTTATTTCTATATATTATTTGAATTTAACTCTCATGTAAACAACTTTCCTATAATGAAAATATTATGCAAATTGGGCAAACATAAATTTCAAATTTGTGTTGGCGACAAATAATTTTTGTATGCAACATTTAATGTTTTTATTATTTCCTGTGCGAAGTGATACGCAGAAGTAAAATTCTGCTTCTAATATCCTGTTTTAGTATTGTATCAGGACCTTTTTTGGCTCTGGATATGACCGCGTGAATTTTCAAATAAATACTTTCCACGGAAAGCATCAGGGTTATTCGCACATAATTTTATTGAATATGAACGAAGAATATCTCACAATCTCCTCGTGATTCACTAAAAATCCTATTGTTGACTTCCAAATTTTAAATAATGCGAATAGGAAAAACGCAACACTTAATTCGTTCGACACCCTGTATAAACATTTTAACAGAAATTCTCATGTACTAGCTTGATAATTATTTTTCACATATCCGAAAAACATTTCAGAAATAAATCAAATTATAGAGGAAATTCTAGCACGTTATCAATGATCTTCCTTGAAAGATTCGAATCATATACATCACCTTGGTTCGCAGATCTAGAAAATATTCAGCAAAGAATTCAGTTCAAGGCATCTCACAAAAAGGATGACTTTTATATTAAAATCAAACAAACGTTAGGTGTATTGACAGGCGACCAGTCGACCAGACATGAATTCAACAACGATCAATACCTGCCTATCGTACGTGTGCATTAAGGTGGCCGAGAAATTAGTTTTTTTTGTTCGACACAAATCTTAAAAACGAATAAATTTAAAAAAATTCTGAAAACAGAGTCAAAAAGCCTAAGTTTGAAACTACAAGGTGAGTGATTTTCAAAAAAAAATATCGCGAAAAAAATTTTTGTTTGAGAATTTTTACCTATATTGTTTTCATCCTAAATTTTTTAAAGCCCAAATTTGGATTCTAGTTGTAGCGTCAACTTTGAAGAACATTATTTCACAAAGTCGGTATGCTAAAATTTTCTACTTTTTGAGTTTTGTGTCGAATGGAAAATGTCTTTTGAAATCCTTATAGTAACTCATGTATATGTATGTTTTTTTTAAAATAACCTGCTGGATCCCTAAGGAAAGGGATTGTTTCAAACTATGGGTAATTTCAACCCCTCAGCTGCTATGGGGAATTCGCGCTACAGTCGCGGCACCTAGCGGATTTAGTGTTTTTAAGTGAATTTCTCGGCCACCTTAATACGAAAATGAAAACAAAAATTTAAATAAAAATTGGGGTCACTCTTTTCATCAATTTTATAACCCTCTGAACTTTAACTTTGCTGACCTCATTCTAATCATTAGAGTCGTAATCCCATCAGCAAATATATAATCTGTTCTATCCGGAATGGAATATTTCTTCGGGAAAACTTTAAAACAAACCAAATTCACGTTGTCCTATTAAACTATCAAAGTCAATTTCGTTATTATTTTACATTAAAAGCTTTTTTTTTTTAAACCTTTCAGTTTTTCTCTTTATAAATATTTAACCTCTATATAGCTTCAAAAATAATTTTGTTTTGAAGGATTCTGAATCCTATTTATTGGTTACTGATGGTGTATCCAAAATACTCAGAGACCTTACCGAAACCATTTACATGCTTTCCACTTTTACCTGGAAATCGAAGTTGTTTTTGCAGAAAATCTTGCATTTTACTGTGAGCTTTCATGTTTCTCGCTCACTTTTATTATAAAATATAAGGTATTTGCGAAAATGTTGCTGCAGGAAAAACTTGGGTACTTTTAAAAATTTCATTGAAAAATATTTTAGTCATGTTCAGCGGGATTTATAAATCACTTTACATCTTTTACTGACAGTAAGTACTTGGAAATACTTCCAAGTTGAAGGAGCGTGAGACGTCTATTGGTATTTTCTTGACATTTAAATTTATTACTAGTACACAAGAAAGTTAAAGGGGAGGTTAAAATTATGTAATGATTTGTTATTTACAGTATTTTATAAATTATTATCCATTACCACAGTAATGTTTCTACGTTATCTCAAATTTGCCATAACGAAGTTATTCTCATAGTAGGACATATATCAGATAGAGATGGATTGCATATTTGGAAAACTAAAAATGTGATTTTTTTGTTAATAAAATTTTGAGCTACCGCCACTTGAACGTAAAATTCGCTTTAGTAGATGATTTCTCATCGTATGCAATGTACCTATTGTTGATAACGGACGCACAAGAGTGGATTATCGAGTACTTTCTTAATTTCTTGATTAATAAGTGCTTTCTGATGCTAATGAGACCTATTAATCGATCAAATTTTAAACAATAATAAGTGCAATTGAATTGTTTTGTTAATTAGTAAAAATTGATTTAATTGACGTTTTTTGATACATAGTAAATATTTGAGGATTTAAAATCAAACTTCGTTAAATTATCATTTAACGATGACTTATTTTGAGATGTTACAGTCGAAAAACTAGAAGTACGATTTGTACTACAGTGGGTGGTATTTATTCAACTGTCATTTGCATAAAAATCCCTTGACTGCTACTCAGAAATTCAAGACGCCTAGAAAATTATTCTGTCCAACACTAAATGAATTCTGTAAAAAAAAAAAAAAGTCAACTGTTTTTTCATCATTATCCGTTTATTTTCCTGTTGGAGGACTGAAGTGGTATTATCAATAGCCGGACACAAACCCACATCGATTTAACAATTACGTAACCCTCTAGAGTGTGATACGAGCCAATTAAAATTCAAAAGAATTAAATGTAACTTAAAAAAGTTTGTATATTAAATCAAAATGCTATTGCACTTTTACATGTCATGCGCTGCGTTGTAGTAAGTCAAACCAAAAATCAATACCTACTAACTATGGATACAATACTACTACGAAATAATATTTAATAATAATTTTAATCGTATACACACAAAAATAGGATGCACCAATTGATAATAGACACGAGAAGCGAGTACCCTAAAAACAAAGTTTTGTTCTGTATTTTCGTGCATGGAATCATAAACATTTTGATTCTACCGAAGTTTATGGGTAGTACAACTAACCCCATTTAAGAAAGGTCGTCCATACTTTCCTTTTCTTTGCATTTTTTTTTCAAACAAAAAGTTATTCCAAGAACAGTTTTTCCATCATTAAATATTTTGACAACTTTCGTGACCATTCCAAACTAACTAAATCAATTTTAAATAAAATATGTTGAACTATCGATTTTGTAATAATAAAAATTTAGAAAATGAAAAACATTAAACAATTTTTCCATTAAAAGTAATTTTGATGAAAATGTAATATTGATCAAAGTAGCTGATATTGATACAGTTGGGTGCGCGACCTCGCTCAAGGTCGGAAAAGCGTCATTACTGGGTGGAGCGAAAGAGTGGGGTTTGTATACAATCAATGATGCAGCGTCGAGGGCGTCGGCAGTCGGGTCAATGTCACTGTCGTCTCGCCAGAATCGTAGCCGAATTACACCATATCTATTGTAGCACATTTTAAAACTATGCCCGAGAGGAAATTTCACAGTTGACTTCACTTCATGAAAAATTCGACGGCCCAAATTTACAATTTTCCTATTTACTTTCCAGCCCCGGTTTTTCATACATCAAAATGCTGCCATAAAATAGGTTAGTGTACAATACAACTCCAGGGAGTTGCTCGATAAAAAGCACCTTTCAGAGGGGATTATGTGTTTTGTTTACATTTCCATTTCCGAAACATTCTTTTTGACGACGGTTATCCGCATTAATGTGCAGAACCACGGTGGTTATTAATTTCCTCTAAACTTGCGAAAGTGTGATTTATCTTTCTGGTTTAATTCCTTGCCAAGGATTTAGTCTAACGGATGACCTTGACATTAAGCACCTCTAAAACAACTGAATACATAATTTTGGCAAAAGCTGCACCGGAAATTTGGTTATCAAGGACGTCATCCTGAATGTGAAATCAAATCAGTCAAATATGATTTCATTTTAGGCCATTTAGAGGTATCGTTTAAATTTTTTTTAAATAAATAGAAATAGACGTGTAGGTACAACCCACACAAAGTTCTTCATGGTTGAGTTTTTCAAACTCTTTTGAAAATTCAATTGTACATGTTAAACGCAGCGGAAAATAATGTTGTGATTCACACTACCAATTTCAAAATTGATTCAGATTACGATTCGACGTTTTCTCATACTTAACTCGTCGCTTATGGAACAGCAAACACAATTTTTCACAAAGCTTGTAACGAAACGTATGGAAGGGGTATAAAGAGTTTAATCTTTACCCAATTAATCAAAAAATCTTATTAAACTCCTAAAGGTTAGATTTGATTAATAGATAATTGTATGGGGAGAAATCTACATTGACAGCCTAAACATCAGGTAAAAATTGAAACATTCATGCTGAACCTTGAATGCAAATCAAATTCGTCGCAATAGCAACTGCTTTGCGAAGGGTGAATTTTCTATATTTCGGATGATATCCATCAGAATTTCTAAGAAAGCTACAAGGAGAGCTTTAATTGTTAGGCGCATTGCGTCGAAGTATGTAGAAGCTTTACAGAGCATACTAATTATGTCTCTCTGCGTTTGTTCTTCTGAAAGCTCTTTATGTCAAACTCAAGTTAATTAGACCAGTGATTCTCAACCTTTTTTTTGTTGCGGCACACTTTTAACGATTTCAAAATTTGGTGGCACACAAAGAAAAAGAAAAGTTTAAAAATTATTTACTTAAAATACGTAAAATAGTTTATTTAATTTTAAATGTGCGAAATAAAATAATTTTAAATCATATTATTTAATAATATTAACATAATTAAATATCTAAAATTTCGCGGCACACTTTTAGAATTTCCGCGGCACACAAAAGTGCCGCGGCACAGTGGTTGAGAATCACTGAATTAGACAAATTGCCAGGCACAAATACTAAATTAAGCAGTATTTTATCAAAAAATTGAATCCAAATACGAAAACTGCTGATATTAGGTTTCCAAAATAAAAATTCGCCACCTGACGTATTATTTTCTAAAAGTGAAAAATCTTAAATTGTGCTTAAGACTTAGGTTTTCCAGTGCACAAAATATACCTCATTCAAGAACTGCTTGACGGATTAACTTGAAATTTTAGGAGCATATTATAATTAATATAGTGAAGAATTCAAATACCTGATTGATGGAGATCATTTTCTATTACGGTTATTAAAAAATCTCCTGCAGCGCTTTTATCCTGTGCATTTCTTGCTACAATATTTTTTTTATCAAATTGTTCAATTTTCTATGATTCGTCGTTATAGAAGACCATAAAATTTTCCGAATCACAACTTGAATGTTGTTAATCCACCCTTAGTGAAGATCGTCTTTATGGATAAAACAGACAAAAACACAGAATGGATCGTTAATCCTGTAATTAAAAATTGGACTCGTCTGTAATCGTGCAGATTTCCACTTGGTTGATTATTACAAATAGGACGCAGTAAATGCTTTAATCTTCTATGTTCTATGAAAAATTACTAAAGCTTCGATAGCGTTTCTTGCGAATTACTGCGTTAAAATCGCAATAACGACTTCTAATTTTATTTAATTGCTCTACATATTTTGCATGCTTATTTATAAGCCTAATAATTTCACCGTCTATATACAATTTTCAGAAATTCACGACAAACGAAAGCTTTATTTTAACATTATGCGAATATTTTATTTAAAATTTATGAGAGTGCTTAAGAAGACTAAAAGATTTAATTGTTTTTGGGAACGTTTTAACTTTCTTTATAATTTTATAAATAAAACTGTTCCAGTTTCCCGAAATTGCATTCAAAATTCAAACTAAAATTTTCCTATACGAGGTACGAAACCGGGTCAATCGGTCAGGAAGTTCTATCTAACCTGCTTAATTAACCCTTAACTTTTCATCATTTATTTTCAATTTATTAAAATTTCGTAATTTGCAATTTCAAATTTTTAAATTTAAATAATAACGAGACGACAAAATTACAAAATTTGAATTGCAAATTTGTAACTTCAGAACAGGAAACTATAACGACTAGGGAATAATTTCAACTCAATTAACACAATTCCTCTCGATGGTTTTATATTATGACCTCATTTTAATCAACCCCGCACAATATTTAGGGCAATTTTACTCACATCCTTTAAAATTTGTAATGCTTTCCCTTGTTTTACTACTTGATTAAATTGTTTCTTACAATTTCCTATTTAGGGATTTTTCTTATCGGGAACCAATTTCCTATTGTATAGAATTGCCAATCTTTCATTTTCACTTTAACAGACAAACAACATCTCTATTATATTGACAATAAATAGTGAATCTTATTACATTTAGCCTCGCCTGCAAGTAAAATTGATCGCCATTCATTTTTTACGAGGAACTAAATAAATACGAGTTGTCTACGAATGTACTTCTTTATTATGCTGTGTAGACACACCTCAAAGTCTTTTATCGAAAATTAAAATTTATACTATGAAACCATAAAAACTCCACCCCTTTTAATGATTTCCAATAGATCATTAAAATTTCAAGAATTTTAATTCACAATTCTCTCTTATGGTATTCTTCCTGAGATACACAGGGATGGGCCGGTATCAATATTATATAGGGTGTTTTTTTAGCTGCATGAGAACTTCAAAATGAAATAAAACATTAAAAACCTGACGGAATGTTTTGGTTATAATTTTTGTATGAAAGTACAGTTAAAGGCATTTATGATTTGAACATGACTTCCGGCATGTGACCACCACGACTAATGGTTACGAAGCGCATCCGTTCAGTCCAATTTTTGACCACTTTTTCCAATATTTCTGGCTTTATTTCATAAATGGCTTGCTGAATATTAGCCTCCAATGCTTCTAGAGTTGTTGGTTTGTTAGCATAAACCATGGATTTAACATACCCCCACAGAAAATAATCTGGAGGTGTCAAATCACACGATCTTGGAGGCCAATTGATAAGACCACGTTTTGAAATAATGTTGTCACCAAATTGTCCTTTCAATAAATTGATGGTTTCGTTGGCTGTGTGGCACGTAGCACCATCCTGTTGGAACCATAAGTTGTCAATGTTTAGCTCTTGAAGTTTTGGAAACAAAAATGTATTGAGCATGTGTCGATATCTCACACCATTCACCGTAACGGTAGCTCCTTCCTCATTTCAAAAGACATATGGACCAATAATGCCGTTGGCGTGTATTCCACACCAAACAGTCAATTTTAATGGATGCAATGGAGTCTCAAGATAATGTCCCGGATTGGTCTCACTCCATATATACGGCAATTTTGTTTGTTCACATACCCATATTTAACCAGAAATGTGCCTCGTCACTGAACAAAATTTTACGGTAAAAAAAATGGATCCACTTCCAATTGGTTGTGAGCCCAATTTGGTAGCGTTGTTCAATGGTCAATCTATGCATTATCAAATGCCAAACCTTGCTAAACACAAATGTCAAAAAACTGTTTCCATAGCAATCTTGGTTCAATTGTTATCCCTATTAAAAGTTCTCATGCAGCTAAAAAAACACCCTATATATACAGTACCTAATTTTTTAAATTTGCACCTTAAGTTGCAAAAAAAATAATAAATAAACAAATATTTGATAAAAATATCGATTGATCTAATAAAATATTTATTATTAAAACTAAGGCATTAGAATTGACAATAAATTGATAACCCACTTGAATTTGATAAACGGTCAACGCTCGACCTCATTTTCCCATTTCCAGAAATATTAATTTTTGTAAGAAATGTAATAAATTATACATAAATACCAAACATTTAACAAGAAAAATGAAAATTGCATAACAATCAATGTTCAACAGATAAACAACAAGAACAATTTCACGAATATTTATTTAAAACGAGGACAGAATTTACATGTTACTCTTATTTCTGGTTGGTCGGTTAAGACGTTTCCATATTTTCCGTAACTTGTAAGCTTGGTCGAGCTGTTTTCTTACGCCACTCGAATTTCATTAACTTAACCTCTAACCATAAAATAGTTTGAAACTCTTTTAGCGAAATTCTTTCATTATTTTTTCATAATAAATAGCGAAATCGCAGCTTTACGATACTTTTATTACGTTTTACGTAATATAAGTTTTTCTAAAGGAAATTGTAATGTCGTCCTATTTTGAGAAACAAAATTCTCGCTTCTGACTATTACAATAAAATCGTAACTTTATTTTTAGTGAATTAACCGAAGGACTTTAATTTTTCATGACAAGATCGTTGGAGATATAATGTTAAAGGGGCCGATTTGTTGGCTCTTGAACTAATGGCGTAATAATAATAAATTATTTTTACAAAATTGCAATATTTCTGTAAATATTATTGGGAATTAGTAATAATTAATTTTAAGTCAAGCAATCTTGTACAATGTACATAAACAAAAATAATTAATTGTTGCAGCTGATTATCATTTATTTTTAACAAGTGTACAAATGAAGTGTTAGGGCGGCTACACACCTACATTCTTTTAAGTTAAATAAAACCACCGACATATAAATCCTACCAATTTTGTTTATATAATTTGTACCAACACCTCATATAATTCCAATTGATGCAAATTTTCAATATATTTAACTTGAACGATCGATTTACCATCAACTTTGATGCTTTTATTAGTGTTTCCCAATAAGGATATTGAATATTTTCAGATATATTAAGTCTGATAAAATTCATGTGTCTTAATCATCAATGGTACAATAATTATTATTCCTATCGTCTATATCGTATGAGTTATAGCTTTCATATCAATCTCAGTAACATTATTTTTGTTCTTATCCATTTTTTAACAAAATGTATTCTCCATTTGTCACTAGTTTACTAAGATGTGGTCTAAAAGTGTGCCAAAAAAAAATGCACATTTATTACACCTATTTGCAGTACTATATAGATTAAAAATTTGTAGGTATTTCATATTTTCATTGCCAGCTTCTTTACGGTGCCTACTTGCAAGTGATTGATTACTTTGTAGTGTTCACTTTAATGACCATTTTGATATTTATTTGTCTGAAAATAATATGTCCTTGGTTTATTTATAATGAATTTCCATTTTATGATTTTAGAAAATTTTACAAAACAAGATTTTAAAATGGAAATTTTTACAGCACAATAAAATCAATGCAGTTACATAAATAATACAAAAAATATTAAAATATAATAAAACGAAAAACAGTAAAATATGTTTTCAAAAATCGTAATTTGTGTTTTTCCGTTACAAAAACTGACTTCGTGTATTAACCTTAGCCAAAGTTGCTTAACTTTCGTGATTAATATGAATTAATTCATAATTTACATGACCGCAGTTCAGGGTTTAGCAATAATTAATTTTAGTCATAAAATCTTCTTTAGTATTTGCAATAAATCATCACAGATATTATTTTCTTTGTATGAGTATAGAATTGGTACCTATATCAAAAAAAAATTGAAGTTATAATAACCACGCGGTTATTTGTTTATTGCTTGGTAATAAAACGGTCCTTATAAAAATTTATTTTATAGCATTCGGTAATAATTTGTTCGATAAGTTAAGTCTATTACATTTTATTACACCTTGTAAATATATGATGGCGTTGACAGTAACGTACAATCGTAAGTTTCCAACTTTGCAGCCTCATTTCGTTCTTGATTAAATTTTGGATGGGAAATTTAATTATATTTTTTTAAAAGTCTGGACCAAAATTTTCAAACTGTGGTTGTAAAATGGAACTTACAAGTTTAAAGCAATTTTGAAATTTTACTGCAGAAATAATTTTAATATTAAAGTTTGTTACTTCAATAAAGTTTTTGTTTCCATTTCAACAAAAAGTTGATTGGAAGATTTTCAGATTTAGCTTTCATCAGCACTCAGGTTTAATCATATGGATGTATCTTAATCAAGGATTTTCTTTTATTTATTTTTAAGATTAAATATTATAAAGCATTGATCAATAAAAATATCAGGTTGAATACAAAATCCTTGTACGTAGAAGAAATAGTCGGAAGCAGTGGCGTAACTTCAAAATTTAGGCTCGGGAGCAAGATATTTGACGGGACCCTCGATTGAGAGGTGTGCGAATTAAAAAAAAATTTGGTCGCAATATAATGCAGTTTCAGAGGGTCTAAAGCTGCATTGGGCCCGGGACCATTTCTCCCTCCGCCCCCCCCCCGTATTTACGCCACTGTCTATACCTCCCGAGACCCTCGGTTGTACGCTAATTTTTCACATTTTAAGGTGTTTAGCGGGCTTATCCACCCTAAAAATAGAAAAAAAAATCCCTAAAATGAGATTTAAAAGTATTGGAATTATGTAGTTTATGTTCCTAAAAAAAATATTTCCCTGACTTGGACGGTACCTTTTATAATTTATTATAAGTGAACAGTTAAAAAACCGTGTGCCATGGAATACCCTCCAGCTGTAATAAGCAAAATATGTATTCACAAGAATTAAATGTGCGTCTTTATCCATTTTAAAAAGTCGGGTTGTTGCTTATGTATACCTGGGGGGTATTCCATACCCCCCAGACCCCCCGGTTTCACGCACATTTCAAGGGAATAAATGTGTTTTGGTTTAACAATGTTTTTAATTGTAGAAATAAATATTTTAATAAAACGTACCCGTGGCAAGTGGTTTAATTTGCACTACCCCCCCCCCGCCCCTTGAAATAAAAGATATTTTCGATAAAAAATCAATTAAAACATTGTTAAACTAAAAGAAATTTAATCTCCTGAAATGGGCGTGAAACCGGGGGGTCTGGGGGGTATGGAATCCCCCCAGAACAAGGAATGGTATGTAAAAACTCGGCACCGGCGGATCTCTCTTTTAACGGTCCCCCATTTAAAAAATCGTTTCCTGACACTAACCTAAGCTCGACCGGTGGATTCCCGTTGCCGAATCATCCAGTGTCGAGTTGTCCGCCATTCTTTTTTGCTTTACATTGCTGCGGCCCCCTAATATTTTACGGGCCGTGTTCATTCGCACACCGCGCACACTGGTAGTTACGCCACTGGTCGGAAGGACTACTGCAAGTTTAAGTCGCCGCCTAATTTTTTAACCTCAATAAGTTTCAATTTCTCAAAATAATGCAAATAAAACAATCTTCCTTCTGTCTAAAAATATTTTGTAACTTCAAATAAGAGATCAGAATATTAATTTACAGAACAAGGGGGAGGGAGATTTAACAATTAACAAATCAAAAAGGACAGCTTAATTAATTTAATATGTGAACCAATATACTATTTTTATTGACTCCAAGAATAATTATAACAATCTATCCCAAAAAGGACACTAAGCAATAAACTGCAAAAGTTGTAGATATATCTTTAATAGGTTTTTAATCATGAACGCCCACTGTGAATGATGTGATTTTGCGGAAGTATACTTTTGCATACTGGTGAAATGGTGAAACGGTTTCTTGCTATTCTTATTTGGAATTTTATGGATTTCGCCCATGCGAATGATTTTAATTTATGATGCTGCAATCATGCAATTTCTTTTGCCAACGAAAAGTGCTTTAAAAATTTGAAAAATCTTAATTTTAAGTAAGCTTTTAATTTTGTACCGTTCTTTTTTAGACCTAATGTAAGACACTGCTTAGTAAGATTTCCAAAGTCAGGCTTGTAGTAATATTGCAATTAACTTTCAAATTTCCCGCTACCATTTCCTGCCTAATTAAGCTCAAGTCAGATTGTAACATTACAATTCCTAAGCGCATTTTATTTTTACATGCCCTTTTATACAACTTTGCATACATTCTCAATAATCTACAGTTTCCTCCATTTCAGACTGCAGTAGGTGGCGCGATGATCGACTTCTAATTTCAACCAATCACTATGTTTTACTTTGTACTGCATTCTTAACTATAATAATATTGTGGGTTGGCATTTCGCAGTGCTGTGGAATTTATATTTTTAAAGACGGTTTATACATTACGAATAATATATTTTTGTAATATGGAAAATGTAAATAATGTTATTGTATGGTATTTAATTTAAGAATGTCGTGACTATATGGTTGCGTGTGTTTATGGTTATCGGTTTCCAGCAATTAACCATGAACAGCATACCTCCACTAAATTTATATGTAAAATATATTCGTATTTATTACATTATTTACCTAGACAGCGGCGCCTCGTACGCTGATAAATCCCACTGCGAAATAATTTAATTTATAATTTTCAATCTTCGAGTTTCCTCTCTTAAGAATATTCCAATACGCTTTTAATTTTCTAATCGGATGTCCCATGTCCCTATTTAAATTGTAAATCGTCACTCACTTATTGTGAGTCCAATAACAAGCGCCAGACTAAAATCCATTTGTGATCGCCATATCCATTCAAGAACTTCAAACAAATAACATTAAATTGAGTAATTAAAGTACTGGTAATATAATTTTCATTAGTCATGACTAAATTACAAATAGAATTAATGGGTCCCTGCCGTTAAGGGTTGCTGCTATAGTAATTCTAATCAACATGTACAATAAATTGAAACTTTGGAAAATAGCATCAAAATGTATTATAAATTTGACTGCTTCATGTTTCCACAGTCTGATGATTAATAGTTCTATGTAAGTCGTCAGCAATCGTAATTTAATAAGTCAATAGGCAAACTTAAATTACCTACCTACAAATTTAACTAAAGGTGTCGGTAGAGGGGGGGGGGCGATCAATTCCTTCAATGTTTTTATCATATCGTTCCCTAGTTCACTTCTATTGACCACTATTTTTATCCTTAAGAAGTTAAATACTTTTATTATTTGGACTTTATACAGGACAGTCCTGAAATACGTGGTTAAAATTTAAAATTTGGTTCAATTCTGATGCTAAGCCGCGAAGAAAACGCAGTGGAAAATTCGCTCGTGTAGTTCTCCTCTTATAAAATAATATACAAAACTTAAAATTTCATCATAATTACAATTTCATCCATTGTGCAATAAATGGCAGTAGATTGATGAGCAACAAATGATGAAATCAGCTTTTGTAAACCATTTCAAGTTGTTAAAACTAATTCTAATTATGCAGTGATTAATTCGTATAAAATGTTTTAAGAACATATCATTAAATGTAATTACATGACGTTTTGCTATTTTTTTTTTAAATTTACTTGTAGATGTTAACATTAACAATTCGGTCGTACCTACTTATCACAATTACGACAAGCAACGTTTCAAGGCTTTTGCATCGTTTAATATGAGACCATACAATTTCGCAGATTCGTGTAGACTTTTGTTATAATTAGGTAGACGATGATACAATTAGTAATCGTTCCTTCTTGGAGTGATATTATAAAATTATAGGTTGGGCAGGTCGATCGATTGGTGAATCGTAGTAATGATTATTTCATAGAGAACCGATAATTAATCGTGACTTTCATTAAATCGATGACGGTATTCCATAGAGAAATTTTAAACGCTTATTGTCATCGCGTCAAGTGTGAATTTCTATTTGAAATCGATCCATTAAAGGACAATAGACAATTTTTTAATCAAAATTTAAAACTAAAATACCAATTTTATCGTGATTTCTCGTCTCGCCAGAGCAAATATCCCAAGTGGGAAAACTAGCTAATGAGTTAGTTTGAGAAAAGCTTTTTCCCATTTTGAGCAAACTTCAAGCTTTTATGACTTCGAAACGCTACACAAAAAGACGGTTTGTCGTTTAAATTTCCAGATAAGCTTTCTACTTGCACAACTTAATTTCCAGATGATAAGAAAGAGAGAAGTTGTTAAGAAATATTATATCGTGCAAGTTTCCACTGGGCAAATTAAAAATTTTCAGCTCTTTAGTAACACATAAAATTTTTAAACAATACAATTTTATTACGTCAGTTGCACAACAATGCGTGAAGGAGTGACAAATTTTTAAATATTAAAAATACACTTGAAGGATATAATTACATAATTAAATTGAAGAAGGTTAAAAGACAAACACGAGTCAGTATGTTCATGAAAATACAAATGAAAATTACTTTGTCCTTGTTTTTGTTATACCTACTTGTTTAATCTCAAGAGGCAAATTGGAGTTGAGTTTACGGTTAACTAAAACGAATGGCTCAATAAAGCTAGCATCACGCCAAGATTTATTATTTTCTTAACTCCTCAAAAGTGTACAAATTGGAAAACAAAACTTTCAAAAAATAAATTACTTGAAAAATAAAAACACCGTAGGGATGTTCTGGTAATACTTTATAACAAAAATTAACACGTAAAAGGGTGATGAAAATATAACTTACATCTGTGCACATTGTAATCATAGATTTACAAAAGGGAAGTTTTTCTCTTGCTGATGCTTTTGTGCTTTAAATTGGATTTGAAATGATATTCTTGTAGTAGTGAAAATGACAAGGGATAAAAGGAAATGTGCCATCGATATCTATTTTAGAACAAGAGACAAAAATACAACCAGGGGCGGACTCAAAATTTGTTTTCAAAATATGTTTTGTTATTTCTTTTAATAAAAACGTCCGTTAACTCTAACAAGCCAATAGAAATTCGCTTTAATTTTTAACTGCTTGTTAAAAGTTTTATGAAATCGGCCCTTAGAATTTAGATTTGCAGCAGTCCAGTTTTATCATGTGTTGTTAAATTGATGAGGCCATCAAGTGATGAATAAAGAATGGGAGGACGAAGCTACACGCGACAGTGTTTTCACTACCCCAAAAACTATATGTTATGTATCCAATTTAATCCCGAAAAACAGATAGCCGTTATTCATTTGTTGGAAGCTTTTTAAAATATTGTAAGTTGATTTTTAAATAAACTCACATTTTGAAATTTTTTTAAATTTATGCATCCTGTTTTTCCTCGACAAACAGATTGCGTTCAAACATTTTTAAAATATTAGTACTTATTCATAAATGAATTTACGATAGCCAAAAAAAAAGTTTTCCCCCAAATACTTTTCGATAAATAAATAATTAATTTTAGCACAAAATTCTACGATTTGTGATAGTACAATAATAGTGATAATAAGCAGTGGCGGTTTTAGAACTTATGAGGCCCCAGGCGTAATTCAATTTTGAGGGCCCCCCTCTAAGTATTTTCACTAATCCTACACTCTTTTTTTAATACTTTTTTTTACTAAATATTGCACTGAAATCAAAATAACTGCAAATCCAAAGCATCTTCGGGCTTAGAATTGTTTTGTTATTTTTCCTGTGTTTACTACTACAGAATTGATATTTTCATAAAATTTCAGAATATTTGAACATAATTAAATTTTTATCAAAAAATTGTACCTAATCAAAAATATTATTGCAGTGAAATCAAAATAGTTGCAAATCCAAGACGAATTTTTTAGTTATTTTTCCTGTGTTTATTACATCATAGTTCAATTTCAACAGACTCTATTATTTTTTTTGACATATTACAAACACATTGTCTCCTGCAGCAACCAAGTTGCTACAGAAGACGGTTTTTATATACATAAAATTTTCGCTGCTCCTGCGTAGCATATCAGCGTCCATATGGTCGTTTTAGATGTTTGGCGTCCTCATACGTGGGCTACTTCCTGGAAAACGAGTGTAAAAACCAGGCGACATGATTAGCGTGTAAGTGGCGTGTTTGTAGTTTACAACATTATGTTGTGAATGAGTTTATGTTTGATACGCCTGAAGGGCAAATTATTTTTGTGAATTGTGTTAATGTGGGCTGTAGTTTGGTTCCGCTTGACCGTGTGATCGAAAAATTTGACTGCGGCATGATGAATTTGTGTGGGAAGTCGGGGCATGTTTGCTAATTCGTGTAGATCGTATAAATCGGTGTATTTGTGGGATCCGGTGATCACTCGGAGGCACTTGTTCTGGGTACGTTGTAGGATAAGGATGTTGGTGCGAGCAGCTTTGCTCCACACCGGGGAAGCATAAAGGAGTATAGGTAAAATCATGGTTTTATAAATCTGAAGGCGGATATTTGGATGTAGTTTATTTCTACAGGAAAGAAGCGGGAAAAGGGCGTGCATTGCACGAGTGGCTTTCTTCGCGGTTTCTAAAAAGTGATCTTTAAATGTCAGTCGTTTGTCTAGGCTCTAGGATAACCCCCAAGTATTTGGACGTCGGCGTCGATTTAATTTCTACTCCGTTCATGTTAAGTTTATTTGTCATTCTGTCACGTTTTTGTGAAAATGTGGTCGTGGTAGTTTTTGCGGCGTTAACCTGCAGCCGCCAGTCATCGTAGTAGTCAAGTAACTTGTCGGCGTGTATTTGTACTTTTTCGATGGTCTCGTCCTTGGTTTTTGCGGCTGCGGATACGCCGGTGTCGTCCGCGTAGAGAGTGAGTGTGGTGTCGTCCGTTTTTGGTATGTCGTTTATGTAGTAGTTAAATAATGTTGGGGAGAGGATGGCGCCTTGAGGGACACCGGCCGGTATGGGTTGTGGATTTGATAGTGAGTTGTTGATTTTGACCTGGAAGGATCGGTTTGAAAGGAAGCTGGCTAACAATTTTATGATATGAGTTGGGAATTTCAAGACTAATAGCTTATGTAAAAGGCCGTCGTGCCAAACGGTGTCGAAAGCCTTTTCCATATCTAGAAGGACAGTGGTTGTAGATTTATCTTTATTGAAGTTGATGGTGATATCGTTGATTAGAATGGCAAGTTGAAGGGTGGTGGAGTGGTTTGTACGAAACCCAAACTGTTCTTTTATTAGAAGGTTATTTTGGGTTTCGAACGCTTGAATTCTGTTAAGTAAGATTTTTTCAAGTATTTTGGATAAAGTTGGGAGTAAACTGATGGGACGGTAGCTTGAAGGGAGGTGTTTAGGTTTGCCTGGTTTAGGGATGGGAATGACTATAGCGGATTTCCAGGCTTTTGGGAAATACTGGTTTTTTAGGCAGGCGTTAAGGATATAATAAATTTGGACAAGGAATTTTTTGGGGAGCTTTTTTAACATGTAGGTGCTGATTTTGTCCCGGCCGGGAGCTTTGTTTTTGAATTTTTTAATAATTTTAATAATATTTTCATAAAGTTTCAGAATATTTGAATAAAATTAAATTTTTATAAAAAAATGTAAATCAAAAATTGCACTGAAATCAAAATAACTGCAAATCTAAGACATCTGAGGGTTTAGAATTGTTTAGTTATTTTTCCTGTGTTTATTATAACAGAGTTAATATTTTATTAAAGTTTCAGAATATTTGAACAAAATTAAATATTTATCAAAATATGTAATTCAAAAATTGCACTGAAATCAAAATAACTGCAAATCTAAGACATCTGAGGGCTTACAATTTTTCTGTTATTTTTCCTGTGTTTATTACATCATAGTTAATATTTTCATTTATATATGTTATAGTTTCAAAATATTTGAACAAAATTAAATTTTTATCAAAAAATTTAAATCAAAAATTGCACTGAAATCGAAATAACTGAAAAACGAAGGCATCTTAGGGCTTAGAATTTTTTCGTTATTTTTCCTGTGTTTATTACAATAGAGTTAATATTTTCATAGAGTTTCAGAATATTTTAACGAAATAAAATTTTTATCAAAAAATTTAAATTAAAAATTGCTCTGAAATCTAAATAACTGAAAATCTAAGGCATGTAGGGATTAGAATTTTTGTGTTTATTACAACAGGAATTTAATTAATAATAATTAATTATTGTGTGCGCCCTAAGCGCCCTAAAGGCCCTAAGCGCGCGCCTCTTGCGCCTGTTGGGAAATCCGCCACTGATAATAAGTGTTTTGTAGCGATCTTCAATAAAATTTTGTAAGAAGTCTTTACAGGTCTTACATTTTTTGTGGTAGTAGGTAATTTATTAACAACCCAAAGCTCGTCACAGCCTCGCGAGCCATTCCATAATTATGTGACGAGCCAAGTAAAATTTAGAGTTTCACCTCACAAGTGAAATACGAATATCGGCTGGTCGCATAATTATGGACTGGCTTGAGCGGTGACTTTAATAAAAATTTAGCATGTTGTTTGGGCTGAGAAAGATTCTTCAAAATCTGATTTACAAAAAAATTAAATTAAAAAAATATTTACAGTGATATAAAAAATAAATTAAGCACAGCAAAAATGTTGAAAATTTTTAAACTTTAAAAATTAAAAACGAAGCATATTATTATAAGGAAGAATTTGGGGAGGGGATATATTTTTGCGCAAGTGCTTATCGCTCAATCGTATACTGAAAATATAATATTTTGATAAAAATCTATTTTGAAATACTTTAAGTTTAAATTCTCTAATTTTACAGTGCCCCCCCCCCATCCAAAGGTAAAGTAGAAGAATGACAAAAATAAATTACATGGTAATCTATTATAATAGTAAATCTATCTACCTTGAATGGCAAGAGTGGCATAATATATTGATAACAAAAGAAAGCTAACTTTATACTTTTCCTAGATCATGGGCGTCACCTGGCCATTCGCTGGGTGCGAAATGCATAGTGGGGGTATTAGAAAACGACGCCAGCGTCCGCTGCGGATAAATTATGCAAAAAAGGTGGTCAGATGGTACGCTCCCATTGGCTGGGTGCGTAAACGACGCCAGCGTCCGCTGCGGACAAATTATGCAAAAGAGGTGGCCAGATGTCACGCACTCAGCGAATAGAAATTAACAAAATTAAATATTGATTAAATTTGAAAATTCAATTTTTAAACAAAATTATCCAATTCACGAAAATGAGCCTACATAATACCTAGTACAAAGACTAGAATTGCGGATAATAACCACAAGTTGTCGCTTCACTGGTTATACAAGAAATGCTCGACGTAATTTTGGATTCTCTTGTCAAAGAACACTGATGGAGAAGCGTTTTATAATAAATAATGATGTGTTGTTTTCTCTTAACGCATTTAGCCCAAAGTGTGATAGTTCTTAGACTTAGATTTATTACCTACGTTTTACAACTTGCAACAGAATTTAATACTACTACAAAAGGTTTAATTAAATCGATGCACACAAAAGTTTTACAATTTAAGAGGATTCCGAGACAACTTCAGAAGCTAAGATAGAACATTACATTTAAATATCAAACTGCATCTAATGAACAATGTTTCTCATTAATAGAAACGAGCGTCGTTGAAACTAAAGCGTGGCGAAGGTGGTGCAGGCCATGGGCGCACAGATTTTCCCCCACAAGCTGGAGGCTTACCTACTTACCCTAGAAAATAGAAAAAATAAAAAATTAGATAAAATTAAGTATTATTCAATATTATGTAGTTTATGTTTCTGAAAAAAGGATATGAAAAGTCGTCCTGATGCTTCCTTGCAGCTGAAGGTACACTTACCAGCTCTGTAACTAGAGCGTGGCGAAGGTAGCACAGGCCATGGACGCACAGATAGTGCAATAAATCATATCTTCTTAACCTATTTTTTCCTTCAAACTTTTCTTTAAACAATAGAATCACTGTCAAGCTAAATATATAAAAATCTAGAAGTTAACAAAATGCAGATGATAATTGGATAATACGCACGTAAAATCCTAGGGGCCCAGGCATGTTGTTCAAGGAAAGAGAGACATCCGATAGATGACGGCCGACAAGCACGCGGTTAGCCGCCATCTATCTACGAAGCACATAAATTGAAATTCGATTTAAAAAAAAGTCATTTAAAACAATATCGGGAAAATTTAGAAAATTCTCAGTAAGAGGGTTGGTTTTCCACAATTTAGAACACAAGTGTTAATAGCGTGTTGTTACGCCACTGAAAGATGTACACAATTAAACTCTGATGGTCGGGGGTTAAAACAAAAAGTCGTTCATTATTGAGCAAGGAGAAAATGTTATTTTTTCCATAGTGGACAAAAAGGTTATAAGGCTACCTTTATTTTGTTTCATGTAACAAAAAATAATATTTAATTAAAATAAATACTTAACATTTAAAAAATCTTTGGTTCGTGCGGGGGGGGGTAGCACAAATTAAACCGCTTGTACAGGCGCTTTCTACCCTTATTATGGCTCTGTTAGAAACTATTCGCGTTTAATATAATTATTGTGTTACTAATTGTGACGATAGATATTTACTTTTTATATTGGTTAGTTATATTTTATAACAAATACCTGGAGAATTCTGATAGGGTGAAGCTGATTAGTTTAAATACCAAAAATGTATTTGATAAAATATGACTTAAAAATTGAAAATTTAAAAAAACCTTTTATTTAAACTTTAGAATGTTCCCTAAAGAGTAATATAAAAAGCGCAGGGATATGAATTTCGTACATCAACTACAGCGACCCTGCTTACCTCCCTGTAAATAAATAGCCCCACATTTTGTGTTTTTAAATTTTAAACAAAAGTTTTTTTCTAAATTTTTACATTTGCCTTGATAATTTTAAGGATTGGTTATTTCTGCCATGCGTATTTCATATTTTCACCTAACCTTACTTGAATAAAATTAATTTAAAAAAATGAAGCTGGTCCTGGGTAATTTTAAAATTTAAATTTTTGGTGTAATAGTAGTAATCTGCAGATTAACTCCTTTTAGGGTGGTATCCCTCTTCAAGCATAACTGTTAATATAAGCGTCATAATTTCTAGTTTATTGTAAAGAGTTAAGTTATCTGTTTGTGTGAAACTGTGTGTAGTGCAATACAAAATGTCTGATAGTGAAATTCATGATTTTGCTAATGTTAATGAAGAACCTAGTTCATCGTCCAATAATTACGATGGACCTGCTGGTATGGATCCAGATGGTGTTATCGAGTCCACTTGGGACGAAATTACCGAAAGTTTCGATGATATGGGTTTAAGAGAAGAACTTTTAAGAGGTATTTATGCTTATGGCTTCGAAAAACCTTCTGCTATTCAACAACGAGCTATAATGCCTTGTCTTAAGCGTCATGACGTTATCGCGCAAGCCCAATCGGGTACCGGCAAAACCGCAACGTTTTCGATATCAATCTTACAGCAAATCGACATCAGTCTTAACGAATGTCAAGCTTTAATTTTGGCTCCAACTCGTGAATTGGCTCAACAAATTCAAAAAGTAGTGTTGGCGTTGGGAGATTTTATGGCTATCAAATGTCACGCATGTATCGGTGGAACCAACGTTCGCGAAGATGCAAGAAAGTTGGATAGTGGTGTTCACGTTGTGGTGGGAACTCCTGGTCGTGTCAATGATATGATAAACCGAAGAGCGCTAAGACCTGGCAATATCAAGGTATTCGTTCTTGATGAAGCCGATGAGATGTTATCTCGCGGTTTTTTGGAGCAAATTCATGATGTGTTCAGAAATTTGCCAAGCGACGTTCAGGTTATTTTGCTTTCCGCAACCATGCCTGTCGACGTATTAGATGTAACTAAACATTTCATGCGTGATCCAAAACGCATTTTGGTAAAGAAAGAAGAACTTACCTTGGAAGGTATTAAACAATTTTTCGTTTATGTGGATAGAGAAGAATGGAAACTCGAAACCCTGTGTGATTTGTACGAAACTTTGTCCATCACGCAAGCTGTAATCTTTTGCAACACTCGCCGCAAGGTTGAATATGTTACCGATAATATGTCTGATAGGGATTTTACGGTTTCTGCAATTCATGGAGAAATGAATCAGAATGAACGTGATCAAATCATGAAGCAGTTCCGTTCAGGATCATCTCGAATTTTAATAACAACCGACGTTTTAGCGCGTGGAATAGATGTTCAACAAGTTTCGTTGGTAATTAACTACGATTTACCTGGAGGGCGAGAAAATTACATCCACAGGATCGGTCGCGGTGGTCGTTTTGGTCGTAAAGGTGTAGCAATAAACTTCATTACCGAAGACGACAAACGTACCCTCAAAGATCTTGAACAATTCTATAATACAACCATCGCTGAGATGCCTACGAATGTAGCCGATCTTATCTAGAGTGTACCAGATAACAATTAATTTTTTATTAAAGTTTCTTCTAAATTTTTTTAATAAATTTTTTTAAATTTTATTTAGTTATTTATTTCAAGATATCTTTAATTTTAATTGGTAAAATGATAAAATTTTCAGGTATCCCGGTAATTATAGGTCATTAAAGCTTGAATGGTGTGGAAAGTTAGATAATAAAATTTTTAATACAGGGTGCATCAAAAGCAGGTAAACAAATTTCTATACCTGTGCCTACTTTTTCTTAATCCCTTTCGTTAATTGTATGGTACAGAATAATAAAAGCCACATGAAAGGTTATCTTCAAACAAAAATTACCTTCAAGTCAAATACAAATAATTGAATTTAAAAAAAATCACTACCTATGGTCTCGACGAAAGATTATAGTACCCCTTTTAAATTTAGATAAAAGTACTTGAGATATCCTCGAGCCAACTGTTTTTGCAACAATTATACTCCACCTCTAAGATCCTTTATTTTTAAAAGCTTTTATTTAACTTGGTGTGACCGTCGTCCGTCCCTTGGACTTTTTCGAGGCCGTTTTTAACCAACTTCCCGAAGTCCTAGAGAGCTGAAATTTGGAACATAGCTTTCACTTGCAGCGAATTTTCATATATTAATTTTGTGTCCCAAAATTCCGCGAAATAAGCGAAAAATCGGGAAAGAACTGAAAATAATAAAGCGCATGCGTGGCTGCGCATTGTACAGTTTTACCATACAGGGTGAAATTTTTTGTTTTAATAATGTATACAGGGTGAAGCATCAAACATCTAAAATCCCACTTAATAAAAACCACAACTGACAGACAACGCACATTTATTCATTACTTACAGGACGTAGACACGTTTCCCCCTCTGTAAGTCGAATTTTGGGGTGTAATTGCTATCATACGTTAGAACATAAATGAACATTCATTATTGGTTTAGGATTACATTTTAATCGAAACAAAAATTTTACGATCTGACACCAATTTCACCAAAAACACATCTACCCCCCCCCAAGATTTCGCGAATAACTCCGCGACGGTTGAGGCTCAAACGAAAAAATGGAAGCTCAGTTAGACTCTATAACGATGCTTTAACGTTTGACACCAATTTCACCCCAAAATTCAAATAAAGAGGGAAAATAGAAAAACAAGACCACGACCCCCCCCCCCCCCGAAATTACCAGCAAGAAGTTAATCGTTTGTAGAAGGAGGCAAAGCTGAAGTTCACCGATAAGAATGGAAAATGGAAACTTCACGAAGTCCTAGAGAGCTGAAATTTGGAACATAGCTTTCACTTGCAGCGAATTTTTATATATTAATTTTGTGTCCCAAAATTCCGCGAAATAAGCGAAAAATCGGGAAAGAACTGAAAATAATAAAGCGCATGCGTGGCTGCGCATTGTACAGTTTTACCATACAGGGTGAAAAGTTACATTACTAAATCGCATTCGCATTTTTAAGGACCGTATTCAGGGTGAAGCATCAAACATCAAATAGCAAATACACATACCAGAGGAATTCTGATAGGATGAAGCAGGAGCTGTATTTGACAAACATGACTAAAAAATTAAAAATAAAAAATTAAATAAAAAATTAAAAATTTTTAAAAAAAACCTTTTATTTAAAATTAAAAAGGTGCACTAAAAAATAAAAAATAATTTTAATAACAATAAACAAAACTTCTTGAAAACATCAATATAAAAGCGTGGGGCTATCAATTGCTGACTTACCTCTAAATAAATAGCCCCACGCTTTTATATTGATGTTTTCAAGAAGTTTTGTTTATTGTTATTAAAATTATTTTTTATTTTTTAGTGCACCTTTTTAATTTTAAATAAAAGGTTTTTTTTAAAAATTTTTAATTTTTTTTATTACATCCTATTATTCTTTTGGGTGGATATTTTAAGTCAAATGTTTATGTTATTAACAAACCAATCACACTAATATTTAAAATATAACGTAATTTTCCATTTCTACCATGCAGGGGTAGCAGTACGTAACTAAGAACATGGGAACCGTCTTCCATATCGTGGGCTCACTGCAAAAACTAGACAAGTCCATATTAGGACCTTAAAGGACTGCAATGCATGGTCAGTTTTCAATTCTCTTTTTTAGGCTTAAATTTTAGTCAAAAATTAAACAGAAGAATGGAATAAACTTGTTTCGTTTTCTGCCCCACTGGTGAGAATTTTTTAAAATTTTAACTGAAATTTTACCTTAAAAATGAGAATTAAAAACTGACCATGTAGTGCAGTCCTTTAAGGTCCTAATATGGACTTGTCTAGTTTTTGCAGTGAGCCCACGATATTATTTTTATTCCAAGATTGATTTCATCCAGTGGCAGACTTAGCACTTGAGAGGCCCCAAGCACAATTCAATTTTGAGGCCCCCCTCTACATATTTTCCCTACCCCTACAGTGTGCATTCTACGTTTTTAATCCAGTAATGCACTAAATGGTGGTACAAAAAAGCTGAATTTTTACCGATTTCATCGAAATATATTTTTAGAGATGCTTGATAAAAAATTTATCTTTTAAAATTTATAGTTGAACAAATGAGGAAATAAATTTAACATTTGACATTAACAGAACGTGATTTCTGGAGAATTAGTTGCAAAATTTTTTTAAACGTTTTATTTATAATAATAAAAACCGTTATTATACAATGTTGGAATGGACGCAAACTTGCTGAAGAAGTGATTATACTGTGTAACTTCTTAGACACAACTATTTTCTATTTATATGCAATGTTTATTTATAAACCTTTAGAAGATATTGAAAATTTACCGATTCCATTGAAATTTCCTACTGGTTCCAATTTTCGAATTATTGATCAATATTTGGTTCAAACTTTCAAGGATGTGATCCTGGGAAGAATTTAGGTATAACTTTTACAGGTCAATCACAAGAATGCTCCGACGAGTTAAGTTTTTTTTATCATAATTTTTATTTATTAATAAAGTGAATAAAATTACAAGACGATGATTTTCCGAGAAGTTAGTTACATATAATTTTCTTTTTATTACCATACTTTAGTTTTACGGTATTAATCATATTACAAACTAATAGTAATAAGTTAATTAGCATAATTCCGCAGTGGGTGACATAGTTGTTCGGCCTTTGGCCTCACTATTACACTAAATGTGGGTTAATACCATGGTATAATAATTTATTGTAAATTACTATATTTATTATTAGAGTCCGGATAAAAAAGCATAAAAAATGAGAAAAAAAGTGCTTAAAAAAGCACCAAATAATACTAAAAAAAGCATCAACTTTGTCAAAAAAAGCACAAATTTTATTTAAAAAAAGCATAAACAAAAGTACCTATTAATTTAATTTTTGAAACAATTAAGAATTTTTCCAAATTTTTTTTAGTAAAATTCATCCTTCTGTCACTTAATAGATTTTTGTAGGCAGAAAAACTTTTTTCGACATCTACACTAGTAATAGCAGGTGCAAATTTGAATTTTGCTACAAGTGGGGTTCCATTTCAAAATCTTCAATAGTTTCTCCAGCTATTGTTTTAGCTATATTATTTAAGATTTTTAATCCTTCATTTTTCTCTAACACATCTTTAAATTTCTTTTTCATGTTATCGCATTTGCTGATTTTCGATAGATTTTATAACATCAGTAACAAAGTTACAGTGGCATTTAATAAACGCTAAATTTGCTTTAAGTTCTGGATTCTTTAATACATTTTGGCAATCTTTTATAGATTTGCTATCCGAATTTTCTAATTCATAAGCAACATTTTTAAAATTTTCAAAATTTTCTGCATTTTAAAAGAGAAAGATGCATTTAAAAGATCAAACTTTGAAATATTTTGTAAAATAAGCATTAATGAAGTATAAAAAAGCACGAAAAGCACAAAAAGTCAAAAAAAAAGCACGAAAAGCACGAAAAGCACAAAAAGCCAAAAAAAAGCAAAAAAAGCATATAAAACTTGATACCAAATGACTTCTTTTCAGTTAAAACACAAAATTTTTCTAAAAATTTTCAGCTGCTTCGAATTTTCAGAAAAAGCATAATAGCTACAAATCCGGACTCTATTTATTATAAATTATTATACCATGGGTTAATACGATTAATACATTACTGCATAACACTGTCCAATTGGAGAGCGTATTTATATGCGATAACCATATCGATAACCAGTGGCGTTTTTAGAACTTATGAGGCCCAAGGCGCAATTCAATTTTGAGGCCCCCCCTCTAAGTTTTTTCTCTAATCCCACACTCCCTAAACAAGCAATTGATTTGAATCCCTAGATGCCGGGGGCATATAAACATTCCTTACCCTCCTCGACACCAGGGTCTCTGCGCAGGTGCCAAAACATGTTGTGATTATGCGACAAGTATGACATCATTTGACTATAATTTGAGATTTCATTTGTCACCTAACCTAACCTCATTTTTTCATAGTCGTTGTTACGGAGGAATATCGTATCCGATTAGTTTGGCTAATAATCGATTTAAAAATTTCCAATTTTCGCTCGATTTTCGACCTTATTGGACATTCTGTTCTCAGTCCATGTTAATTTTTAGGTCTTGAGGCGCGGAGAGTGGGAATCGACGCAGCACTGATAGTTGCACCGACACTATCGTACAGTTAACATCGAGCTAATTTCAATTTTTAGCTGTATTTTTGGCTTAAATTTTTTGCAGCACAATCAAGAGAGATCCACCCTTTCCCAGTAGCACAATTTGCCAAATTGGAAGGCCCTAGGGGATATTATTAGCTGGTATAATGTTATCAAAACGGCTCTAGAGCGGAGCGGTGCAGAAAAGTCAGTTTTGACAAGACAACCACTCTCCACTCGGATTCAACGTCGTTAAATCAATTAAAAACCCTTTCCTAGTATTTTTGGTCCTAATAAAAATGCTAAGTTCTGACATGTATCTACAGCGCCGGTGCAATTTTCAGCCAATCGAAACATGTTTTTTGGCGCCTGCGTAGAGACCCTGGTGTCGAGGAGGGTAAGGAATGTTTATATGCTGCCCGGGGGGCCCATTCACCAGCACCGCAGACGATTTATTTTTTTAATACTTTTTTTTACTAAAAATTGCACTGAAATCAAAATATCTGCAAATCTAGAGCATCTTAGGGCTTAGAATTTTTTCGCTATTTTTCCTGTGTTAATTACAAAAGAGTTAATATTTTCTTTCATAAAGTTTCAGAATATTTGAACAAAATTAAATTTTTATCAAAAAATTTATTAAATCAAAAATTGCACTGAAATCAAAATAACAGCAAATCTAAGACATCTTAGAGCTTAGAATTTGTTCGCTATTTTTCCTGTGTTAATTACAAAAGAGTTAATATTTTCATAAAGTTTCAGAATCTTTGAACAAAATTAAATTTTTATCAAAAAATTTTTAATCAAAATTTGCACTGAAATCAAAATATCTGCTAATCTAAGGCATCTTAGGGCCTAGAATTTTTTCATTATTTTTCCTGTATTTATTACAACAGGAATTTAATTAATAAAAATTAAATTTTCCTTATTTAGCGCGCGCCTCTTTCGCCTGTTGGGAAATCCGCCACTGTCGATAACCTTATCGCATATAAATCCGCTCTCTACTCATAGGTACTATTATTGGCAGCCTACTTTCCTTTTCAATTAGCAAAAAATAAACAAATTGCAAATGCGTTATATCTTATAGAACCTATATTATCAGAGACAGAGAGATTATCACATTATCGAGTAATTTGCATTACTTATCATTGTTTTTTCACAGAATTTCTCCATTTGTGGAATGTGCATTTGCAGGTTTGAAAAACTGAAGATTTAGTCCGGACAAATTTGATGCAATTGCATTTTAGTTAAATTAATTGGTGAAATAAATATTTATATTAAAGGACAAGAAATTAATCCAAATCATTACAAGTATAAATGCCTGATTAAACGTCGTCTGTTGAAATAATCAAATAATTAACCTTGAATGGAAAAATTCAAATTTGGCAAAACCATTTTTAGTGTTTTTCTGCAGGGTTTTCCTCCTCAAACAGAGCCCATAAGTGTTACGATGGCTCAATTACTAACAGAGGCATGTCAACATTGGCAAATTTCTCATAAAATTTTGGAAGGACCCTAACGGTTTTTGTCTCTCATGTGTTCAGTCGGATAAGGCTGGTAGGTTTTTTTTCTTCCAAGTTCTGAAATATGTTTTGCATAAATTTTTAAAAAATTGTTTTTTGGTAAAAATTTAAATTAATTGGTCAACAACCATCATTTTTTTGTTAAACCAATCAAAGGACTGTTACCAAATTTGTGTAAAAATTTAATACACGTGTCCACGGCCTTAAGGATGAGAGAACAAGAAATTACTCTAAATACTCGGTTCGAATCCGAGTGAAGTAAGAACCTTATTCTGACAGTCTTTCCACTCGGAAGGCAATGGCAAACCACCGAGGATAATATGCCAATCTGCTATGAAAGTTTTTGTTAAAAAGGGTCACGACGGCGACGCTTTTATCAAGAAGCATACGAGAATACGACTTAGAAGAAGAAAACATGTAAGGTGACCAACTATTTTTGGTTCAAAAGGAGGACCTTAACGAAGGACGTCAAGGTCGTCATCCCGAATTTCATAATTGAACAATCCCTCGCCTACATTTACTCCGAGCAACAAACATTACTTATGCCATGGAGAAGCATTACCTACTTATGCTATGGGGGAGGTGTCCTATATTTTTTATGACCATCCTTTCTTTTTTTAAACCCATTTCATAATTGAGGACATGGGGGTATAATCCCCCCCCCCACTAATATCACAGCTGATCAATACTCTCAAATCAAGAACTTTATCAACCAACATATGGATGTTTTATTTAGCATGTTAGTGCCAAGAGAAGTTTTGTATTAGTTTTGCAAATTCAGTAGTTAAAATTTTATAAAGTCGGTCATAATTATTGAAAATTTAAATTAACTTCTATTTCCACTGCTTCTCCCCCTCTCGTCTGTATGTTTCCAGTTCGCGCATATATCACTCCTCTTAAAAATTTTCTAAGTACGTCCCTGAGTTTGAATTGCTCCAAGTCTGCAGGTCAGGATTATTATTTTCTCATCTATGTACATTTTGGTACTACTATAAAGTTTAAAAGTAAAGATTTGTTACCTTCTTTGATTTTTAATATCTTTTAGAATAAATTATATTACCTACCTTACATAACGCTTACATTCCTAATATAGAGAGATATGTACATAAATAATAGAATAACATGTAAGTAAGTAGTAATGGAAGGTATAAATTGCATTATAGTCTGCCAACATCAACATTCATCTAATAATATAACACAAAACCTTGTAAACACTTGGGTTAATTAAACAAGGATCTTGATGGAGTTCACGTTATCCCAACAATGCATCCATTAACTTCCTGCAAACAAAGTTTACAGCCTAATTCCTAGATTACTCTGACAAGTAAAACAATTTTGTTTATTTCATTGAATTACTTTTAAATATGAACGAGAACGAGATTAATAGTTCAGATATTGATTTCATTTCGTTTGTCGCATGCAACACAACCAACATTAATGATGAGCTTATAAGTGGTGCCTGGTGAAAGCAGTGAAAGCGTCTGTCTGAGCTCTCAAATCTAAACAAGATTAGAATTTTGGACCATCCTGTAGTGACAATCTAGAATAGATTCTCCTTCAGTGAGCCAAAATTTGTAAATTTAATCTTTTTTCTTCCCTTTTGCCAAAAAACCTGCCATGGTTAGGAACTTAAGTTTTCACACGCCCGTAAATATGTAATGTAATATTGACGTTACTAATTGGATATCCAATAAAATTGAACCTAAATGGGTTAACGCTTTTTATTGACTAATAATATTTGTGTATGAAGTCACATAAAGTGAATGTCTGTGTCTATTGGATAAGAAGTGAAGCACGTTCAAATTATAAATCAATAATGCTGTAATAATAACAAAACAAGTTACGTGTTTAGATTGCTTACAAACCAATCAAATGATTAAACTTGCCTTGCTAAATAGAGGGGGGAAGAATTTGTTCGCTTTTTTGATTTACATTTTTGACCGCAATTGTTCATATGGAAATGGGTTTGCGGTAATCTCGAGAAAATTGTGAGAAATCAAAATTAGCTTTTTGGAAGAAGAGCTGAAAATGAAATCTCTTAATTTGTTATTTATAAACTTGGTAGTTGTACAATTGCGTTATTCTCGTCTACCCGTAGATTCCGGTTTGCTATTTTTATGTTCTATCGGTTTTTTTTATAAGAGTGTACATTATTTTGTTATACTATTTATGGAGTGTACCAGTCGCACGAGAAGCCGAGTTCTCCTCTACTATGTCCTTTCTGTTTCGCTGACCTTGAAATCTCGCCAAGCTTGCGGCGTAAAAAAAAGTTGGCTCGCTAAACTGCATCTGTAGCTGGAGTAAGTTTGCACAAGTAAATTATATTTAACTCGAAATTTTAGCGCTACCCGGCACAATAAGGACGAACAAATTGTAAAATATCTTAGCTCGGACGGAACACATTCTTCTGCTAATTTTTCCAAAAAGTTATCCGCGATTACAATTTTGTGGCAAAAAAGAGAATTCGTTAAATTCCTGCCAGATTGACAACATTTTTCTGTCTGGTAGCAGTTAGAAATCGATCAAGTAAAATAATTTGAGCCGCGAAAATGTTGAACAAATTTATTACCTACTAATGCTTCAACGATTTGTTTTTAAACTTTAAACTTAATTCGTGATTTTAGCAACCTTGAGTGTTATAATTTTTTGCAAGTATGAATATCATTCAGAGTTTTTAGTATTTTGAAATGACAGGACATTATAAATCTCAATTCAAGGATGCCCGGTATTTTTGCGTTCTCGCACTGAGATTTCAGATAACAATCAACTTTGGAACCTGCTCAGAAGTTTATTTAGATATTGTTTATAAAAAAATCGCGAAACCATTAACCTTCAAGTTCCTTGAAATGAATAATGGATAACAATGAGGTTACCTGCAAAAAGAGTATACACTTTTTGCAATGAATTAAACATCACTTAGATTTTTGTTGTTTATCTACACGAAAAAAAGACACAAAGGGAAGAGTAGGTACACCAAAAAGTCTAGACGCTTTTTTGAACAAATTAATTATTAATTTTATTACTGCATAATTTAATTACACTTCTAAAATTCATCGCTCAATAATTCCAACAGCTTTGCAGCTCCCAAAATATTTCTGGATTTAATATGTAAGGTTAAGGTACATACATTTTTATTTATCCTTCATGTTACTTCAGTTTTTTGGCATTGATTTTGTGATGTGTGAAACTTTTTGTTCAAGTACTTATGTAATAATAACATAATTTGCGGTTTACATGTCACTTTTTATGTTCATCGTATTGTTTTATATTATTTCAACGTGGTAATTAAGTTCTGTACAGATTTTGTTTAAATGATGACAGCTTAACTTTTCCGTTTGGCATATTTAGCATCATTATCAGTGTCTTGATTGTTGTTCTTACTCTTGACCCCAAGACGCCGATGCAAAATTCTCAATTCATTCCAACTCCACGGGAAATAAAAAATTTAATTGGGCAGTTTTCATCTCGACAATGCCAGTTGGATATTGTTTTCAACTAAATAATTGGTCGTTACAGCAGGAAATTGGCTTTTGCTACCAAATTTTATAGCATTTGGACCATTTAGCTGCCAAATTTGTCTTCCAAAGTGAATTGTTTTACTATAAGTAAAATCAAGTTTTAGTTTTAAGTAGCCTAATGCAGTCTAACTTTCTTCCTTTTTGATCGGTTTGAAATGTTTTGCTACGTCCAAATTACTATTTTGATTTTTTGAGGTGATTAGCCTTTATATTCAATTCTGTGCAGCAAATTAAATTTTTTGAGTCTAAAACTCACCAAGAGCACATTATCCAGCAAAAATTGGATTATGGGAACAGTCAATAACTTAAAGACACCAAATGGATATCTAATTCAACGTTCGAGAAAATAATCGTCAAATACTCAAAAATTCTATAACCAATTTACTTCAAAATAACCTAGGAATTCTCAATGATGGAGCGTTTAAATATATTTTATGAGGGCAATATTTTTAGAGTTCCGTTTCAAAGACGATTCTATTATAAAAATTTTGTAATTTTAGAATTGCTGATATAGAAGAACTATCCTCTTGTCGATTTCATACGAAACTTTTTCAACTTCGTGGTGGTCAAGCGCACATGTTATCTCAGACCAGTTGTATTATAAAAAGAGTCTTTTGAAAAGATCAGATGCAGAGCTCATGATAGTATCCGAGGAGGAAGTCGTCCAATGTTATTGCAGTGAATGAAAATGGAAGATATTTCGGCCCTGGTTTAGTATTCCTCTGGAACTGCTGGAATATGAAGGAGAGGTCTTAGTTTAATATAAGGAATCAATCATTGCCTCCTCCAATTAATCAGTTCATGTCGTTAATACTTGATAAACTTCATCCAGAGGAATGTAACAAATCAAATATTGTATATTGACTAAAAGAGGCTAAACATGGACCCTCTATTTAGTGTCAAATTGATAGCAGCGAAATTAGGTAAAGTTTTTAGTTTCATCGGTGGAAAAGAAATTCATCTTCGTTGCTATTGTACGGATAGTGGGCTTGCTTCTCCAAAATGCGAAGCACCAGTGGCGTAACTACCAGTGTGCGCGGTGTGCGAATGAACACGGCCCGTGACAATTTAATGAAAAAATTTCTTAAACAAGGGTAAAAGCGCCTGACTACTCGGCACTGGAAGATTCGGCAACGGGAATCCACACCAGTCGAGTTTAGGTTAGTGTTAGGAAACGATTTTTTAAATGAGGGGACCGTCAAAAGAGAGCGATCCGCCGGTGCCGAATTGTTGCGTACTCTTCCTTGTGCTGGGGGGTATTCCATACCCCCCAGACCCCCCGGTTTCACGCCCATTTCAAAGAAATAAATTTTGTTTGGTGTAACAATGTTTTAATTAATTTTTTATTTAAAAAAATCTTTTATTTGAACGGGGCCGGATGTAGTGCAAATTAAACCGCTTGCCACGGATACGTTGAATTTAAATATTAGTTATACAATATTAAAAGCATTGTTAAACTAAAATAAATGTATTCCCCTGAAATGGACATGAAACCGGGGGGTCTGGGGGGTATGGAATACCCCCCAGTACAAGTAAGTAACAATATAACTTTTCAAAATTGATAAAAACGCTAATTTAATTCTTGAGAAAACATATTTTACGTATTACGGCTGGGGGGGGGGTTTCTACAACACCCAGTTTTTCAATTGTTTACTTATAATAGGTTTATTTTGAAGTGTTTTTTCTATTTTGGGATCTATCTGGGGAGGTATGGATTAGAGAAGAATGCGGGACGGGACGCCAATTGAGTCCCGCGCGGGATGGGATTTCAATTAAGTCCCGCGCGGGACGGGATGTCAATTGGGTCCCGCGCGGGATGGGATTTCAATTGAGTCCCGCTCGGGACGGGATGCCAATTAAGAGGAATCCTTAAAGTTGGAAAATACACTTTCGTAATTCAATGATATCTTGCTTAAAGTCAAGAAAATTGCACAAAAGTATATATTTTTTAAATAAACGCTAATAAACATTTTCTAGTAGTAACAAATTTTGCTTAACCAATTGTTTATAGGGGTGTTACTTCAAGACCGGTCTGTTGTGCATAAGTGCATATAAATCAGGACCCGCGGGATTTGCGAGACCCGCGGGACGGGGCGGGACTACAGAACGAAGCGGCTCTGCGGGACAAGAAAAAGTAGTCCCGCATTCTTCTCTAGTATGGATAGTGGCGTAAATAAGGGGGGGGTGCAGAGGGAGGAATGGTCACAGACTCAATGTTTTGGACCCTCTTAAACTGCATTATTTTGGGACTAAATTTTGTTTTTAAATCGCACACCTATCAATCGAGGGGCCCGTCAAAGCTCTTGCTCCCGGGCCTAAAATTTGAAGTTACGCTACTGCGAAGCACTTGATGCAACGTAAAATTGCGTGTCTGTCCATTTACAATCAATAATATTTAGTAATAATAACTAGTTGGTTGTCGAAATTCAAATTCAATCGTATACAAAAGTGTCATGTGATACATAATCAGTTAATTTGATTTTTTTGTCCAAAAGCTATTTATCCACGTGTTGTTTCCCACACGTAAGTACCGATCAAGAACAGAGAAAAATTTCGAAAGGAATTGTAGTTCATCCTACTGCTTCATTGACTAGCCGTTATTAAATAAACATTTTTTTCTTTTTTGCTTTCTTAATACAGCTTCCTGAAACGCTTTGATGGAAAAGTTCTGTTTCAACTCCTCCGCTTCAAACTTCTCGTTATACTCCTACTGAACTGAAGGATCTAATTCAAGAATAATTAAATGAAATTTTTTCTCAAAAAGTCTCATAGCTTTTGAAAATTTCAGTGCCTAAATAACTTCTCAATTTGCAGTCAAGTTAGTGTGATTTTAACAACTCGTGGACCTATATTTGCAAAATTATTCGCTGCCAAAAAAATATGTTAGAAATTCTATGTCTGATATTTATAGTACAGTAGGTGACACTTTCATTTGTTTCTTTGCTATTTGAACCATATGTTGTCGTTTTATCATCTTATCATCACATACCAAGTAAAATTTAATATTCTCCGCTATTTATAAACCAGCTAAGTTAGCAGAATTTTTGAAAAAACCAGCGTAATAGCATTATTTAACATAATAATTACAATCCTTGCAGTGGCGTACCCGAAGCATAAACAAGAAGGCTATAAGGAAAATTTTCAGATAAGCGCCTGCGGCTATTTTAAAAATTGTACCATTTGGCAATAATTTCTAACTACGCTACTGCTTTAATTTATTATTTCCCTTTTTAATTTATTCACTTCACGGTCTACCACTTATGCGTTCACATTAAAATTCATTGATGAAGTATTCGATATTTCGACATTATTTTTTGCTAAAATTATTAAATCTGTTTGGAGAGGTTACAGAATAATTTTTTGGTCAAGCAGAAAATCGTTCACTCTACTAAATTGACTCTGATAGCTTCGAAATTTACTTTTCGTGAGTCTATTTATTGTAGAGTAGAATAAACATAACTTTTTTTTTAATAAAAAAATTGGTTAGAATCGATTTAGTTAGTTACTCTTTTTCTTTAGTTTACATAGTTCATTCCGTGGGTGTGTAGTTACAAATCCCACTCCTGACATTCCATTTTTGCGCTGTGCTACAAGCAGATTGTCTAGTTTTTAATTCTATCTGACTGACCTTGAATGAAAAGGATATTGCAGATGCATTATTACTATATAACCAAGCTTATAGTCCAAACAGTTTGAAAACAAGTTTTGCTAAAAAACGCAAGTTGTATTTTTACATAAAATAAATTTTAAGTCGACATAATTTCAGGTTTCACTTAGCAGACTTTCAACACGTTTAAGAGACGATTGTAATCGGTTTCAAATTTCAGGCTGGAATTTTTTTCCTCCCTGTACCTACTAATAATGGATTGTATCGACTCCAAAAATTGCAACGTTGGCATGCGAACTAATGAGATAATCGAACAAAGCTTTAGATTACAAAAAGCGATAAAATTACTGGATAAAATATAATTAAGTCCAAAATATCAATGTTGGAAGAGGGCATTTGGGCTTCAGATACTTCATTTTCAAAATTTACTGTATAATTGTTATTCAACGGAAACTATAAAACCTATCTCAATGGTACCTGCAGTTTGACGTGTAATTCAAACCACGACCCAAACAAATCTGATGTGACTAGGTTTGAACTCGAGGTATGGATCAAAATTCCCGTAGACTGCACAGAAGAATTAACAAAACGTAAAATACAGTTTTTTAAACAAAAACTTTACGATGTACTTTTCACTCTGGAACAATGGAACACACTGTATATAATCTTTTAGCCATGTTAAATTGTTGGTACAAAAATACTTTTGCATACTCATTAACCCTTATACGACTTTAACATAAATCTAATTCATTGACTGCAATTTGCAGTGTAGGTGGGGTGCTGATGTTTATGCTATACAAAAATTTTCATTTCCATTAACCATTAGCTAAATATAAATAAACATAAATTATTTATCTCTTCCACATTTACATTGATTGCTTCAAGAATTAATAATTCCTTTCAAACATTTCTAAAGCTGTACTCCTAGGATAATAATAATCGTTTCAAACCACACTGTTATTACGTCAATCAGTAGACTGGGGTGAGTATATTTCATGGTATATTTCTACCTACCTCATTTATTCATAAAAACGTCGCAGGTGAGTTTTTGAATATTTCAAGGCTAAACTAGCAACTGCTTTAGTCTCTCAATTTGTAAGGATCTAAAAGAAATTCAAATTCAAAGACAAATTTATCATTTCCAGACAAAACTATATTTTTTAACTTTTCTGCATAATACATCGCATAATGAGGAAAATTTAAATGCATCAAAATAGCAGCTGCATTGATAATATAATTACCATATAGGGTGATGCAATCCGGTCTTTCTGTTTGTATTAGAAAATAGCATTCGTGTGCTGGACAATTGTTAAGGACACACTTTTTTGTTGACGACGCCCTTCCTAATAAGAAAACCACAATCATCTCATCATAACCGTGCATAAAATGTCGACATGCATTTGACCTGTAATCTTTCGGCCCTCCAATTAGCCACTTTTGAGACTCTCTAAGGAAAATAATACTGACTAAAGCACTAAAACTGAGTTTACACGCTCAAACAATTTGTTTGTGCAAGTAATAATAATGTAGAAGGGAAAAAGTTAGAATAGAATTGGCGCAGTCGTAACTTGACATAAGAGGCGGGCGATTTGCGATATTAAAAATTCAAATTCATGTTTACTTGAAATATATTTTCAAATAGCACAATATATCGTATTGTATAACTTTTCAAGAAAAGTCAAAATAGGAAAGTTATTACATTTCCACGCTATAAAAATGGAACTTATTCGTGATTTTTTAAAATCAGATTTAGTGTTGAGAGTTTATAAATATTAATGATATTTAATTTTAAAAAGTAGAGCGAAATATAGCATGAGCGTTCGCTATTTGTGTAATCGCCTCGTTTATTTATCTTCTGTTTTACCATTTTATTTAAAAGTTTGATTGTAAAATAAGAAGTGTGACGAGAACATACTTGAATTATATTATACTACTTCAAATTTTGAACACGAATAGAAATGGGTAGTACGTAATTTACAACCACGATGTATATTTCCACTATGTAATTTCGTATTATCGTTATTATTAATTATACCAGATTGTAAACGTTTACTTTCTTGAGTAAAATGGAAACTTGGTACTTCGAGCATCAAGAAGCACAGATATGTACATAAAATTATTTTATGTTTACCCATACCATTGTGGAAGTTTTTATGGTGTGACATACTTTAATAAAAATTTTATATATTATTATATTATGATACACTAAATTATGTATTACAAGATGGTGGAGGAATCGGAATACGAACGACTCGATCGATTTTTCCTATAGTAATAATTGAATACCCTTAATAGGTCATGAGCTCATGAGATTAGCTCAGTCCTGGGTAGTAGACAATCCAATTATGTCAGTAAAAAATTTAATTATTTATTTAGCTTCCTCTCCAAGGAGACTAAGTTTTCAGAAAATTATTTAGTATTTTCGTAACGTTTTGGTTGGTAGCTCCATCTTCAACCTTACTCTGCTACTTTTTTTAAATCTTTCGGCTGCCTGTGAAGCCACCATTTATTCCCTAGATTCAAAATTTTTATTTATAAGTACTTAGTAATTAGTTCCTGAGAGCAGCACCTTTTTGACCTCTTTAGCTCAATTGTTATTAAAATATTGTTTGTTTAATATTACAAAAAGGTTCTCTATCTTACAAGAAACTAAGAACTATGTAAATACCAACACCTACTAGATAATCCTACTTTTCGGGATTGCGAAGAGTCGAACAAAATAGTAGGTACATTATGTGCTTTCAAGTGGTTAGCTGTAACGCCGAAAAAAGAATCCATATTGGACACTTTGGACCTGACATGGCTCAGTATAAGAGAAATACTATTCCAAAATCATCAAGCTTTTCATAAAGTTTGGATGACTAGGGGAGAGAAACTCGGAATTAAATCAGTATGTCCGATTCTCATAAATATTTCTAGATGGCTTTATAGATAGCCCAGTATGCAGATAACATAACAGTTTGACGTAATTCAAATGGAGCCATGGATTCCACCGAGAATTGTTTTAAGGCAAAAACATCAACTTTAACTCGAATAGACTGTACCCAATTTATGTAGGAATGGAAGGTTACCTATTTGGACGTCATTTTCGGTACAATGCTACCGTGGGAAAGCCATATGTTATGAAAGTGTATTCGAAATTGTGATGCATGATATTCATCAACGGCAAATTTCGAAGCAACCAAGGTTTCGCTTCACGATGATAATGTGCAATCCTCAGTCAGGAAAGAAATTTTGAAGACTTGAGTGCACAATTTGTTGGTTTTGAACTGGAGTTACTGCTTGTTAGTCAAATTACAATGTTTATTATATATGGCATCCTTTATTGTTATATTTATGAAATAATCTGGAATATTTTGAGTACCTATATAATATTAAAGTAGCATAATAGCATTTAATTCCAATCGTTAGTAAGTTTTTGTAAAGCTATTAATTACTTACGTTTGTATAGGTCCCTGCAGTTGGAGGAATTAATTTCCAAAAATTAGGTGGGCTGAGAAGAGATAATACCAGAAGCTTACGCTTTTGTTTTCTTTTTTGAAATACTTATCTTTAGTACCTAGTGAATGATTTTAAGTTCCATTTAAAAAAATTTAAATGTAAGTATTTAAACTCTTTTATAACTACTTTTGAAATTTAAAAACTGTTAAATGTTTTTATTGCGATACATTTAAGGAGTGCCACATAAAAGTGTACTTAAAAAACTAGGTAAAACTAGGTAAAATACAGAAAGAAAAATATTGCTATTCCCAAAGTGATCTGCTTTTGAAGAGTACAATGCAATATTATTGTTTTAGACAGAGCAATTAACTGCAGCTAAATTTCTAGACTTAACAGTCAAATTTTCCAAAATGGGCTATTAAAAAAAAATACGTAAGATAGAATTTTCATGTATAAATATAATTTTAGTAAACGTTTTCGTCATTCAATGACATCATCAGGTGATGAACATTCTATAATAGCGATATGATTATCTGAAAACATAATATGTACTATGTCTATCATTCATCGATTCATCAGCTATATTTATTGGCGTGTTATGTGTATTTTACTATTTATTCTATTACGTACATAAACAGCTTAAATTAAATGAAATATTAGACATGAAAATCTCAAAATGTTCTCTATTTGATATGAAAACATTTTGAAAAATATATACCACAGATTATTTTCTGATATATCCTAATTATTATATCTATAGTCGGAGTTAGGGATTCGTCAAAGAATTAGTATCCCCAAAAATATATTGTGGTACTAAAGCAACAGGACAAAATTAAAAAAAAAAGAAGCTGAATTTGTACCCTCAAATTTGAGAGTTTATTTTTTTTACCAAGTCTCTAATGCATTTACAAACAGGGGAGCAGCCAGAATGTCTCCAAGGGGGTGCCTAAACCAAATTACTTTCATTATTTCATTACTTATTTAGTTGTTTTGATATAGATTTAATATACATATAATATTCGACATATTTTTGTGATGTACCCTAAATTAATTGGTGAGGCCCTCTCCCCTACATTATGCGAAATCAGACGCGAGGCCGTATGCGATCGCGAACGGCTTATGCCGCGTCGCCACTGATCATACCATCAAAGCAAAGTGTAAAGGTGCTACTAAACATTGCGAGTTTTATGAGCGCAACGGCTTCGCGATGAAATTGCGCGCCGCCTAGACCAGATTGGAATGTGAATCATGGCTCGCGAAGCCAATGCGCAACGAGCGGTCGGGTGGTCGGTCTCGAGCGTACCTCAAAGGATATTCGCACTGTTTACTCCCAACGTGAAGACTTGTATTTAGTGTTCCGAGCATCACAGTGCATTTATGTTAATTGCAACGCAACGTTTAAAATATCCCGTTACCATATCATAAAAGAATACAGTGCATTCATTTAAAATTGCAATGCAACGTTTAAAATATCAAAAGAATACTAATATTTTATGATAATAATAGATACCTATTATTAATAGAATCAGTTATTGTTGAACGGGGACTTTTTGATGTCTTTCGATAACCGATAAAAAATGTTTTTTTAAGATATAAAAACAAATTTACAACTTTTGCGACCAATGTCACTTCCGTATTGTTTCATCCCTTCGCGCTGTGATGACAACCCCTGAAATGTTGATAGAGATGATAGACAAGTGACACCTCATTTGAAAGGTCTTGCTTCCCTGAATTCAGTGCAATAATTTGTTTGAAGTTTTATCAATTATTCAAGCAAAAATTGAAGCTGTAAAAATGCGAAATAAATCCGAAATTTTAAAAAGAAATTCCAAATTTTAGTTCTGAAGAAGAGGGACCGTTATAATATTGTTGGTATGACACTGACAGCCCTGGCATTCAACCAGTTGGTTGGTGCCAATTATTTGAATTCTGTAAACGTCATTTTTGGCTAAAGTTTTGCGGAATTCTCTGAAACTTGGTATTCAGCTTTGGGGTACCTGCAAAATTTGGGGTGACAAAAATTTTTTTTAATCCCCCCCCTTTTTGGCTAAAGTATTTCCGATTTTCTTCAAACTTATAGAACGCGTTCAGGTAGTCATTTCAGAAAGGTTTGCCAGAAGAAATGTTTGGAAAAGTCATAACCGTCAAATTTTTTTTTAAAGTGTTTTGGATTTTGACGAAATTTGGTATAAGCATTCTCTGAGGGATATCTTAAGGGTGTGCCACAAAAATTTTTAAAAAAAGTTTATAACTGTCGAAATTTTTTTTTAAACTTGTTTTGTAATTTTTGAAAAAGTAATCATAAATGAAGTAGGTTGATTACTTAGTAGAATTGAGCCAAAAAAATTTTTAAATTAAAACTTTTTAACAAAAAATTAAACCGACAAAAAAAGGAATAATACAGTGGATTCATTTTAATTGCAACGCAACGTATAAAATATCCCGTTACCATTATTATCATAAAAGAATACTAATATTTTATGATAATAATACCTACACACACAAAAATATTGCAGTAAAAATGAAAGCATTGCACTAAAATCAACATTATTTGCTTTTAAAAAGGGCGTAGACATCGAAACTTTTAATTTGAAAGTAGAGCTACTTTCATTTTGAATTCATACTACTGTCAATTCGAGAGTAACTACTTTTGTAGATAATATCAAGTTTCAAAAGCAGTTGCTCTCAAATCAAATATTAGGTATTTAAATTGAGAGTGGATTTATTTGGTTTTTTAATTGATGCTACTGTTAATTCAAAAGTAGTTACTGTCAAATTAATATTAGTTTATATTCGTTTTAACAATAATCCGATATCAAATTAACAAATAAAACTATTATTTCTTTTTTTAATTATTATATTTTTAAGAAACTAAAACTAAACAAACCAAAACTAAAACTGTTTTTTAATTTTGCGACAGTTTAATAATTAAAATCACTAACACATTTTACTATTACAGCACGAACTTTGAAGAGCTCCTTCCAAACTTGTAGTTTGACTGTAGTTACTCTCGAATTGACAGTAGTATGAATTCAAAATGAAAGTAGCTCTACTTTCAAATTAAAAGTTTCGATGTCTACGCCCTTTTTAAAAGCAAATAATGTTGATTTTAGTGCAATGCTTTCATTTTTACTGCAATATTTTTGTGTGTGTAGGTATTATTATCATAAAATATTAGTATTCTTTTATGATAATAATGGTAACGGGATATTTTATACGTTGCGTTGCAATTAAAATGAATCCACTGTATTATTCCTTTTTTTGTCGGTTTAATTTTTTGTTAAAAAGTTTTAATTTAAAAATTTTTTTGGCTCAATTCTACTAAGTAATCAACCTACTTCATTTATGATTACTTTTTCAAAAATTACAAAACAAGTTTTAAAAAAAATTTCGACAGTTATAAACTTTTTTTAAAAATTTTTGTGGCACACCCTTAAGATATCCCTCAGAGAATGCTTATACCAAATTTCGTCAAAATCCAAAACACTTTAAAAAAAAATTTGACAGTTATGACTTTTCCAAACATTTCTTCTGGCAAACCTTTCTGAAATGACTACCTGAACGCGTTCTATAAGTTTGAAGAAAATCGGAAATACTTTAGCCAAAAAGGGGGGGGATTAAAAAAAATTTTTGTCACCCCAAATTTTGCAGGTACCCCAAAGCTGAATACCAAGTTTCAGAGAATTCCGCAAAACTTTAGCCAAAAATGACGTTTACAGAATTCAAATAATTGGCACCAACCAACTGGTTGAATGCCAGGGCTGTCAGTGTCATACCAACAATATTATAACGGTCCCTCTTCTTCAGAACTAAAATTTGGAATTTCTTTTTAAAATTTCGGATTTATTTCGCATTTTTACAGCTTCAATTTTTGCTTGAATAATTGATAAAACTTCAAACAAATTATTGCACTGAATTCAGGGAAGCAAGACCTTTCAAATGAGGTGTCACTTGTCTATCATCTCTATCAACATTTCAGGGGTTGTCATCACAGCGCGAAGGGATGAAACAATACGGGAGTGACATTGGTCGCAAAAGTTGTAAATTTGTTTTTATATCTTAAAAAAACATTTTTTATCGGTTATCGAAAGACATCAAAAAGTCCCCGTTCAACAATAACTGATTCTATTAATAATAGGTATCTATTATTATCATAAAATATTAGTATTCTTTTGATATTTTAAACGTTGCGTTGCAATTAAAATGAAATCACGGGTTTCTATCTATATATAATCTGCGAATTTCCTTTGAGGCTCGTTCAAAGACCGACTACCCGTCGGATCGTGGTGCATTGGCTTCGCGATGGAAGATTCCTATTCCAATCTGGTCTAAACGGCGCAGGTTTTCCTTCCGAGGCCAATGCGCGAGAAAAACTCGCGATGTCTAATTGCACTAATGGAATGCTTTATCAAATGGTAAGTTAACACCGTTGTTTATCTTTCAAGTACTTAAATTGCATAAAATGAAATGTAATTTTATAAGGTACTTTGCGACTAACTGCATTTTCGTGACAAATGTGTTAAATATCTATTATGCAACAACAATGCTTATTCATTATTTTGGTTCCGCGTGGTTTGAATTCAATGCTCACCACTACGTTGTAATTTAAGGATTTAAAAGAGGGCAATCGTTACGTTCATTTTCCTTTTATTAACATCAAAAATAAAACAAAATAATTATTATTATAATGGACGAAAATTTATCTTTAATAATAATAATAATACTGCGAGAAAGTACAAATAATCATAATAATATGAATAAGAGTACTGTACAACTCAAAGTTTAAACATTTACCATCGCTGCATCGCGCGAATACTGCCGGCTCACCCTGAATTACGTCTCACCGTGCATCGAATCTCGGGATGCCGCGCGGCAGTGTAGCTCGAGGAATCCTCGCGAAGGTCATGCGCGAGAAAGTCTCGCAATGTTTAACAGCACCTTAAGAAATTATTGTATAATAGTACAAATAAGTAACTTGCAGTAAAAGCACGAAACCAGTAATTACCTATATATCGTACATATGCACTTACTAGATTATAATAGATTCGAATAGACTACATAATTATATTAACATTTCCCAGTAAAAGCGTTAAAGGGCAAGTGAATTGATATACCAGGTGCGTTTGCGATTACCAACAAATGTATGAACTTCTTATTGTTATTTAGTAATATTGTAGGAAAGAACGGAGAAAGTTGTTATAAATTTTGCTTTTGATTTTTTGTGCAATGGAAACCTGTATTTATGTTTCTGCCGCTAGTTAGTAGCTGTTTTTTTTGTTTTTGATTAAAATTAGGGTAGGGTAAGTTGTTACGCTCAAATTATGGTTTAAATAGAAAAGAATATATCATTATTTATTAAAAATTCATTTATCGTAAAAAAATCATTCAGCCATTATAGAAAATCAAAGAAAAATTGATATTTTTAATATCCCTTATGGGATTCTCATCCATCCATTCATGAGCGTCATTAATTCTGGACTAGACTACAAATAGGTACGGTATTTCTATCATGATAGCTAACAATGGAGTAACACACTGTAAACAATAAAAAGAAGATCATCCAAATTGTTCCAAACGAAATTGCTACTGTCCTGCCTTCTTTTAAGATGAAGAAACTGGTGCATTTGAAATTAGTGAACTTAGACCTAATACCTACCATCCATAGATGATATTGTTGTTACAGTAATAACTTACATCAATTAAAATGAAACAACTTGTAAAAGTGACTATTTTGATTAATTCTCGTGAATATATTAGACAAAATTGTATATTATATGATGCTACAGGGCCACCTATTGGCTGCATAAATGTTAATAAAAGAGCAGTGTAACAATATATACCCATGTAACAACTAGCCCTGGTCTCCCTACATTTTTATAAACATTTTATAATATCTTAATGCTATATTAAAATCTGATCATATACTACTTATTATTATTATTATTATAATTTGAATCCCAATATTCAGACGATATTGTACTAAGGTTGGCAATATTGCATCGATATACCTACTACAATATTAACCCGATATAGCGCCAATATTATGTGCTACATATGGGAAGTATAATGTAAATGTTATCTTATATGAAATATATAAATTTAATAATAATAATAATAAAAATAGTTATTTTTGTATTCTATTATACTCGTACTTGTTATAAAACTTGGAAGTAATTGTACATTATAACCAGGGCTGGGCAGTATCTCAAATACATGTATTTGAAATACGTATTTGAAATACATTTTGTATTTTGTAATTTGTATTTCAAATACATATTTTAAATGTATTTGTATTTTGTATTTCAAATACCCAAAACAAATGTATTTTGTATTTTCGATTTCAAATACAATTTAAAAAATACTGTACAAAATACAAAATACTTTAAAATCGATAAGGTTATTGACTTTTGAAAAAAATTTCTATTTAATTTTGTTTTGATAACGGGTTAATATTTTGATTATGTTAATTAGCGATTTTATATCAAAAGCGCGCATTTAATTGAAATTGTTTAAATTTAAAGAATTGTAAGTGTTATAATAATTTATAAATGAAGTCTCGCTTCGACCATAATTTGCATGATTTCAAAAGATGCGCCTTATGAAACCAATGAAAGACGTCATTATTAATTAAATTGTAAATCTAAATCGATTTATTAACATACTTAAAAAAACAGACCTGCGCAGAGGCAGTTTAAAACACGTGCAAATTTGGCGGAAAATTTTTCAAATTTTTTTTTATATTTAAGAAATATAATTAAATACTCCAAATAATGTATTTTAAATACATAATCATGTTTAATAAAGAATTGCTCTTGTTTGTAAATACCTCAAAAGCATAAAAATCTGAAAATGTAATGTATTTTGTATTTGAAATACTGTATCTTGTATTTGAAATACAGTATCTTGTATTTTGTATTTCAAATACTCGAAACAAATGTATTTTGTATTTTGAATTTCAAATACCCAAAACAAATGTATTTTGTAATTTGTATTTCAAATACATATTTTCATGTATTTTGCCCACCCCTGATTATAACTATACAGGGTGTCCCGTTATGAGTGGTCCAAACGATAATTGGTGAAGGGTTGGACTACCCTCTATCAGAAAAACAAAAAGTAGGTTTAGTAAAAGTGTCATGGTTTTCGAGATATTTGAGATCAAAGATTTGTCTTTTAATTTTCATCTTCTCATATTACTTTTTCCTGTATAAAATCTACAAATGAAGGATTTTTTTTATTTATTTTTTTGTGTGAATGTCTCTGACTTTACGTGCTACAAGATGTAAATCAAAGTTTTTCAAAATTTTCATGGGATTAGAAAAAATAAAATATTCTTATTAGAAATTTTCAACCTTACAAAAAATCATTGAGTTTTGGAGCATCATGGTTGAAAAAAAAGATATTACAACCTGACTGCCCATGATCTTAAAAAATTTAAAATGTGGTGCAGAATAAGCAAAAAAATAAAAAAAATAAATTAGTCCATAAACCAAAGAGTTATTGCTATTTTATCAACGTCATCATCAATCTTTGATCTCAAATATCTCGAAAACCATGACACTTTTACTAAACCTATTTTTGTTTTTCTGATAGAGGGTAGTCCAACCCTTCACCAATTACCGTTTGGACCACTCATAACGGGACACCCTGTATATTATTTCCTATAAAGATTGGAAGATTAGGTATTCTATTTATGCTTTTACCATAATAGCATACTACATATAGATATACATTGGTATTTTAAAATTCCAAATGTTTGGAAGTTTGAAGTCCATTACCCACTCCTTGGACTGTACCCATTACTTTCAACTAACAGTTTATGAACGACTGACATTCAAAAAATTTGAAAATTCAATGTAATATGTAGCTTCCTACCTATCCATATATTTAATTTTAAATGCTATTATATAGCATCAAAAAAAATAAATAGAAAAATTTACTCCTTTTTATGGAAATTAGTAGAGGATGTTACAAATTTTTATAACTTAGGTACTGAAAAATTTGGATTTAATACCTGCGTCTCTAAGCTTAATCATTAGATCGTCTCCTATTACAATGTTACAATAATAATAATTATGTCCTGCCCAAGATGCAATTCTATTTCTGTTTGGCTACTATTTCTAACATTTTTTACATACTTTATTACACCTGTAGATTTCTCGTTGTTTTATTACCTAGTAACGCTATCATCTGTATGCGATAGCTTAATACAGATAGATAATACTAACTTACATAAGGAATAAATTATACGACTTTCCATTTTCTGGGGAAATTCATAAAAAGTTGGATTTTCAAAAACAATCCAACCAAAATATATTCTTCCAAAAATTTCAGCATTTTTATTCTTCTTCTAGCAATATTTAATTTTAAGTTAAAAAAGTGGTACTACATCTCAACTAAATTAGATTTTCTTAGCACAGAAAAACCTGTATCAAAACAAATGAAGAAAATATATTTATAGCACAAATAACTTAATTCAAATTTTCCGGAAAATGAATGAATAGGAGTTATTAATATCTGTTTGGATGTCAAGGGCTGTTTGGATGTAGTAAAATTTTTCATGAAGTTATAATTATCCATTGAATTTGCCATTACGGCAATGAGCGCAATATCACACTAAAGGGCAATACCTTTATTCCATTCATCATCTTACAAGCTTTTGCAGCTCTATGTGATGGTTGATGTTGATTTAATTTTTTATTTCGTTCAAGTTAAGAATGGACTTAATTTTTGATTCTGAAAAGTTTATCCCAAAAATTCAGATGGAACAGCAAAGTGATGAAGATGTTATTCAGCTCAGCTCGGTTTAAATATTCCATTCAAATTACTTGCACCTGTGCGCTATCTCTATGAGTCACGGAGTAATGTTACACTTTCTTCATGTATAGTAAACAAATATTTCGGGAAGAAGTGTAGAGTATCGAATAACATTTCTTGTTGAATTGAATATCAACGTGTCTGGTAATGTTTATGATAACCAAGTCTAAAGATAAGGATCACGCGTGTCGCGTTACGTCAGGATTTGTTGAATTGCAGCGTTCCCTGGATTACTGATCGGAAAAACGGAAACTTGTGGTTTTCCATCAGAATTTTTTTGGATTTCAAAAAATTGTATAATGATTGTTGACATTTCATGAGAACGGGCCGCGAATTAAAACGCGCATGATCGTCCACCATTATTGGCTACGTACCAACTTTGCGTTCATGCGCAAGGTTTTAGTTGGTTGTGTTAGAGTGTTATGCTAAGACGTACGTGAAAACCGCGGATACACGACTTTATTTACATACAAACACAACTTTAGACCCTTAAAGTGAAATAACAGTGCTCATTTACTATTGAAAAGTGTCCACTTTTGACCCTTTTCATACAATTAATGGATTAAACTGGAACATTATTAAATGTAAGTCTAATTATTACAATATTAATTTATTTGTAGGTCGCCGTTCCAAATTTATTTTCTTATCAATTCCGTCATTTACTTAACAAAATTGTGAAAAACCATAAATTGTATTTAGTGTCGTGTGGGTCTAACTCCAATTTGAAAATTTCCGAAACAAGAACGCGAAGATCCATTTGGGCGCTTTCGCCACTTTCCAAAATTTGAATTTTTTTTGCCAGAAAAGGTGCGAAATTATTTGAACGGCTAAATTGTTTTTAATTTTGAATGAAATTGTGTTTTCAGAATTTTAGAATTAAGTGGAACGCGCAAAAGCTTCATGAAATTGACCTCATAAATACACGAGAAAGTCATGGTCATGCGGATTTTCTTTTTAGTTACACTTTTAGTAATTTTCAAAAAAATTTCGGTAGTACAAATTTGAAATGTGAACTTTATTGATTGATTTTAAATATTTAATTTTTCGATCGAATGGACATTTTCTATTTGAATAGTACAATGCGGGATATATTATTTTAATGCTAAGGTTGTTTAACACTGACATAAAAAACATTTTTGAGGTGACTTTCTTGTTGATTTTTTTTCGGTTCAATTGAAAAAATATTTTTGGAGGGTGGAAGACTCACCCACAATTTTGTACAGTAGGATGTGGGGTGGCAGCACGAAACAATTTATTTAAAAATAGCTCCAAGAAGAATTAGGGGTGATTCCCTTATACAAAATATGTTACAGATATCCCCTAGATTTTGTATATATTTAGAACATTGAAATTGTGTTACCCGCACTCCTGTGGCTTAACATTTATGAAGTTGATTAAATTCAATTAATAGGCACGGGTTTGTTTTGGTTTCTAAATTTAGGTAAACAATGCTTTTAGAAAGCAACTCTTAAAATTTTAATCAAATTTCTATTAAAATTTAGTTGAGAATTGTTACACCACAGGTTATTTGTCTTAATTATTACTGCTCATTATAACAAGTAAATTAGCACCGCTGGGTATACATTTTCATGGTCAACTCCTTTTTAATGAATAAATTAAAATTTGCACTCACATTTTTATTGACGACAAAATTATCTGCGCTAATTATACTTACTAATGATACACAATATTGATTTCTGATATCCATTTATCAGTTATTAAAAATAAATGTATACATGTTTAGGTACGGTCTAATTACTATTTCGAATGAGGACTCCACTAATCGAAATCCTAAACTTTTTCTTTCACTTTCATTAAGTGCTAAGGTATCAAATTTCTTGATGTACCAGGGACGTTTGAGAAGTGTGGATTTAAATGTCACTGTTCGAAGGATTCCTAAAATCCCTACCTATACTACTTGAAAAAATGGAACAGATCAGAGGTGATTCTTCCCCCATCAATAATTTTTATTTCGCTTTTTATCAAACCTATAGATACGAAAATTGTGTCACCGACTTTCCTGCACGTGCGTGACAAAGAAAATAATTGATCCGCTAAATTATTAACTTGTTAATCCACGTTCTTACTGAAGGTAATTTCAAAATCCTGTGACCTTTTATTCGGACTGACAATTTTGGAAGAAAATAGTTTGTCGGACGCTATTGAGTAAATTTACCAATATCATCTTAAATCTGGGTTAGCCGTGCAGAATTGTGCAAGACATTAAAATGCCCTCTTTTTTGTAACTTCCGTTGGTAATTTGGTGCTTGTGGTGTTTCTATGGCAACGAAGTTTTACAAGGGGTTGCTATTATAAATATTTCCACACATCAGTATATTTTATTCGTAGACCCCGTATTATATTTACCTAATACACTGTTAGTTATATTATTTAGATATAATATGTTAATTCCCCCCCCCCCCACCATGCAGGATTTTGATTTTGATCCAATAGCTATATTTATCGGCTCTAAATGTGCCGATTTTTACTTGTAGCCTCTTATCCCTGTGGTAATAATTTTCATGAATTTTTGATTATTTTTAGATTAAATTAATTTTTCCAATTTTGAAGAATGAACAGCGCAAATTACAAATATAAATTTGAAGTTTTTTACATTTTGGCGGGAAGCTGCGAAGTAGAAACAGAGGAAAAAAGCCTATATTTGTCAGTATCCTTTACAATAAATTGCAAAACTGCCATCCATATTATGGTTGCACTCAGTTTTCTTGATTAATGCGTTCGATCCCCATGTAAGTAGGTACTCTGTTCCATCCTGGACGAAGCAAGTACTTCTTATTCTGGTCTTCCCTTTGTACAAGGCACCGAATCGTCAGTTTTTACTTAACATTTGTAAGGCGTCAATTATCACCTTTTGATTTCAAAGTGGAATCATGTTATGATATCGTAACTTTCCGATATTGGAAATAAGTCTCCTCTGCGTCAGATATTATCGTTAGGGTTGACTATAGCTGACCTTCGGTTTAAGGTTGGTTTATTAGAAAATAAATATTGGAGTCATTCCTCACGGCTTTTATTTTATCTCTTATTATTATTATTTTATTACTTTTATCTCGCAGTAGAACTCGCTGCAATGTTCGATCTAGACTTTGCTTCCAATAAGTGCAGAAGTGATAGGTATAATACCATTTCCAATTACCGTTGGATCCTGAACAGCAGGTTGGTCTATTTTACCGAGGTTCAGTACTTCTGGCTTACGGAATTATTTTTTATAGGATATTTCTTTGCCAACAAGAGATTGGCCAGATGGTCGGCCCGGGTTTCCTTTTTTAGAACTTGAGCATGGTCCCATTGCGTGTTACAGCTGTTGTGTTTAACCCATGATGTATTAATTGTCTTGACGTAGGTCAGTGCTGGAACCCATATTTTCTTTATTATGCCGTGTGAAATATGGAAATACTAGACATAATTTGCATGGTCGAACCGACTGTATCTGCTGTATTAGATAATATAACTACATAATATTATGATTTATGAATGACTATGACTGTGTTTTATTTATTTGTTTTTAATATATGTACTTCGATAACCACATAATATTTGTTGTAACTATGTTTATGAACATATAGAAGTTCTACAAACGTTTTAAAGATTGCGAGTTCCAGTTTCTCCAAAATTTCAATTTGTCTTGTAAGTTTTACTGCTCAGTATCAAACAAAGATCATATTATTCTAATGTAGAGGAAGATAATACAAAATGGAATATTTCAAACCAATAAGAATAAAAATATATTTGAGTTACTCGTTGGAAATGGAAATGATTTATACATCAAATATATTTGAGATAATACTCATCTTTTTATCTTTTATTACGTTTTCATTGGAGATATTCCATACCCAACACAGGTAACCCATTAACATAGATTTGTGTATTTGCACTGATAGCTACCGGTACTTTAGGGACCATCAAAAAATATTTACAGATTAGAACTTCCCCTTCGAGGGGACTGGGAGTAGAGAATACCAATATTGCCATATCCCCAACTTCTACTGGTAAAAAAGTCTTTCTGCGTTGTACTGCTTTTGGCGCTGTCACTAAATAAGTAAATCATGGTTAGAAATCTTGGGAAAGAGGAACTTCTGGCGTTCTGGAAGAACGTGCGTTCATCATTTCTTTACATCCATCCGAAGAACTAGAAAATATAATAGAATATAAACATGTGCGAGGGAGGAGGGGGGGGTACATGCGTTAGAATGGCTTTGCAATGTTGAAAAGACTAGAACAAACCTTTACAACATTTTTCCCCGAGTTAACAAAATGGTTGCATATTTTAGTATCCGATAAATAATTGATGTTTATACAAAATTTGAAAATCAAAGAGATGCAAATAGAAATTTAAAAACGCGAATAAAATTGATGGCGCGACATTTTGTCGCCTTTTAATAAAATTACAATAACCTTGATTACTATCATGCACTTTACTATTCTTAAAACTTTTATTAGTTATTATTTTTTTGTGATTAACTCAAGGTTATAGATTTATCAAAAGGCTATAAAAATTTTTAATTATTGTTCGTTTCTAATTGCTTTGCAATCTTTTATGTTGTATTACAAATTTGAGTAGGCATGAACGAATGCAAGTTGTTTTTGTCGATTTTTAATTTTGATTCAAGGTGATCGAAAAGATGATAAGGGCGGTTTTGTGTAACGTTTTTAAAAATAAATATGTACCTACGTACGAAAGCTTTGTTAATTTTTTTTTCAAAATGACCAATAAAAAGTTATCTGTAATCTGTAGGTATGCACATTCACGATTCGAATTTGTATGGTCGTTCATCTTGGATAAAATATAAAATTATTAATTTTTTTGGTTTTGTTGCCCAAACCGAAATTCTTCTTCGGCCGGGCCGGTGCGGTGTTGCGTTACGTCATCCCTACCGACTGCGCCACAATAATTTCTGTATCTACAAAATTGAAATTATTTTATCTCGAATAATCAGGTCAACAACCACAAATTGGCATTTTTGTTTAGGTACTGTATTTTTACATTTGAAAAATATAAAATCGCCTACTACTTGTCACAACCGAAGCAAATAATTATACTAAATATAAATTTGCTATTGGCAACCATTTTGTAACAGGATTTCTTCAAAATATCATAATATAAAATATGAACACTCATTTCAAATTTTATTATAATATATTACGAGATCTCTAATTAGGTCGATTCAGGAAGTCTGCCATCGAACTGCACGAAATCCTGCCCCGCCGTTAAATTTTGATATATTACAAAAAATTCTTTAAGCAAAAATGAATTACTCTTCACAGTTGTAAAATAAATTATTTCAGCATTAGCTGTTCTTTGACCATTTGCCAAGTTTTGTTTTAAGTTTTACATTAAATAATCAATTTTGATTTTGATTTATGGGTTCTTGAAATTATATTAGACTCTGTGACATCGTTATTATAAGAGGATCCTTTCACTTCTAGTTTCAAATTGGACTATGCTCGAAATGTGAAGCCGAAAATAAATATTAAACGCTCATTCAGGAAAAATCGTTTTCAATTTTAAAGGTTAATTTTGCCTCAATAATATAACCTCAAAACAGCGACGATCCCTGAAGCACCGCAGGAGATTTTTTGAAAATAAAATTATGGAAAGAGCAAGAATTTAAAACAAAAAAGCCGCCGTCCTGTATTTCACACGAACGGGAGGTCTTGGGGTGGTATGCAATACCCTCCAGTCTCAGAAGTTGAAAAATTAAGAAATAATTCATTCAGTATAGAGTATAGATAATCATGGTTATAATGATAGTTCTGTGCTCTGCAGGCCTGCAGGAAGGCCTCTGGTTTTAGAGCAGGTAGGTACAGCTGCCTTTTGAAGACGTCTATGTGAAATTTTTTTTAATAATATAATTTCTACGTGAGTAGCTCAAACAAAAGATTTTCTAAATGTTCGGAAATTTGTTATCAAAAAGCAAACGAACGATTACTGTCCTACTCAATTGCTAATAATGTACCTTGTTGATAATATTAGATAAGGCATAACTTAGGCAACCGAGTTTTTATCAAATAATCGACTTTCTGTATAGATTTGGTTATTTGTTGCCAAAGCTAACTTTGTTCATTGTATCGTGTTTATAACATTTAATTGTTATTACATCAGGATGTTAGATAATTCTGTTCACAGCAATGACATTGAAAATTTAAATGATTATATGTATGTGTGCGATTTACAAAAAAATTTCCGGTCGGAATGTATAATACTTGGTTTAGTTTAGAGCGGGCGTGGAGGGTGAAACGCAAAAGTAGGGTTAATGTCAAGGCTGCAGATGTTCAATGTGAATATCATCGAATTGCGTTTTATAGATGAATCGGAATTTTTTCCAACGGTTAGGTCATTAGGTTCATCAAAGCTTAATTTTTTGCAGGATGTGCTTTTTGTTTGTTTATTTTAACGAACGTATTTATTTAGTTTTCATTGCTACATCTCGCTGCAACTTCCCTCTCTAATCCATTTTCTACGCATCGCGATTTAGGGGTGTGTTGTGGCGCCTGGTTTCCTCCTTACGGAGCTTAATCAACTCTCAACTGGCAATGAAGTAATCAAAGTTATTCTCAAGTTTTGTTTTATGTAATCTGTCTGGGATGCAATTTTGGACACTTAAATTTTTTTATTACTGCTACTTTTTGAATGGACCGATAGTTACGAGATGCTCGTAAATTTTGCAATGTTTAAAAAATGAAAAAGTAATAAATAGGGCAGTGGCTGATACTCAGTCATTCAGATATAGCAGTAGGCGCAAATATCGACCGTTCTTTGCTATTTATAAACGACCTGTTTATTCCTTGGCCGCTTCCAGGGCCGCATTTGAGATACTAGATGATTATTTAAGAGGAAATACATCAGACTTGCGATAATGAAATATTTGTTCTAGTTCGGCTTAACTTTAATTTAAGAAAAAATGTTTTGGCTTGATTTATCGGAAGTTCAAAATTGGTATCTGCTTGTCATAGGTTTATGTATATAAGATTATTAAATAAATTAGAATATTGGAAAATGTCCAAAAGGTATATCGTTTTTGTATTATTAAAAGTTCAAAAATTGGCATTTGAACTTCTGTCAAGTTCATGTTTGTTTTAGTTGCTGTAAATTATTTTAATTAATTTTCGAATAATAAATTAAAAAGTTGTTTTATTTTGTTAAAGGATAAAATTTACTGATTATTGTTACTACCACATATAAATATAATACAATAAAATTGTTATCATGGCAAGAACCATAAAGATAAACTCGTGTATTTTTTGTTAATAAAAAGCAACGAAAATTAAGCATGTAATTAATTAATTCGAACTTTGGTTGCTTAGACGGTTCCTCAAAGAAAAAATTCCTCACTCTCTGGTATTTCTAAATTCGTCTTATTTCCTTAGCAATCAAAATTTTTTAACACCCTAGTTTTAATTTTTATCGTTTTTTGGGGATGGAAAATCGACATACCATACGGAAGGAATGCCGAATAACGTAAAAATAGTACCCAGGGGGTTCTTCCCCGACTTGAGCTCTTCATTAAAAAATTCTTTCAATAATTTTTCCAAAATTGTATGTATGTAAGGTACATCTACCTAATATCATTCATATTTAATTTTTGGCACTTGCGTATTGAAGAAATGAAAATATTGATTGACTATTCAACGGGAGTAAAATTTCAAATATTTCCACTGAAATAAATTCCGACCGTTTCGTTTATACGAAAACGGATCGAATTGCTAGACGCATGTGTAGTGTAGTTTTTGTCATACGATAAGAGTGAAATGGTTTTCGTTAGTTGTAAGAATGAAAGAGAAAATGAGAAGTTGGTGGGACAGATATGCCGTTCGTGTGCTATTTAAGGAGATGCAATTGGAAAAAGTAATTGCGTTCCAAAAGCGTAGTGCAACTAAAACTGTCGTTGCACTATCTGACCCACTTGTAACCCCCTCTAAGAATATAATCGCTGCTTTGCTATATTCTATATTGGTAGTCGGTATCCTCTGTATATCACCATTTAAAATAGAAACTTGCACTATTCCTAGGTTTTAGGTCGATAGTCGTAGTAAATATAATACCTAAAATTAATAACTTCAACCTACTTTTTAATTTTAATTAAATCGTACTACGCTGAGAAAATCGCCTTTACAAATCGGCAACTTTTTTCTTTCTTATCAAACTTGGCATTTTTTTACATTTCCCAACACGAACTTTGAAAATATTCGACTGCAATTTAAATTATGCAAACTGGTTTTTTCCCCAAATGTATTTTGTGATCCCAAAATACACCCCAAAAATTTATTTGCTCACCAATGTTAGATTTGCGTGTGGATTTGGAGTTAACGATGCAGGGAATACTGGCAGTGGCTTGATGGACAATATAAGTAGTCGGTCTTCTTTGCTACGGTCATTAGCTTACTGGAAGCTTCCGTGAGGTGGTCATGACCCACTACGACCTCGAAGTGACCGGAAATGGTTGCCCACGCTAGATTAAAATTATGTCAACTCATGTTTCGTATCTATGTAATGGGAACGTTGACGCCCTATTGATTACTTTTTTTCTCAATTGGAAGCCAATAGTGTCGGCGCTAGGGCATTACTTACTGTAGAGTAACTCACAGATTTTATCTATATTATATCGATCGTTGGGAAGAACTTGAGATAATGGAAGATTTTATAGAAAGAGAAGTGATGAGCGTAGCCCAATTTCTGCTCAGTAGATGTGGAGGAAGAAGTTCATTCTTCCATTAGTAACAACTTTTTAGCCCTGCCAGGGTTACCAATTTAGCAATGTGGTGTACATTTCATTATCTGGATTAGTAGCACAGTTCGATTATAAACGTTTAAAAAGATTCCATTCCGGAAGAAAATTATAGAAATCTGTAAATGAAGGTGAAATAAGCGCGAAAAGTGAAAGTAATGGAAGCAAAAGAGGCGTATCTGGAATTAGCATTTTTCCATAAAGAAATCAATTAGTTCTAAATCGCAAAACAAGTTGTAATATATGAAAAAATGTTGGTATTGTGAAATTCAAAAAGGTCAACGACAATTTCTGTACTAATAACACACAAAATGTTTTCTCAGCACTATCGATACCGATTTGCATATGAGAGTTATGCTGACTTTTACAGGTTGATGTAATCAAGTTAGCTAATCGATCTGGCATGCCTACATTTTTGCAAAAATTTCTCTTATTTTTGGTTCGAGTGTTGGAAACTAAATCCACGACTTGCAAAGATTTTTAAAAAATCAAGGCGAATGCGGTATCCGTTACGCGTTTCTTTTCATTTTCAATCAGATTGAGAGCGTGAGAGTGAGAGGACTATTTAAAAAAAGTTTTAAATAACATTTGATACAAATACAAAAGGTTGTAAAGTAAAAGTAAATTTTGTTTAGGCATAAAACATTCGATTTCTATTGTTCGTATTGTTTTAATCGCCCAATAATTTTTTAAACGCCTTGTGGAAAGGTCGTACAGGGACGGATTATATAGTTTTATGATTCAGACTAAACAGACTGCATTATGCGATTGTTATTGGGTTACGCGGCTAAATATAGGCAGGCACGAGATTAAGAGTTGTGCATGTAGACAAAACAATATTAATGCATTCAACGCCAATTAGTTACGTGTTTTGGTCAACATTCGGTAGCAGACTAGCAGTCACCAAGCGAAATATAAATTTGAAGGGAACATGTATTTATAATTGGGTTTGGTCAAACTCGACTCTCCTCTCATGACATAAAGGTTGAATCATAGGTTTATTTCTGCATATTTTCAGCAAAAAAAAGTCTAAAATAAACGAGAATGAATTTTTTTGCTTTCGCCCCACTAACAATCGTCGATTATTTAGAGGAGATGGAAAAAGTTACATTTCAAAGGTCACATTGACCTTTGCCTTAACATTTAGCAAATTTAAGTTCAAAAAATACCGAGTGCTCTTTTTGCAAGGGCCATTGTGTTGTATTTCCGAAAACCGTTCCAGAGTAATTGACATCAATTTGGAAACTTGGGAGTTGGATGGGAACACCTATTAGTTCCAAATTTTGTTAATGGCTTTTAGATATTTTTGTTATCTTAAATAAAGAGCTGGTTGTGTAACAACAAAGTGTATTTATTTTATCTATTAGGTTGTATTGACGACTAATCTGTTTTGTTTGATTTATCTTGAAAAGAAAAATTAAAATTTTTTTATTTATACTTAATAAAAATATTTATTTTGTTGTGACTTTTGAATGGAATGTCATCCACCAGATGTGAATTATAATATATAAAATATAAATTACAAGACAACAATTGATAACTTTGTTTACTCGTCTTACAAGTGCATCTCTATTTGGAATGCATAAAAATACATTTCAACATTCCATGTTTTTAAAACGTAAATTATTTTACTTGACTGGATGTTCCAAAAAGTAACCTTTTTGGGATTATAATTTAGTGAGGTTATGTTCGAATTCGTGGTATTATCTCCAAGCAATATTGAAAAACCGCGTTCCTTTGTTACCTGTCGTAGTGCATAAACTATTTTATAGTTTTCATTAGCATATAAAGTAAATGCAAGACATTTTTTGAAAATAACTCGATTAAATTAACCAAGCACGTGTCAAGGTAATTTTCTTTATCGCATGATTTGAGCAAAGTAAAACTGAAGGATACATTTTTAATTCTTATTTTTAGTAGCTGCCTCCTTTAAAATGTTGGCACTTGTCGTACTTGCTTATGAGTTGGGTAATTATAGGATTACATAGACTTTTTCTATTCTACTTTTAGCACACTTGCTTCTGTGTGCTTTTTTCATTTTAAATAAATTGCTAATTATTGAGTTTTTCGCACAATTCTTATCTACAACAGAATCGAAAAACAAGTTTTCTTTGATCCTCCGAAGTACAGCGTGTCCAAAAATTCTACGACGTATTAGATTGCTGGTTTCCCATCTTCAAAGATGAATGTTATTTTATAAATTACTAGATTCCCAGGACTTGGTAGGAACTTTATAGATTGGTACTATATGAACGAATTAATTCTGATATCTTCATCATCACCATCTGTGGTTTTCAGAGCTTCTTTTCGGGCTTGCGGTTTTTGAAGAGTTTCCAACGCGACTCGTAATCGGTGAGATTCGACATCAGACAGCTGTTATGCTTTTGTTTATCGAAAGGTTTTATATTTTGTCTCATTTGTAGAGTTTCACATCTACATATAAATGACACAACAGAGCTTTTTAGCAAATTATATTGATAAATGATGGTAAGAGAAAACAATGGGAGGTTGAGAAACAAAGTCACTAAGCGATCCACAAGAAGGCTAAGAAAAAAGAGAACAGATTTGTGTTAGGCTAAAAAGAGCTAGCAATGAAACATACCTAACTAGTCATGCAAACAAAATAGAAGTTCTGATGCCCAAAGTGTAATTATAATTTAATAACTAGTCACCGAATTACATATTAAATAGAAAGCCATTCCTTAATATGAATTGCTTTACCAATACTCTCTATACATGGGAATTCCGCACGTGCACACTTCACAATGAAACCGATTAATCGATATTTACCAAGTGCAGCGCAAAATTGCTCAAGACCGTCAGTCGCATGACAGAAAATTACTGAACACAGTTCAAATGTACTTTTTCTTTAATAAGTTTAGTTCAGTTGGGTAACTTTGAAAGAAGAAAAACGAAAACTTTATTATTTGACGTAGATAGTTAAATGACGGGGGGGGGGGCTTGAAATAAAATTCACATAAAGAAAACTGAATCAAGAGCACTGCAAATGTAAAATAAAAGAACAACAACAAAAGCCAGTCCATTCTAATGTAATTAAATCAAACAACACTAAATTTCTGTGTATCTAAATGAACTTACCATCAAATATTCTTGATGTTGACTTGAAACGCTATGCCGCAGGAAAATATTTCAAATATACATGACAACCGAAGCATAACTATAACGAACCTTTATTGGGCCCCTTGCAAGGTTTTCCTTTTATCTCCCTAAATTTTTATAAAAATAAATAACAATAATTTTGGTTTCTTAATTTAAAGTTAAACACAGTCGTAGTTATATAAAAAATATCTTAATTATTAGTCTGAGGATAAGCACCTGCTACACCTGCCATAACAATCCATGTATATAAAATTATGTTCCTATGATTCCAAGAAAACCAAGAAAAACAGAAGTAACTCAAACACACAAAATGGATTCAACCACGTTTCTCGGTTTTAGAACTTTTTTTTGCATATTTACTTAAGAGACCAGAATTTCCCACAGCGTAGAGATAAATAGGTCGTGGGTATGGTCATTTCTTGACCAGCATGATTATGATTATGCTCAACGACTACTTCTTATGGGGGATAATTGAAGGTTTCCAAACATAAAATTTGAAATTACGAAGAAAATTACTGGTTGATAGAATTATTTGAATAGAAAATTCACAACAGTCGATGAAGAATCTTGAAAAAATAAGTTCTTTGAATACGATAGATCGATAGATATCTCACACGTTCGATCATTTTCTAAAATATTTAAGATTTTTCTTTGGGAAACTTTGAAACCCTCAGCTGTGAAGTGCATAATGGAATTAATTTACTACCTGTTTTTGAGCATCTATAATTGGTCATATTAATTTAAATTATGATGAGGGTTTTCTAATTGCATACAATTTTCCTGAAGACATAAAGTGGTTGGTTACTACTATATTAACGTAACCCGCATATGCAAACAAAGCAAAAGATATGCTTTATATAATTGTTACCCGCATGTCCTCGATAATCCGACGCAGATGGCCTACATTACATAAATAAAAATGGCTAACCACGAAAAAAGCATACAATACAAACACAATTTTTTTCGTCGAGCGTCGACTTTGACCACCACGTTTTCTATCTATTCGAATAGATTCATTGGAAGGCTGTCTCCGAAGGATTCCTTGGTCACACATCAAATAAATTGCTATTGAATTTTCCTCTTCCAGCTTAGCGCTACAAAATTGATGTTCTGTCAACGAACTTCATTAAGTGACTGTCCTTTAATTTAGTTTCTGCTTGCACATCTTTTTTCGATGGAAGGGTCGATAAAATATTAAATAATTTAAAGAAAATTGAGTTAAAATTTGAAATGCTCTTGGGAGAGTTATTCCAGACTTCTATTCTGAATGTTAAGTGCGATGGTGGCCACTTATATAAATTAAATTTAAGGGGTGTAGGTTTAATTTAAATTGGCCTTGTTCTAAATATATAATTTATTATTGTGCAAAATAGTTAATAGAATGACCCACATTAGTTTATTAAACCTATAAATTGGAGTTTAATCACGTACACCTTTTTTCGACACGAAAAAATAATTTTTGCTAATTAAATGCTTTTTTGGCAGTAATAAAGATGACGCATTAATAATTTCGTAATAAAGGCTAATAACATTTCAAGGTCTGACGAGTGATCTGTTAAATTGAAACGAAAGGGAGGGAGGGAGCATCATCAATAAGGCAAAAACTAGTTTTATTTTGCATATTTTATTAGTCCAAATTTAATTACCAATTTTGTTATTTGTTGCAGATTTAATGGATTACTCGCGCAGTTCTCATAAGCCAATATCCGGTGTCATGAAAAGCTGACCGCGGGGTATAATTTCAACCCACCCTTTTCCCGAAACACCCCGAAAATCCTCAAACCCTTTTTAAGGACGACTAATATCGTAAGTGTATTGGCTTAGTCTTAGTGAGATCTTATTTGGATCGGTAGTGCAATCTATAGTGATAGTGACTAATACTCTCATTATTTGTTGTTATTCATTATAATAAATTAATATTAAGATTATTGGACGTTAAAACTTTGGATATCAGTGCCCACTTTTTAACGAACTAATCAGTACTGCCAAAGGAATTTTGGATCCGACTTGTTCATATTTTGGTGCTTTCAAAAGGTAAGTCGATTAGTACTTTTTTAGGAGGGAGATTTTGTTTCATACATTCTTATCATTGTAGTTCAATAGGTTAAACCATACACAACAAACATTGCATCGATAAGAGTTGCATAGCACAATGCAAGTCACATTATCGAGGTCTGGCGTTTATAATCTTCTAGGTTCGCCTAATCACTTCCATAGTTATTTTCGAAAAAATTCTATTATTTCGGTTAGGCGTCCTTGTGTTTGTCATGAATAAATATTTACGTAGTAAATGTCGATGTACTTTTTTTTCAACTTGGTTGGTCGGTTGTAATTTTTAAATACATCCGACGTAGGCAGCCCAACAGGGGCTACTTTTAGGTGATGCGTTTACCTAATTATTTTTCATATTTTTTAAAAATTTATATGTCGATGTTTTTTCATCCCAAACCTTGATGACAACATCCGTGCCAGCGCTCTTCCTCTCATTGAAATCGCATTATTTACGGTGCTGATCACTAAATGGATTTTCTAACAAAAATAATTTCAATTTTGATGAAGCTAACCCTTCATTTATTTTTAATTACGTTATGAATCATTAATTCCATCGTTTGCAAATTTTTTGTTATTACGCTATTATTTGTGTTCAAATTTGGCACTGAATTCTTTTTTTAATTTGGTAAAAATAAGTTATTAAACTTTAACACGAAAAAATTAAAGTGCAAATATTAATGAAAGTCCTGATCCTGCTGGTTAAGTTCCAGAAATTTCGTACTCAAACACTTTGTAAAATTGAGATTAATTTTTGGCACCTAACTCACAATATCGTCAATCATTTAGCTTATATAATTTATCAAGAGCTTAGTTTTTTATTAGTTGATCACAAATCAACCACAATATGATCAAAATTTCTACGGCGCTTTTTGTTTAAACTTTGGCATACGATTTTTTAGGGGCCCTTCAAAATGTTTAATTTCGCAATTTTTGTGCCAGTCTACCTCTGATAGAAAAGTGTAACAATGACTTTCTCCGAACTGTGTCAAGTGACACTTATTTTCGATATTCAAGCCTACAATGTTTGCCTTACACGCCACTGCGTTTAAGAACTGTTTCCCAAGGATCCACCGCAACCGGGATTGGATTGCGTTCACCGGTTGCAATGGTTCTTTCAATCACATCACATAACCCAACTTTTGAAAGTTTGTTTATGATGAAGTGGGGTAGGTACATCCCTGTTTTTTTCTAAATTAAAAAATTATGGTTGTTATTTTATTTCTACGATCCAAATTTTGACAAAACGTAGACTCAAAACAATGTTTTCAATTTATCTAGAAAAAATTGCGAAACAATAATAACAAGTATATTGTTTTCCATTAATCTTGGCGATTCCTCATCAAGTACCTAAAGAAAATTTCAATGATAAGACTATACGTCAATACTTACGATAAGTTTGATAAAGGTCATCTAAATATAGTCGAACAAAATAAATAGGGTGAATACTTCGAAACACTTTGATGCTTTGCAGCCCCAACTCAAAATGTTCAATTTATATTTTTGAAGTTTAATTTTATTATTTTAAATTTAATTCATGTTTACGACAGTATCCAAATACAATTTATAACATACTGCACATCTTAATTCAAATCTTGTAATAGAAAACATATATTTGTAGGGGATGCTAATTCAGTTTTCCAGAGTACTTAGCAACACTAACCTCCCCTCTCTATTTTTTATTGTTTTTATCTGTAACTTTGAATATATTTCACGTCTTTTTTGTAGGACTATAATTTCAGTTAATTTAATGATTTATTTGGGGTAGTGAACTAAATAATGATTGTGTTTCCTAACGAAACTTAAAATAAATAATAGCAAAGCGTTGAAGATATACATAATCTAATTATTATTATTTAGTTCACTACCCAAAAAAAAAATCATTAAATTAATTATTAGATACTAAATGGACGAAAACTTATCCTTAATAATTTCAGTATTTTATTGAATTTCTTACGGTTTTTGCAGTGTTTCGAGTGAAAGCTCTGAGAAAAAGACACTGTAATTATTTTTATTTAATTTAAACAAGCCGGAAAATTTTGTTTTGCGTAAAGAAATTGTCCAAATTATTGTTGGATTTTTAAAGTTAACGGTGTGATTGGGGCATCTAAACATACTTCAATATTATTTTCCACTTACTAAGGTGACCTACTAGATCAAGACTTCACTTTGCTTCGCTCTGATGAATCTTAATGATTATAACAATGAGCTTCACATTCCATTGAAATTTTCTTATAAACATAAAAATTACATTATAAAACTCTGATTTTTATAATCCGCATCGGAATTTAATAAGAATTTTTACATCCATCCGGCAATCTTTTAGTAGGTATAATATAATATGCAGCTATGGAAGATAATATACAAAATCCATTTAGTGGATTCGATGGATCCATTAGCTTAGATCCATTTTATATTTTCAAGCTCTGCTCCAAAAAATTTAAAAATCAAAGAAAGAACACGAGACTAACTTTTACCCCCTCTCCCCCTTCTGAAAGTAATAAATCTGAATATTTTCTGTGCGACATTGAAATCTTGGTACTAATTTGTTTGAATCCACGTAATATAATGAGATTAATTCTAATTTCACACTTGCCTACATTTTGATTCAACTACAATCGTATCTCAGCATTTGTTTAGGCCATTTTTATTGGAGACATAATTAACGTAATGCATTTTTAATTTAATTGCAATTTTGATACAGCAGTTACAACGGACGTGTCCGTGGGTGTAGTTTAATTGCTAGCACTTCCAAATAATTGGATTAAATTTTTAGTAATTTGAAAACCAGACAACGTGGTAGCTGCATAGTCGAATTTATATGAGTTAATTTTTATGCAAGAGGTGGAAATTAAAATTTTGTGCTTAATCTGTTTCTTCCAAATATTGCTTATTAAGCATTTAATTTTTTTGTTAATTGTTTTTCCAGACAACTGTTTGTTTGGTATGTTTTTATAAGTATTATTGCTTTATTTCTGAAGCTTGACTGATCTTGACCCATTGACTTTTAGATAAATAGCAGATTTGATTGTTATATTTTTATTCTCTGATGTAAGCAAGCAGCTAGGATATTTTTTATTTTTAAAATCTGCCATTGGCTTGCAAAATTATAATTAAACTAACACCAGAAGTATTATAAGCATGCATTGGCCTAATGAATGAATTCCATTAGAATCATTGATAAAATTGTATTTGAGAGTTTTACAAGCAACAAGCAATGATCTTTCACGACTTTGGCAAATGTTCTGTTTGGATTTCTTTATGTTTTACATTCAAAGACACAACCAAGTTTTTTTATTGTCGTTTCCTGTTACATAATCAAAATTATGGCTCTTGACGTAATCAACAGCTTTATAAATGGTGAAATTATAAAAAAAAAACGTAATATTAAATGTCAAAAAGTATTTTTAAATTGGAGGCCAAGTTCAACGATTCGTATTAGTTCTTCAAGTGCAAGTTTTTAACGTTTCGGAAATTTTAGGATTTTCAACGGATTTTGTAAAAAAGAAACGGAATTTTCTGCTTTTCTTGCTTGTTGGTCGATAGCTTTATCTAATAAATTATGGTACATTGGTGTTTTGCCATGGCGTGCGTCCGGTAAATTTACATGCAAAACGCATTTCTCAGGATGAGTGACGGGTACAAGCAAGGTGCGACAAGGTTAACAATATGCACTGACTAGTGGGAATGCATTTTGTATTGGACTTGCAAACTTGATATTCATGTTAATGTAAAAACGGCATCACATTATTCCTGATGCACAGGATTCAACCAAGGAACAAAAAAGTAAAACGTTCATGTTTTACCTTCAACAAAAGAGAGAAATATCTCACGATCACGTGGATAGGGCGTTTGCAAAATTTTGCGCTCCTATTTGGAAGACAATGGAATTTTGTAACGTATTTTTGCAAAAAATGTTTGTTAATGTTAAATTTGAGCTACGCAAAACGAACTTAATAAACAGTAAGTTATATTTGTAAAACTTTATTAAATGTAATTACAAACATCACAATCTTATCGTTATTTATATAAAAAGAAGTTATGACTTTGATTGCCAATACCACTGGATAAGGATTAATTTTAGATAGAAGGTTTTGCAACTTTCCCGGTGATGGCTTCTGCAGGCGGAGATAAGCTGAGAACAACCAAATTTCCAATATTCCAAAATAAAAATGGCAACGAAAGGAAAGTCCTTGAAATTCCTTTCCTTTCAATTTCAATATATTGAAATTTGGTGGTTTAACGATGGAAGAACTTCATTACTTAATTCAAATGTTTGCTATAATATATCGATTGTTACTAAAATTATCGTCATCAAATCCAGGCTTCGTGAGATGGAATAATTTATGGGCATGAAATCTGAATAATCCTTGACATGAAATTTGATGGATTGATTGAATAAATGAACTTAATTCACCTAACTTCCTACCCAATAATAACTTATTTGTTTTTTGACCTTCGCGGTTGTGGCAAAAATAGAAATTTTGGACTACTCAATTTGACTGAATTTGAAACAAAAATTTTTAAAAATTGAAGTTTTAGTACGCATTCAAATATTACATGCGAGTTATCTAATAAAAAATTAATGTATTCGGTAGAGCAGATACAGGAGCAGAGATGAATGTTTATTTAATATGTAGGAAGATACGATAACCATCTCATCCGCTTCTATTGGCGGGAAATCTCGTAGGTGATTGCCTTTGCCATGGCTTTAAACAATACATTAGTTGCTTGAATTAACTTATCAAGGTTAACACCATTAAAGTTAACAATTTTAGTGATAATGAGCCAATTTGCGACATTCGCTTAATTTTCCATTAGCCACAATGTTGTAGTGAAACTTCAAGTTTTCTGGTAATTGGTAACCTCAGGTGCCTATTTATTTTTTATTGGCGAGTAGGTAATTGGTTGGCCTTTCACTTCTACTTCTTTAGATGGAACCTGCAGTTGTATTTACCGTAAATTGATTAAAATTTAATAAAAATAAGATAAGTTGCGAAAGTAATGAAAGGTCAAAATATTTAGATGCGATACAATCCTGTACCTACTCTTTCGATAGTGATAAAACATTGCGAATATGCTGAAAGTATTTTAGGTTATTTGCCTTTTTAAGTTTTATCGTAACCCAAATAAACTTTTATCAGTAATTAACAACCAAAAATGTTTAATTAAATTTTGTCCTTGAGATTATAATTATTTACGTAAGAATGAAAATAGATTTTTTAAACTATCTTCAATAATACAATTTAGTATTTTAGAGTTCAAGTTTTATCGCGGGGAGATTAGCAAGGGGGACGAACAATTTGCGTATTATTTAATGCTTTTTATTGTTTTATTTTGGGGTCAAGCTTTGCAACATCAACATAGTATCGACTTATCGATACGGAAACCAAAATTTAACACTTTGGCCAATTTCTATCTTTTGAACCAACCCTGTAACTTTCTCTCTTGTTATTTATTTAATCTTTCAATGAATTTTTTCAAATTCGAATAATGAATGAAGCTTATGACGGAATGTGAAATTTTCCAAGCGTTTCTGAATAGTTATTTTACCTTGTGGACTTAATCAAGCTAATTGAAAATTTCGCCACGCTACTCTGCATACTTGTAAGTTACATTGAATGTGCGTTATGTCATTTTGCGAATTAATTGAGTAAATCGATGTGGAGTAACGCACTTTTTTTGTAATATCCATCCATATACCTTTCGACTGATTTGAGTTACGTCATTCTGTTCTATATTGCCAGCAATGAAATTACCAAGTAGGGCATGAGGTCGCCGACCCAACCATTATCAGCCAGTAGGATCCAGGTATCGTCCTTGGAAATTCTATCTTTTCTGGGATTTAGGTCAATGTAATGTCAGGTGCATAACCCACTTTATATGCAATTTTTGTTGGGTGCACCAACCGCGTTGGTATTTTATTTGTTTGGGTACTTCGAAAAGTTCAAACTATTGCAAATTTTTTCAATTATTCCAACACGCTTCTCTACGTTCGAATTAAGCAATTCTACGAAAGTCTTCAATTGTCAGGCTCTTTTAAATACCACAGTATTATATGCTACATGATTGTGAGAGTGCTATTACCCAACAACTGTCTCATTTTTTTTGTACTGGTAAATAAGCCATTTACTCCACAGGAAGTGGTGTAAAATTAGTATCGTTTGCTATTAGTGTCGCTTGGTTTTTTTGGTAACGAAGCGAAAAACTAATTTGAACTAAATCTCTATCGTCAACAGGGGACGCTATATAAACCCAGCTTACGAGTCTTCTGATTTCTTATGGGTTTTAGGTGTTTTTAATTTAATTCAGTATAATTTGATTTTCTATGTTTAATGGCCAAAGCAATCGTTTTTTATCAATATAGCTTATATCTTAGCGGTTAAGTGGGTTAACTACTCATTGCTAATGCCGAGATGCCCAGTTCAATCCCGGGTGAAGTAAGCACTTTAACCGTCTGGCCTTGCTCTCAGAAAGCTTTTTAAAATGGAAGTGTGTTAGATTGTAAGTCCACTATTTGTTTGATAAGTTCGTATAACACTTCGCACGCATAGCTAAACACTTACGAAGGAAGATGCTCTCAGGACGAAGTCCCAAGAATGATAAATGTTTTAAATCCTTCCGAAATACTTTGTGAAAAACATATGGTTTGGCTTTAGGAAATTACCGTGAGCTTTGCATCACGAAAGCGTCATTTCATCATACACTTGATTTCGTCCGAACTTGAATAGGCCACGTCGGTTGGCATCGACAGTAATTCTGATAAGAAGTGGAAACAAGTTTAACTGATTAAATTAATTGCACCGCGTGTTTAGATAAATAAATAAGCTAAAGTGAAAACATATTAGAAAGAATTGAAAATAGAATTTTAGGGCTAACTAAATTGTACAAAAATATAATAAGCCGTAATTGCGACTTTAACAGGTGCAAATTTTCAGACCAAAAATATCATTAGATGTCCGGATTACAGAGTTCAATGCAGTAGTAACAGTCGAAGGAATTTGCTCTAATTCGGACATTTTTGTACCATTGAAATCAATAAATATTTTAAAACCAATTTTCTCGAAATTTTTGGTTAGATTTGCACCCATTGAATCATAACCAAGTCCTACATATAGATTAAATCGAAGAGTAACATTTGGACCTTCCTCTTTTAAGGTTAGTAGAAAGTTAAATTTGCTCTTATAGAAACCAAAAACTTGTTAAATCGATATTGTAAAACAAAAATATTTTTGGACCATTTTTTGTACCTACCTATCTGAAAATTAATTCTAAGCAAATCCAACCCACTGATTTCTTTTTTATATAATCAATAATCACGGTAGTAATTATTGCCGAAAAAATTTTTTATTTCGTCTATATAATATCCACCCACCGACCCACCCCACAGGCATTCGAGCTTCTTAAGTTCCAAACGAAACAAATAATTGAAAAGAAATAAAAAACAAAACTTTTAATAAAAAAAGCGCGTGGGTAGTTTAAAATTGTACAGGTAGAAATTGTAAGTATTGAAGAACTTGGAGTAAAGCTCGTATATTCATTCTTGTTGAAAATTATGAATTGGACGCTTTATTGATAAATCAATTTACAGAGAGCACGAGTTACTAAATTGGCATGAAATCAAATTTCGCATTTTCTCGTTTTACACTCAATTTAGACTTCCATCATCGATTTGTAACAATTTGCGAATGAGGTGAAAGTATATGGAAATTAAATTGTTGCGAGGATGCTGGTATCACGAAAAAACGCATTGCAATGTTATTGGGTCACATTGCGTCCTCGTTTTCACTGTTGGCCCAGGAGACTGGGTCGATAACTGTTCTCGAAAGCGAATGTGCGAAACTCTTACCATCGGCAATAATTTTTCGCAAGGAATTATGTAATTTTGTTTTTAAATTCCATTGATATGCAGAAAACTGAAACTTGACTTAATATTTTGCGCTCAGCGCATTGAGCTTCTGTTTTCTTTACTATTTTCATCACGTTCCTAGTGCCATTGGAAATTACAGAAGAATAGACAGGTGTCTCTTTAATGAGGTCAAATAAAGCAATATTCTGCAATAACCACTTTGCTAAAAAATCTGCAAATCTAATTAAGATAGTTTAATCATGACATCATCAAAAAGATTTAAAATAACAATGATTTTTATAAGTTGGTTAATATTTCTGTGGGTCAATATTCTCTCAGGTGATAGAACATGTTAGTTTTTGTGGGATCTATTATTTTATTAGTCCAATACACCCAACTATTTCAACCAACATTTTTTGCTGGTGCTGGTTAAAAATTCTAAGCGGACATTTTTTCCTTATTTGTTTCATTTCGTCTTTTTGTTCGATATTTGGTTTCACTGATTGAGCCTTTTAAAGCGACAGTTTATTGAATGGAGAAATTAAAAACAAGGTTACTTTTAGAATAATTTTTGTATAAATATTTCCTGATTCAATTAGCACCAATATCATGGTCGTATTTGAAGATCTGGAGGAGGAAACATTGAAGTGTTTCGACTCATGTTTCACCTGTATGGTTATCACTCACTTAACCATTTTTTACTCAAACATATTATTGCAAAAAAATACTTTATTATAATTTTGTGTGCTTATCTTGATACTTTGTTTGCGAAGCCGGAGGCAACTCACTTGGAATCCACAATTTACAACCACCGCTTAATTATACTTTTAAATACGGAAATTAAATGAGACACGATAATTTTAGCTTAAAATTTTTTCGTTACGTAAACATGGAATACATGTGAATTTATTTATTCCCACAATTGTGAAAGTTATATTGTTATTAATCATTTTTAATACAAAATTACGATCCCAACAATTATCTACACTTCTTATACTTGTTTGTTTACGAGGTCGGTGTAGTTCAAATCATTTTTCATTTGAACATCTCTCGTATACGAATCTCTGTATTTTAAGATTCGCCAAAGGTTATAGCTTGATGGATCGAATGAGAAATTATGACAGTAGAGGAGAGATACAAGCGAAAAGCATAATTACAATAGAAACTAGAAAATTCTGCTTCTGGCTTTCTAGTATGTGGCACCTCCCACAGATAATCGGTCTTAGCATCTTCATGTAATATTTATCTGTCACCGTCTTAAATATAATCAATATTGTTCCGCCACTGTTTTGTCATTTATATTTATATCGGAGAGGTTTTGGATAGTGCAGAATAAGATTCTCCTTGTGGAGATTCGTGTTTGTTGGCTACTTTAATAAATTTATATTTTGATATGAACATCAGTTTCGTTTGAGTTCACTTATGAACCTTGTATTCTTCCTATACTCTAGATAACCCTTGGAGAGTGATAAAATTATGTGTTTTGCTGTAGAATCAAATTTCCTCCTTGACCTCTCTTCACTCAATTGATAAAAACTATCTATCGTAGTACGTATTTTGGTATATAGAATTGAATTTTTGCCCTTGACTCATTTGGTTAATAAACTTCAGAATAACACAAAATTTTTTATCCACTGGAATTTTAAGATGTATGACTATCCTCTTTTTTTTTCGGTAGTGTATTTGACGTCAAGAAGAATGTAACCACGATTTTCCCATCCCTGCCCTACCGATGTATACTATGTTTACATTACATTGCTGGTCTTTTATAACACTAGAGATTCCCTTGCTGTCTCCCTCACATAACGATAACTTATGTTGAGGTGAAAGTACAAAGTTCGATGCCTGATAGGACGTGGAGAGAAATTAAAACTAATACTGATATTCAACCGCATTTGATTGCCTAACGTTACGTGGGCAGACGTGGAATCTAAAACTCTTTTTATAACAATTCGTTGTTTAGAATCGGCGTGGAACTGTAGGTCCCCTATATTCTACCTTAGCGCTTGGAAGGGTCTGTTGTAGAGAAAATTAGACTTAGAATCTAGAAAACGATTTTGGCATTTTTGGCTCTTGTCCTTTTTTTCGAGTGATAATCTTAAAATGAGCTTAAATTTGATATCTCATGTGTAAAATTCAATTTTAGAGTGAGAATAAGCTGATATTTATTTTTACATAATTCAATTGACCATGTAACTTCCTTACCGATAAACCTTAGCAAGTTCAAATTTTAGGCACAGGCATAAACTGATTAATCATCGTCGGATATGAGTCTTCTTGCCTATCGCAAAATTTTCTCATCGCAGAGGTCGAATACGAAGGACCTACTAAGGACTAAATTAAATGTTAGAGAAGGGTTGCAACATTTCACCAAGACTTGATCCAGGTACTTTCACCTCAATTTTGGGCAAAATTGACCGTTTAACCACATTCTTAAAAAACCTTGGAAAAGTTGAAATTTTATATATAATTGTATTTAATTATGCAGAATTTTTAATTCGATTGACCCTGAGACAACTCTGTCTTCTCCACAGTGCAAATATAACCTGTTTAAAGTTATTGTTGTTAATTTTGTTTAAGGTAAATTTGCTTAGGTACTTTAGTCGAGTTGTTACATAATTAAGTAATCCTTGAATTATTTTGTATTTCAAAAACATTTCGATAGCACAAGTAAATTTATCAGTTTAATGTGTATCCTTCGCGTACGTACATAATTATATTTTGCAAATAGTTTTCAATATTAAAACAAACCTCACGGTCATCGCAAATACTTGATACGTCAAATAGAACATCAAATTACTTTTATTTTTGGATTGTGTGTAACAAAAAGCAGGAAACCTTAAGTAATGCCAAACGAATGTTTGGTGTATTTTCAATTACTCGATCGTCAGGGGGTTGCGAAAAGCAAAGAAATGGAAATTCACGTGAGGAGAGATTGACAAAGAAGCACAAATATATTGCGGCCGTCGTCACATAATTTCATTTGCAATGTCAACAAATTCGGTGCTTTTCATTCATTCGTATTTAATTAAATTTCATTTCTACATTTCAAATTCAATTTTCTTATGTGATTCAAAATGGAGGAAATTGTTGACTAAATTAGAGGGAAAAAAATTCAAGTAAATAAACAGATTTCCAATTAATGTTGGAAAATCAATTTAACTTTGTTGGTATTCAACTAAAAATATCAAACGTTTACGTTTTAACGTAAAAATTGATAACGAGCCATTTGGTTTATTTATTGCAAGTTGATCATAAATTTTGGTATGTTCTGCGACCTATTTTTTATACGATACACTTGTTTTTTATTGTGGCGTGCCAGTTGTCAATTTATATCATTCAATAAAATTGTAACAACTTTTTAACGTCCTTTTCAAGGATGAAATGTTTTGAAACAAAAGTGTGTGACTGGGACTTGAACCGAGACCTTGCCCCTGTTGCTCCTCGAAGGAATTCATCATTTTTTGGGTTTAAGGTTGTTAATTACTTATTTGACGTCTAGATTGAAGAGACTTTGTTAAATAAGGTTATCACTGTTTGCTGGTAAATTAGACTTGACCTGAATGTATAAATTTAAGCTAACGTTTATCATGTGTTGAGTTATCAGTTGTTTATGTTTGCAAATTTTGTGTAATAATTTAATCGCGGTTAATTTAGAAAGGAACTTGATTGCCAGTGACCCATTAATTGGTAGAAAAGAAAACAGGTAGAGAGCATTTATGTGCCATTACGATACAAAGTGACATTTTCAATTTGACTAAATTCAGGATAAATCTTCGACCCACTAATATCAATTACGGATGTCCTTCGTTTTTAAATTAAACTTGCACGTGCCAGATAATTTAATCAAATATAAAGTTAACAACACAATTGTTTTTGACAATTTTTTTTCTACAGGATCACTTTTGAAGTTTTGATTAAAATTTTGTTTTCGTCATTAATTTTAAATCGAAGCGTAATTGTTATTTTTGCACCACCTGCTGGTGTTTTTCTTTCCAAATTTATGTATTTCTTATACAAAAAAAAATTAATTTTGTCTCGCTAATTAAAAACAACAAATTAGTACTACCTATTTAAATTAAACGATTTTGTGGTCACTCCAATGAAATTCAATTTTTTTCGTTCAGTCACCTGCCGTGCCACCTCTTCATGTTTGTTCAGTTTTTTGCGAAAATTTGATACAGCTATGGAATTCTTTGAAATATCCTGCAAGAAATCGATGTACTATAGGGTTGGAATTTCCTTCTATTATGAATCATGGGAAAGATTTGCTAAAATGTAACTTTGCAGAGTCACTTTTATATCTTATAGCAATTTTGATGTTCGGGCAGCTAGCTTTTATATCCAGGTTTGAGTGCCGAGTGCTCCCTCGGATGTTTCTTTTTGTCTTAATTCGGAAAATTTAGCTAGGGGTGCTTGGGCCACCCTGGAAAATTCTTACCGGTTCCCAGAAAATAGAAGAAACATTAAGAAATGTGATAAAATGCAGTTCAACTTTTCAAACCTTTTTAACCAGTTGTTTGGGTCCATTTTACCACATTTCAAAGCTGAAGGGAGAAGCACTACATTCAAGTGTAACTAAATTTATTCTTGAAAAATGAAGCCAGACATTTATAAGTGTCGCTCTTAATTAAACTTAGCGCTTTTGGTATATCTTGAGGATTCGTATTCGAGATATTCTACAGATTAACGATGTATGTAGGTAGAAGTTCTAAATATTAATTACTAATCCACCTACCATTTCTTGTTGCAAATCATCAACCCACACACACTACCTGAATGGATGATTTCTACTTGTCCTTTAATATTATTGTGTTGCAAACACATTTTAAGTACCTTTATGGAAGCGACGTATAAGAAGCAATAAATAAAATGTTTGAAAATTGATGATGATATTTAAACCTCATGACTTTATGCTTAAATCAAAATGACCAATAGTTGTAAACTTAACCTACCTTACTTATAAATTTTATTTTAAATTAATGGAGATTTCAAAGTGAATTTTGTGTAGGAAAAGAATCTTTTTGCTAACTGTGGGCTTATCGGTCTATGATATCAACCGTTTAAATAAAATATTGTATTTTTTAGAGTCGATTGCACCAACGTCAGTTCGGCTTGTACAAAATTTGACAATTTTCTGCGTGTATTATCACTTACAACTTCAAGAACTGTTATTTAATCAAATTTTTGATTTTATTTTTAATTTAAAAACTTTTAGCCATAATTTAAACTGATTTTTTCACATGAATTAAATCGCAAAGAGGTTATTAAAACTTTTTTTGTTCATTATGTACAAAATTTATCTTAAATCAAATTTCCAGTCCTGATATCTTTGGGAGATACGACTGAATAACCTTTAGTTATTTAAAAATGAAGGATTTATTATGTCGTCATTTTTAAATGAAAATTATTAGGTAGTACTAATTTAAGTTTTAATTAAGTTTCCGTCGTAGTGTGACTATTTAATTAAATTTATTTCGTTTTCGATCCGTTCCTTCAATTTTGCCAAGACATTTGCCAAAGTTCTTTGTAGCGTTTTCCCAAGGTGATTTTAATGTTATCATAAACTTTATTATTATGGGATGCTTGTAATAAAATCTTAATTTATGATCGTCAAGTAAATACTGATATTATGGGATTACAACAACTGCTTTCGATCATGAAAATTAAAAATTTATGGTAAATTTTCAATTGCTTGTTCAAGAAAAATTTTTATTACTGCATGAGTGCTTTTAGGTTGTTAAAGTTAAAGTAAACCACTTTAATGTCCAAACCAGCCGCTAGGATAATGGAAAGTTCATCTGCGATGCCGATTGGCCCAACACGATCTAGCGTTGCGTTACGTTACGGAGCTTTACGTAATGCTTTCGAGCACATTGCTCCTTCTTATCATAATTCTCGTAGGCTAAATTTTCGCAAAAATTACAACATAAATTTCACGTGGTTCAACCTTTTTACCACCGTTTTGCTTTCCCTTGCAAGATTTCTGCAATGATAACTCTTTATGAATGTTTTATTACCTTTAATTACTGGTTTCGTATGATTAAAATTTGTAACAAAAAAATTGTGCAAGAGTGCGGACCTTGTTGTGTGTTAATGCAAACATTTATATGAAATAAATAGAAACTAGACGAACGCAGCAGACTTACTTTAAAATGCAAATGTAAAATATCAACGTATCATTTACATGTCTGATGACTTTTGTTGAATTATAAATATTTGACAGAGCTGCTTTAATTTTCTCTACTATTTGCATTTTAGAAAAGCTCAGAATTTCGTGATTTGTATTATTACTTTTGTAAAAATTTGGAATGAATTGGAAAATGTTTTTGCAACTTGATATTCAATGACCTTCTAGTTTACTTCATGCGATTGGTTATTTTGTTAATGGAATGAGAAGGTCATCGGGACGCTTTTGCGAGCGTCGTAACAACACCTTCTTCAAAGGTCGTAAGCATAGAGCTTAACAATCTAAACAGCTTTGTTCTAATCGATACATTTGTACACGGAAATCAACTTATGTTTAATGGATGTCAATTTAATTTCAAAAGCCAAGTTTTGGCCCCCTTTGAATCCATTTGCTCTTTACTTCCACACTTTTTTTCCACCAGAAAGCAATGTCAAAGAGTTTTGACGTGTTCCAAAATAGTAAAAACGTTGGGCATATTTAGAAAAGGCGCAATTAATTTCATTCTTAATTTAGAGTTTATTTACGTTCACTATTCGGAATTGTTGAGTGGAGTAAAATAAATAAATTGAAAAAAGGAGAATATGCGGTTATTGCAGTTGTGTGCATTTCCTAATTAATGCAGTGCGTATAAATAGACGATGACGAACTCAATTTATGTAGGAGAATTTCTGAATCGTAATATGATCTGGTTTATAATTTTTAGTGTATTTCTAGTAGTGTAAATATGTTAATTTTAACCGACCAAATATTTGGGTTCTTTTGTTGAAGTTTATGGGATGTTTTATTTCTGGAATGTATAGTAAGAGTCGTTGCAAGTTGCTTTATATCTTCTAATTTTCAGACTAAGCTGCTCGTATCCCAATTTAGAGTGGCTTCCCAACTGTTAGCTTATACATCAGGAAAATTTGGCGAGTCCCGGCAAAAAATAAATAAACACGGTTTACACTGCAGACACATAATATCAGAAATCCATGCAACCTGCATGACTGACGAATAAAGTATGTTGTCAAAAAATCGTGACCTACACCAACTGATTCGTCGCTGAGGTGTTTTTAAAATGAGTGCAATCAGCATAGCAATTACATTAACATGCGCCTTAAAAATAGCAATTTTGATATTTGCAGTCTAATGTCTCTTTCTCTATTTATATTACAGGCTTTATTTATACATTCCAGATGCATGCCACAATGAGGTTACAAGGACCGCTCTTGACTTTGTGAATTGGTATCAATGTACGCCTATATCGATTTAGCCTTCGCCTTCAATTAAGCCTTTATTAGTTCGTTCGGTTAGATAAAATTCATGCAGTAAATTACGTCAGTAAAATAAAAAAATTTACTTGTACTTATTCATGCTCCAATTATAAATTACTTTATAATTGATGTCTTTTAACATGTAAATGTTGCTCAAAGAAATCCTATGTTTGCAGAGTTTAAATTATATGATAACGACTAGACGACTAATTGAAAAATTATTGTATCACATCTGCAACGTCTAAAATTCAATCAACTGTTATTTATGACTTTTTTATTAATTTAAATTGTTTATACCTTCCAGTATCGGTCACATTAGGATTCGTACACTTTTATTACTTTTGCGGGTGGCGCCCAAAAATAGGTTAAATATGAAACCCGCGACCCTACTTTTTAATCATCTTTGGAGCTTTGTGGATCCGTACTCGGTTACCATGGTAACAGATAACGTAGAGAATATTTTCCTATCAGCATTTTTATAATTTCTTGGATGAGGGTCTCCATGAGTCCAACGGTTCTCCCTTGACGAGAAGGCTTTTGGATTTCCTTAGGTCTTTGCCGAGTCTGCTCTGTGTTATTTAAACGAAGAAAATTATGGTCTTTAAATAAATGGCATCCAACTACAATCATCACAATTAAATCTAATATCTTTTTGGCTCTTCTGACAAATTTCCATTACGTTCAGGACTATCGAGAGAATACATGGAACTTCTATGGAAGCATAAACGGGCAAAGGAAGCTTGATGCAAACCATGTCTTTACTTCTCCATTGAACTATCTGGGTCTTGTTCCATCATCGTTGAATACTTATTCCTCAATAACTTGTATTCAGGACAAAATAGTCTCCAGTTTTCTCTGTTACTTTGTTCTTCTACGAAGAAAGACTACGAAAAATATGATTTTTTATTTTGACTATAAAGTATAATATATTAATAATATAAGACATTTTTTGGTGCGGCCCACCTCCTAATAAAATTTTCAATTGGAATTTTGCTTGAAAAGATTTCACAATTAAATAATGTAAACCAAAAAACCCTGCTTCGTTTCTCAGTAGCATCAAACCCATTTGGGTCGATTGAGACATTTTTCGTAAGGCCGTTAATTTTTTTGAACTTATCTTGATGGTAGCCCGCCCAATAAAGCTTCCAATTTACCGTCGTTATCGAGGAACGCACAGACAAAATTAGGTTCTAACAAAATCAATACCTTAATGTTTAATTAATTCAAATTTGAACGTTAACCTTTCCCAATAAAAGTCGTGTTATTTTAAACCTTGTTTATATCGATAAAAACAGAATTAACACTTTCTTTTTTGGAACGAATTCACATTTTATGATGTAGCTTTTATTTGTATAGCATAAAATTTTATTCCTGTTTCAAATGCGCATTTTATTTCCAAAACGATCATTGGAGAAACTTGAAATTTTGGATTCTGACTTTTGTTTTTCGTAAAATTCGCTTTGCTGGCGCTTTTTGTGTCAATTTAAAAAATGTGAAGGGAAACGAATCTTTAGATAAGGAACCGTTTCCGTTTCAAAATTTTTTTGATAAACGGAACAAGCTACGTATACAAAGTCAAGTAACATGTAGATTTTATTACAGAAATAAAAAATTATTTGATTGTTTTACATAAAATTTTACGTCGAGCAGATTGTTGTGTTTAACAATTTCGGAATTTTGTATGTGAGACTGTCGTGTCGAAAACCCATTTTGTGTGCTATTGAAGATGTCTGCTATCTTAATCAGACAGGATTGCATCCTCTTTATGGTTTTACACGTACTAAAAACTTTTAAAATAGCAACACAAAATATTTGTCATAATATTTCTGCTAAAATATTTTCATCACGCAAACCACATATTTTGAAATTTACATGTGACAAGAGTTGAGCTTGAGATTTTTATCTTTTTAAATAATGCTTTTCACCTTTGTTTCTTTTATCCTTTAATGCTTTAATCCTGAACTCATTAAATCGTTAAACTTACGCCGCAGAAAAATCTAATTGGGTTTGTATTGGAAGGAAAAGAAACTCGCCGTAAACCGTATCTCAATATATTTCCTATTTTCGAAGATTTTTTCAGTTTTTAAATGAATGTTAGTTTTATTTCTTAAATAATATTTATGGTAGGTACTAAATACTTAATGGCCATGATGAGCCTGCTCTTCTCTGTCTTTTGCTTGTAATGCTTCCCATTTTGCAACGTTTGTAGGAGAATTCACTAAAAGTAAAACCGATTAGAATAAATTTTTTGGAAATTACCCCAAGATATTTACTGCCGTTTTGAATGTATTTAAAAATTGGAAGGCACAATACAACAGAAAAAAAATAATATTTGTAATGCCAGTTGTTAGAGAAATAGTACTTCCATGGCATTTGGACCAATTTGGCCGTATGTGTATAAGGATACTTCATTGCTCTTGATGGTCCGCCGCCAGCAGCACCACTACCAGATTCGATACACGGTGGAGGAGGAGGAGCTGCTGGGGGTTTCGGTGGATCCTTCGGTGGTGGTTTTTCTGGTGTGCACCTAACCGGAGGTGGTTTGCACTTCTCGTCAGGTTTTGGGCAACTAGCAGCAGGAGGTTTTGTTGTAGGCGACACCATAATTGCTTTAGGTGAAAACATAATTGCTTTGGGTGCAAACACAAACTTTTTTGTGCCTTTTATTATAGCATTTGCAGCTGCAATAGCTTTTGACCGTATTTCTTCCATTATTACAAACTGTCAGAAAAATATTGAAACAATTTTAGCAGTAAGTCACGAACACCTTGATTCGCTACTTTTTTTAATTAATTCGTTTTCAAGTTGGTAGGTCTTACCTTGAATTGATGCATTGCACTTGGATTTAAGTGTTTATTTAAGTACAACTTAAAATATGTTTGTGGTTGAAGTCGACAAATAAATATAGAAAGCTTCTGCAGAAGTTTTATCGTAAATATTATTTTGGCAATAAATTTTAACTTTTTAATTTGTAGGTCAAGAATTTTAATTTTTGGAAACTTATAGGGTGTTTATTTTTAGCGAGTGCATGACATTTTACAAGTTGACGACCGCTGCAAGTAAATCACTTCTGCAGCCAACGAAAATTCTCTTGATTTAACTAGAAAGACCTTGAGACCAAATGCACACATTTGTTTATTATTGACTTAATCAAGTTCCAGTGCATTTGTGTTGTAAATAGTTTTCGAGCTTTGGCATGTTAGGATGTATGTATGTACTATGTGTGCGTTTGTATGTTGGTTGCAATTGAACGAATCTGTCTAGATAAGGTCGTCGTTGGTAATTGCATTGTATATTTATATGTTGGATATTCTGTCGGCTCCAATTGAAGTTTTATTTATTTACTAGCTTTATGTATTTTAAATTCGCTTTATTGTGTAGACATCCTATCAATTTGTTACATAAATTATGGAGCTTTCATCTTATGTAACCTTATGCGTGTGCACGTGGGCGAAAATTAAGCTTTCCAATGTGAATTACGACATGGGAAAACTGCTTCGTCGATTTTTGTTTTTTTCCTCTCTACCTTCTTCCACTCGACGGAATTAAAACATAAAAACAAGATATTTTATTTTCCACTAAATTACAAAGGCAATTTGAATGAAAAATGTTTTTGTAAATTTTCTCTCATAAAACTCTTTTGGAAATGAAATACATCTTTGAATGTCAACCAAGATTTTACGAAGGGGATCGTATTGTAATAATAAATTTTCAGGACGTTTCATATTTACAGCTTCGCTATATAGAAGAAATTTCGAACCTTTTATTATGTTAATTTTTTGTACGGAAATATCCAACAGGTATTTCAAGTTTTAAAATACAATGTATTTTTCTATCTTACACTTTGGTGAAAATTTCGTAATTCTACGATCGACTACATTATACAGAATATTTAATTAAATTGCTCGGCCTTCGACCTCATCAGAGGGCCTCACGTCACTCCCGTACAATAACAATTCTTTGTTCATTACTGCGTATTAGAATTTCTCTTGGTGGTATCTTAATTCCGTCTTAAATAATTGAAAGCTATCGATTGATCCAATGAAACAATCACTAATTTTTTTAAGAGTATGTGAAGGAAGAATAGTTTTCCGAACGGTAACAGTTCATTATTTAAATACATAAACAAAGTCAAAGATTACCCGATTTTCTACCCCTTTATACCTAACATTATTTTAGAAACTTCATTATAATTAACTTTTAAATTGAAAGTTAAATTTTAAAATATTGTAGAGTTAACCGGTTCTTAAAAAAAATTTTCCGAAAAGTAACTAATATTACTAGTAAAATTAAGAATTAATGCATCAGGAAGATTAAAACTCATGTTTCGATCTTATTAGATCCACTTCTAAGACAATGACTGAATAATAATTTTGGGAGACGACTCATCGTTCAATAATTTGTCTCGATTTAACTTCAAGGATAGGTAACACCGATTGATATTTCCTTCGAATTCGAGTCCCAGGAAGTTCAATGAAGTGGAAATTAATTGGCATAAATTAGTACACGTTTGCATATAATTTTTATATTAAAATAATTAAAGTATACGTAATTTGTTCGTTTTTAATGAGAAAGACATTTTATGAAGATCGTTAAACTTCTAATTAAAACTGTAGTTCGAATTTCATGTTTATTACAAATATTAATTAATTATATATATGTAATTACGTCTGTATACCTTAATTTTACATTTTATCACCAATTAGTTGGTACTAGAAATTTCTATTTCTTATTTTTTTCCTTTTGTTGCAGAACTGCCGCGAAAATTTTATACAAGTTCTTAATGTAAGTATTTTTCCAACGTCAATCAAAATTATAAATAACTCTTATCGAGGGTTTCAAGTTTACCAACTTAATTTGAAATTTGATTTTCGACATATTTTGAGTGTCTTATCTTACGGACCGGCTAGACAAAACAACAATTTTTGTGTGTTTTATCTGGTGAATCGTTGAATTTTGAGACCTTTTATATTTTAACCGCGCTCCTCATTAATTATATAAAGTGGCGATGTAATTTTTTAAAAATAGTCGTGAGATCGACTCTCATTAATCAAACTTATAGATCGAACGACGTACTTACTCGTTTGGCCTTTGTAGCATACGACGAAGCGAACTGTAATAATTGGCGCTAATAGTCTTAAAAACCACCAAGGACAAACGTTGCGGAGACGCCATGTCTATGAATAACATGATTTTGAAAAAATTCCTGTGCCCGCCCGCCCGTCCGCCATAACTATGGAAGTTTGTGCAGCTGGGTTTATTACCGACATTTCATGGTGAATGAGAACTCTGGGCTTGCTTTCCAAAGCTAAATTAATTATTATGAACTTTAAATGTTAATCCCAAAATATTTTTAGGGTCGACAAAACAAAATACTTGGCGTTAATGTTTTAAAATAGAGACGGTTTTAAATTTATAGCACCGAGTTCTGTAATGCTGAGGTTATTGATTTTTCGAACCTTATTGATTTCTGCATAAACCGAAACGATTGTTTGTGTTACGGTAACATTTTCTCCGGTCTATCTAAAAATGTGAGTCAGCATTGATGATCGTCTGCGATATCCAGGGACGAATACGTATTGATTGGACCACTGAAGTGTGGGGGAATTCCAAGTATCGCTGTATCGGCCTTCCTAAGAGCTTTTTGGTGTAGTGCTTTGATGTACCGATCTTTCAATTGGAATAAAAAAAATAATTGCAGCTGATTAGTAAAAATTATAGTGTCTGTCGGAGTGCAATTGTTTGGGTGCCTATTAACATTAATAAAGTGTCATTTTCCTGTGAAAGGATTGCAAATGCAACTGACGTCAACCACTTGACCGAAGTGTATGTCCAAGGCTAGCTTGGCCCTCGCTCTAACTCACTGCACTTGGGCAATTATGCATTGATGCATAATGCGTAATGCAATTTCAACAAGATTTTCCACTCCAATTGGCTATTGATCTAACCTGCTTGCTGTTCTACAAATTTCTACTTCGTTGAGACCAAAATAAAAAATTACTACATCAATTTTTTTTCCTTTATATTCATATGACCTTATAAAGAATTACTAGACGTTATAATTGATAATAACAATAGTAGTAATTTTTGCCAAGGTCGTTTTCTAATGGCGAAGTATTTAAGAAAAATATTTTATTGTTGTTCAAATTTGAATTCATTTGAGAGCTTTTGTCGATTTTACCTCTTGGATTTTATTCTAAATGCATAAAAGTGTTTTGTCGCCTCTAACAATAGAAATTTAATTTTTGCTGCTACGTGACAGTTTTTAACACTTTACCTGATTTAAATGTAAAAAAGTTGCTTTTACTTCTTTCGGTGCTAATTTTTTAATTAATTTTTTTCATTAACTTCCTGTCGAGAGAACTGTGGCAATGCTTTTACGAGTTATGGGTTTTTAATTTTTGCTCAAAAACTTTTTTCGGTGTAAATGCGTTTTATCTATTCTAAGAGGAGTTTGACTATACATACGGATGTCTTCGTACAATTTTGTCAACAATATATTTAGGATGCCTAGCAAATTGCGGGGTTGTTGTGTTCCAAACTGCCGAGTAGCTCAAGGATAGCAATGGAAAACAAAATGTCACGTGATCAATACTTTTATTATTCAAAATTGTGTTGTGAAAAACTTTGTTTTTCGTTCGCAAAACTTTGGCTTCTCTCCGAAATCTATACTTTGCACCATACCGAGCAAGCATATTTTTCCAATAAATTTTATTGTAAAGAAATCGACCAAGTCAAGCTTAACTTGTGATCCACTTCCGATATAAATAGGTTTTTAATCTGGCGTTATCGCAGCATTTCCAATCTACAATTTTTGTTTTAGCTGATAAGTCGCCAAATAATGTTCAGTCAGTGCCTTCGGAGCTTTTTTACTATAAAAAAATGCAAAATCGCCAATAAAACTTCTTCCGTTTTGACACAAAAACGTTGCTCGAGTCACATTTACGTGAACGGCTTACCGATGATAAGCTGATAAATTTCAACCGATGATGGTGCAATTACACGGGTTGGTTTATTTGACTCCGGAAAATTTGCCGATCGATAATGAGGCCATTTGCCTTGTTTTCAAGGATGAGGTTTATAACTTTAAATATTAATATTGTAGAAGAACATTTTGATTGTATTTTTAAGTTGCTGATCCCCTCAGGATACTTAATAGTGCTGAATTTTATTAAAAGATTTTATTGTGGGGATTTTTGGACATCAAGCATTGTGAATGAAAGTTAGGAAGATTTTCTCTTTACCAACAACTGTGGAGATATTGTGTCAGATTCAAATGATTCCCATTCATTTAAGAGTTAGATTTAGATTATTCTGCTTCCGACGGAACTGACGCCGTTCATCATGACAAATTGAAAAGTTTATGGTTTCTAAGATAATTTTTTAAAATACTGACAATGATGCGACTTATATTTTAAAATCCAAAAACTGCGGCTTATAAACAATAAAAAGTTATATTGGACTGATGTCTCTCTGTCTTGCGTGTTTACTCGAACGGTTACAAAATGAAATACAGCTACAAATACAAAATTGACTACACATTGAATTGTTGACACTTCAAGGTCAGAACCGCCACAAATTTCTAATTCGAAGATACATTGCAAAATAAATGTTTAATACCATTAGAAGATGTTAAAAATTTAGAACGTAGCTGATACACGTGGCATTTAGAGCGTTTCGCGTTATCAAAAGTGATAATTCAATAATAAGATACACTGAAATTTCAATAAAAAATGCGTTATAAAAGTAAAAATAATGGCACGTAGCCCACATGTAATTTGGCGAAAGCCCACTTGTTTAGTTTGCCACTTATCACAGATTAGGTATCCATCCTTCTCTTTCGAGCAACAAAGTAGATAAACCCCGTAAACCAGAAGTTAAAGTTGAAAATGCCCAGGCAACATCAAAGAAAGTTGGACATCTGAAATGGGTCATCCGGACTTTCCCTAGTAGTTCTCGGATATAATTGATAGCTTCTATACAGGGTGTTCCATTTTCCCAAGATTGGCCTCCACCGATGGAAAAACAACAAATCAATAATTTGACGTTCAAGTGGTTATTTTTATCAGATACAATGACTTGCTGGAAAGTAATCAAAATATATTTATTTACTTCTTTTCTCTCTTGATTAGAATTTTTGATAAGGTAACGGAATTTTTGATAATAGCTCAAGTTTGAAAGCGAAAGCTCGATGTGCAGCAAGATGGGCGTGTTGCGTTGTTTTGTGTATACTGTGATAGTAGTAAATGCATTTGATAACTCTGTGTGTACAATTTAAATCAAAGTGGGCGGCTTTAATAGTTGTTGAGGACGAGGTTGCAGACATATGACATGACCTACACTAACGTTTGAGGTCATACGCCGTACTTATTCTGTACTTGTTTGGTTTCGACGCAATATTGGGTCACTGCAACAACACGTTAAGTGCCACGTCGTGGTGTTGCTCACTCTTTGTTTTCATTATGCACAAGTAAGATGGGTATTGCTGGTGTACTGGTTATTAACGTTAAGTCGATTAGTACTCGCTTGTATGATGCATAAGCTTAATCAGCCTTTTAAGCTGTATAAACAAGATTTATGTTAAACCTTTTATGACGGTTCGTTAGTGCTAACTTGTAAGAGACCCTCGTGCAAATAGGGTATTCCGTTTACAATACTAAGCTAATTATTTGTTTTAAAATTGGGTCACATTTCGTGTAAAATTAGCCACTCTTCATAAAACAACCCTTCTCGAATGTAGTGGCTACTTTCAAGTTAATGTGGTCGGAGCAAACTAGCTAACTACCCTTAGATGTATAATATTTTAATTGCAATCCTAAAAGCGGCTTCGGATAAGACTAATAACCCAAAGAAGTCACCACGATATTCCAGCATCGATTTTTCGTTCGTAACAGAATTCAAACCACGCGTTTGTACGCACCCTCATGAGGGTATCTTGCACGCTATCATTTTATCGCGGACCCTGACCCTGCTCGAACCTTGAAACTCTGCTTTATCGACCTCTCCAAAATTCAGGGGTTTCTTGACGCATATTTTACATTTGAATCATTTTTAATTTTTGTTTTAAATTTCAAATTTAAATTTTTAGCCTGTGTTGACTTGAATGCTAATTAACTAATGATTAAAAAGAAAGGTGGCATGAGCTTGTTTTTCTACTTCGCCCCAAAGAGTTGTTTTGCGTAACTGGTTTCATATTTCTCTATACATTTCCAGTTACCCATCAAGTTAATTGGAGCCTCTGGTGAAGAGAAAATAAAATTTGATTTGTGAATTATCGATTGTTTATTTTAAACAATTTACTGTATGTTATTCATACGGGTGGAGGAAATGTGGGTGTATTAATCATCCCTCTATTTTACATAAATTACGCTTTCCAGTTTGTTGTAGTAGTAAAATGGTTTCAGTCGGTATCCATAAGGGAAAACGTATCGATTTTCCTTCACGTGAATGGTATTTTTTGTTTATTGTCAAATTGATGGATGGAGTTGGGGTTGTTCGTTAGCCTCTTCGCTCCTCTTTAAATATTCGATATTATTTAGTGGCGGTTTGTAACAAATACCAACGTTGAATTGGGGAAAGGGTCACTTTTCATCATCGTATTAATATTTAAATTCAATTGTTTCTGTTAAAACTTGCGTATATTATCAACTTTCCCTTTTATTTAGCTGCAGGAATCGATGCATGCCTACCATTAGCTGCAATTCTTAAATCCAACGTCGTCAGGTATGATTGAATAGAAAAGATAGAAAACAAACTAGGCGCGGCTGTTGGAAAGTGGGTTACCCGGACTATTGTAAGCTCTGCTGTAACTCTCGTACTACCCAGAAAACCAGCTCGATAACGTAGCTGGGACGAGAGCGAGAGTTAACTGTTTATCTAGTTAATTCAGTTAATTGAAACCCCAATACGTTAAAATATTACTCTCCATTGATTATTTATTTATGTTATGTAACTTTATATATCGAATAAATAAAATTTGACTTGCTTCCGTTCAGGAGCGCTTGCTTCTCGCACCCAACCTATTTCTTCGGATTAGTCATGACCTATTGTCCTAAATCGACGAACTGTTTCAACCGTCGTCGACGCGGTGACTTTAAAATTCTTTGATCCAGAAACAAGAATATTGGAAAATTCTATTTTCGTTTAAGGAAATGCCGGAAACGTTAAACCTCCAATACGACAATTTTAATTTAGGAATCTGATGGTGGCTACTGTGGAATGGGCATAATGTTGATGCTGATCTTTTCGTTGCCTTCGTTTTACGATCCCGCCCACCCAAATTACAACTCCTGATATTTGAAATAAAACTCGAATCCCATCAAAAATAATTTCATCAAGTTAATATTACAATGGGCACGTGCGTTTTATTGTAAGGGTTTATTGTAATAAAAGAGTTCCACATTACAAGTGACCTATTTTTTTAACAAACTAACTTCTTTGTTGGATACGGGTCAGTGGTGCATGGTCATCAATTCAATCAACGTGTACGTAATACGTGTTATTACACTTTGACCTTTATGGAACACCAGTTTATTAAAAAGTAATTTTGGATTTATTTTTAGATGATATCAGAGATGTAGTTAAAATTTTTCCATCCGGATAAAGGTTTAAGGTTTTAATTCTAATTTCGTACTTGCGGAAAGATTTTTAGATTTAACAAAGCAAGAAATAAGAAACGCGGGGTGTTTTATACAATTAAGTAAAACATCCCTTCTTCCCACGCAGTGTTTTTGACGCTTTTCCTATTGTACAGCTTCTGACCTGAATTATACCAACGCAAACAACGCGCCGTCGCGGCGCCACTCTCCATTTCTCTGAGCGTCCCATTCGTCCTTTCATTTTTTAATTTATAATGTGATGACATTGACACTAAAAATTAATTAATTATTTGGTTTTAACGAAATATGTATTTTTTTTTACATTTTCCTATAAAATTTAAGATTTTTAACTTTTCAAATGGAAATTCCGCTGAGGTGTGTTTTCTCCTCATCTCAATTTTTAATTTTGTGATGAGCTTCACCACCACTCTTCAAATTTGTATCCAACCTCATTCACAGTCCCGCATTATCGACCTGTTCCAGGCGCACGGATATTTACAGTTCTCTTGCTCCTCCTACGTTGAATGCAGTTGAATCAGCTCTACCGTGACCTATGAACCACGATGAAGGCTGTGACCTAAATACTCGATCCTGGTGTGGGCTATTCAAACAAAGAAAATTCAGTTCGTAAGTGCTCTGGAATAACAATGCTGCCCTGCCTTTCAGCAAACTTTTGACTTTTATGCAAGTACGTGTTAACATGAAATTTCTAAATATAAAATCTGTTAAGAAATTTCTTATTGTGGAAAAATTTTCAATTGGGTTAAAGTAGTGCCATAATGAAGTTGTTTATTTCAAATTCAGTACAATGATTGTTTTTATGATGGGTTTCTTTCAAATTAAAATTGAACGTCTACGAGGCTAAATTATTTCTCAACCCTGCATGAAACTTGAAGGATAAGAGGGATAACACGCGTGGGAGCAATTTGTAATGATCTACAAATTTGAGTAAAGCGAAAGAGATGGGGAAATATTTTTAGGAAATGTAGGTTTCAGAGAAAATTTGAATTTTATCGTTGGACCGAGGTTTAATATTAAATTTAATCGGTAAAATTTGGATAAATGTTTTTCTTGCCTCTGTTCAGGGTCTGCAAAAGTGCATGTTGTAAAGGAAGCTTCGGAGACGAATTACCAGCACTTCGTAAAATATACTTATATTCTCTGTTTCTTCTGAGCTAAGGAACATATTGTATATTATACAGCTTAATCCGCCTATAATGGACTTCAAGGGACGTCTATTATTAACGAAGAAAAAAAATACGTGTTTTTACCACATTTGGGGGTTTGATGAGAAACCATCCAAATTTTGGTGATACGGAAAGGATTTTTGAGGAAACATAATGTGCTATTTAATTTTATCACAATTTTAAAGCTTTTTATCAATTATTTTTAGAGTGGACTAAACCTACACGTCTTTTTAACGTTGTTATAATGTAACACGTTAATAATGTTTTAATTTGGGAAATATTTCAACTTTGATTTTTGGTAAAATTTATGCCTGTTTCAAGTATTTTCGTGGAAATTTTGATAGTGCAGGTTGTAGAGGAGGCTTGAGAGATTACAGACACAATTTTTACATATACCCACTAAAGAACAGATGACGAATTTCAACTTAATCTATTATTGCTCAACTGACTTTCTCTACAACCTGCACTATTAAGCTTCTCGTTGCAGTAAGTTAACAAAAATTTATTGATCTTTTAACTGTTAAAACTTAACACTTATCCTCCTCGGTGCAAAGGTTTCAGTTCGAAAAGACTAAATTAATGGGTTGCTATCCTCAGCAATCGACCTTTCTACAACTGGATACATCATCACACTCGGCGTGGGAGACCCCGTATCATAAATTATAATACTCTATAGAATTTAGGACTATTTTCCAAAGGTCTGGAAATGCGTGGTGCCTGCGGCAAAATTGAAATTCAAAGCGACCCTTTTTCCTGTTGGTAGTTATTTCGAACACACAGGGGATCTTCTAGCAAACTAATTGAGGTCATGTTCAGAATTGATGTTCATTCATTCAAGGTCATTTTACCAATTTGCGAATCCACGAGTATAATTGACATTAAATTTTTGCTTTTAATTTCATCCAATGTTTAGTGTAATATTTCAAAGTTATCTCGTTTGTACATAAATTTACTTATTATACAAAAAATTAAATTGCAAGGATACAAAGTATTTTTAGCATATGAAAACATAAATTGTTGTATTATGTAAAACAGAAAATATTTACATGTAAATCAAATTGATGTATTGTGGAAGAGATGAAGATTATTTAAATTTGTATTGTAAATTTTTGTATATCTACAAGGTTTGCATAAAAAATGATGAAGCGATCCATCTATTCGTCATATTGTGGTCTAACAATAATTATTAATGTAGATTTTTAAAGAAATTAATAAAGGATGGAAAGTGTCTGTTAACAAAGACAGGTGATGTTGTGTCTGTGGGTATCGATTGTGCCGAAAAGCGCGGGCGTCCAGACGCGCTCGAGGGTGATAGGCCCGGGGTATGTTACTGCATTGGGTTTACTGCTGTATATGGATAGCCGGGATTTCAGACAGTTGCACGGGGTGTATGTATTGTACAATGCTAGTGAAATGGGTTTAGATGAATATCGGAGGGAGAGAGATGAGGGATACTGTTTTTATACGTCGCGAATTTCACTTTCCCAGTTCAGTTCCACGACCTCGTCCTTGCAGTCTTACCTCTTCTAATCTTCCTATTTTATACTGGTATCGCATTTCATTGCACCATCCATACCCCAACTCTAAAGTCTAGACTACAGACAACCCCAACTGCTTTGATGAACACTCAAACAATTATAGCATATTTTAGTATTAGAGTTTCACATCTTCGTGGCGTAATTGTAAGAGGCAAACATTTTTATCTTTCATTTTTCAATGCCCGCCGCAGAAACAAAATGGTCTGAAAGCGACTTTTGTTTCCTAACCCAAAAAAATAACACAACAAAATTTTGGCGAAGTTTCTTATTGAATCTTAAAGTATCAACACGAATTGAATTTATCTGGGAAAATTGAGCTAAACGATCGTTATTTGGCGACCTATTTCGTTTGACCTATTTGAAAAATTAACGACTGCACGAAAGCGCTTAAAATTCATCCTCTGTTTTGTAAAAACTTTCAGACATAAAAACACAAAATTTGAAAGCCTCACTTTGTTTGATGTTATCTACCGAAAACATTTCCATGACAGGTGTTTCTGATTATTATAATAAAAAGGATGTCGATGTATTAACGGGGATTACTTTCCTGCGCTGTAGTTTTTACACGGAGCTTCTTGAATGAGGTCAATTGTTTCTCCATTGCTCCCCCGTGAATAAGTTCTATTAAGTTGGTTAAGTGGAATGGAATGAAACGACCCACTTACACTCACATTTTACTTCCTTACTCCATATAAATAACCTTAGATAATATTGTTTGATCAACTTAAAATTGCATTAAGCTCGTTATACACTTAACTTATTAAAGTGTTAACCTTTTAACTTATTAAAATTTGTTACGCACATACGCGAAGCGAAGGTACCCCCAAACATCGAATTACGTTTTGATTTGAAAATTGCACACCGATGGTTAATTTTTTCTTGCAAGCTTTTCTCGGTTATAAAAGTCTGGTTCCCTTGTCATGGAACGGTATAAATGAGAGCAATCTCAATTCTATGCAAGTCTCCCTCAAGGACCATTCAATCAGTCAGACGTTGCTGCATTGCTCCTGCATTTGAATTGCCACGTCGGCTCTTGATCAGTCAAGTACTTTGCATATCGGATAACGCATTCCGTTCTAGTTAAATTGAACTACTTTGACAAGCACTTAATACTGTCTGGTAACCTAATTTGTCTCTCAAAGTTTTTGGATTTGTACTAATTTTTCTTTTTTGTTGCAGGTAGTGATATTATGCCGCGCCTCGGCCCTCTTCGGTAATAAAAAAGTAAATAATTGAAGCACTTATGTAGTATGACCATGGAACTTAAACAGGAGATAATGTATAGGGATGATACTTTATTGATAAAAACAGAGCCCAGGTTGCACTCACCTTGTGCTACTGGAAGCAACGGAATGGCTACCATGACTACTGCCAGTTTATTGGCCGGTGTTGCTCCACTTGGTGTCTCAGCAAACGGACTTGCAAGTCTTGCAATTGTTACCAGCCATTCCGCAAATGCAAATGGTAATGGACTTAGTAGTGTTACCCTTAATGGACTTTCTGGTAATTCCTCGTATAATTCGGTCGGAACTAGCAGTAACAAACGACCGCGAAACGAAGATTGGTTGAGTTCTACTAGTCCGGGAACAATTAGTGTTAGTGCACCGCCTCTTACCCCATCACCTCCACAAAACAACAACCAACAGTACACAACAGTAATTAGCAACGGATATTCATCACCCATGTCGTCCGGTGGAAGCTACGATCCTTACAGTCCTAACGGAAAAATTGGTAAGTTTCATTTTCAGGCAGAGCCGATCCTGCGTTTTGTAATCGAAAGTTGTTTCGAAAATTTCCCACGCCATTTCGATAAATTAAATAGTGGAAAAAGTCTCAAATTTAATTATTTTAAATAAAAATGAGAGTTAATTGGTAGATTCGGGTTATTTTATCTTAATTGGCAAGTCACGTTTGCAGTGATTGTTGTCTTTCTATTTAAGGTGAACGGTTTTAAAAGCGAAGAGATAACAACGCTAATTAATTTGAGTGATATATTATAAACAAATCAGTTTGTTAACTTTACAAATAGCGAGCACCTGGTGAAATAATGATCGGTTATTCAGATAATCAATCCACAATTTCATTTTTTTTATATTAACGTTTAAAAATAGAAAATCAACTTTTCAAAAGTACGGAAGCTCCTTCGATTAATTTGTAAGTTAGGCACTTTACACCGCACGTTCGCGAACGGACAAAAATGAATCTGTTTTCTTTACTTAGCAGTTACTTGCTGGATATAGGATATCTAATTTCCATAATTATCAGTTTCGATCAAATTTTCCCCAAATTGTATTTTCTGCTTCGATAATTCGTTAGTTAAGGCCCCTACACACCAAATGCTTGCAAGCGAACAAAAACGAACGAACAAACATTCGGACGAGCAATTCTTATTTATTTCTAAGAATAAAATTTGCTAACCAAATGACGATTCTCCTCATTAAAACAGTTTTTATTTTAGGTTTTACTTCATACCATTTTATCTTGTTAGTATTTGTCAATGTCGGTTTAAACTTTTCGCGTGATTCACACAGATACGTAGCTTTTCGCAGTCGCATTAGCTCTATCTCCGTCAAAATTTGGATGTGAACCAATTTCGGTAGCCGGCAGATTTATTTTCATAATAACATTTGGTAACTGGAGCTGTCTTATATTTTCAGTAAATGTATGTAAAATTTGAAGTTTATATCCAACTTTGAATGATTTATAAATTTGAAATGAAAAGTTTGTCCGTCGAGGTGTGCAGTTTGCGGTTTTTAATTATTGAGTTCCACAAAGCAAAAAAGTTTGGCAAAGCGAAAGTTGTAATTAATTTTAATCCAGGCTATTATTTTTCTTTGTTTAACGAAATTTCGACATTGTTTTGTAAAGAAATGAACATGTTTACTATAAAAGAGAAAAAAACTGTCGTATTTTACAAACCTGCAACATGAAAAAACTGCAGCGTCTTCTAATGCCAAAACGCCTTGTTTTTTTGTGCTTTTGGGCGTATCGCTATGCACTTTTCAATTTATTTTGACATTTTAACTTGCATATTTGCTTTGTAGTTTCAGCCAAGTTTGTTTTTTCTTCTGACATTTTTCATTTCTGATACTGGCGTTTATAATTTTATTAATCAGTAGCGAAGTGCGTCTGTGGCGGTTTTCGGAGCGAATCGGTCATATTTTGACTTATTGCCCAATTTGTTATCTTTCAATTTATTAAATTCAAACTTGTAAACTTGTGGATTTTGGAAATCGATGAACGAACAGGTCATGGTGAATAACGTTAATGCTTTTATAAATTTAGACCCGAAGTATTTCCGTTTATTTGATTGCTTCGTTAAAGACGACTTTAAATTTAAGATGTAATTTTGTGTAAATATTTAAAGTTATTCTGATTTTAAAATCAAATAACTCGAGAGAATGACCTTGTGGAAATGCTTTTAGATAAACCGTATGAAGTGCACGGGGTGGTTTAAAATAAACTTTGCTGCTATATCATAAATCATAGAAATCTCGAGTTGTTTTCGACACAAGAAAATCTACATGCATTCATCATTATTTTATACATGACTAGAACCAACCGCAAACGGTAATCATTCACCTGATCGCTGTTTCTGGGCAGGGCCGGACTTGCACCATTTTAAAATGTTTCATTCAATCTCCTCTTCTATTCGGAACCGTCGAGTTATTTTTAAGCTTCCCTCTACTCGAAAATATTTACCAGCGTTCGTTAGAAATATTTTTCCCTTTGTGATTATTTTTCCATTTTGTACAATTATCATTAGATTAGTTTTTTATTTACCGTGAGATTTTAAAGATTGATAGAATGAAATGAACTTCCATTACATAATCAATATTCTCATAAAACATTTATATATTTTTTCTTCGAATTTGTGAGGTTAATGTGCCATATAAACTAATTCACCGTTTTATACGATATTTGTTATTCGATTGCGTGTTACACCATCTAAATTTAGGGGCTCTGGAAATGTAAAATAGTTTTAGTTGAATTGTAAATTTTATTCTAATTGACTGTCGGTGAACTCCCGTGAAAATTTTTTGGATTAACATTCTGTTATTATTATCCCCGTTTATCCGACTTTAATTGCCGTATCTTTTCATAACACCACAAATTGGGTAATAAAATAGTGGCGGCGCGGCGTCCTATTCCGAAATTAACCCCTCGATGTTAAAACATAATATTATTGATCGAATTTTATGTCCGCGGTCAGGGTTTTTCATAAATACTTGCTTAGTTGACCAAGAATTTTAAAAGCTCAATTTTTATGAGTAATCTTGGAAGAAGTGAAAATTTATTGAAGGGGAAAACAACAGCTACACCAAAATTATTAAACTTGTCAATTTGACTTACAATTCTGAATTCTGTTACACCACTGTCCTAAATTAATTAATCGATTGTGTTCCACCACGGTTCTGTCACCTGTAATTTACAAGACTGTTACCTAAATTTGTATCAAGAGAGTTTCAAATGTAGTAATCAATAAAACAGTAAATTCTTCACCATTGCAGAGGATACAATAATATTATAATTATTAGATATTATTATAGATAGTAGATATAACGTTTTTATATGGAAACTATGTATGACGCGCATGAATTAATTAACGAGACTCTCACTTATTCACTATTCCACTGAGAATTGACCATAAATAATGTTAAATTATTTGTTCGAAGTTGAGTAAATCCAAATGGAGAATCATAATTTTCGCGCCGAACAAGAACAGCAGTTTCTTCGGAATTATTTTAAGAGTGACGACGAGGTGGTTCAATGTTATGCGGAAACTTTTATGGTAACCTTAAAAGACGTGGAACAATAATGTGACACAAGTGAGCAACCGCAGGCTGCCGAATAGGAAAGCCACTTAACCGGGGACATCCTGGAAGACCTCCAAAGAGATGTCGAGATATAGCTAGTCGACCATTCAAACTCTAAATTAAGGTTTCTGACCCAAAATCAATACTTGGGCAAGCATTTAAGATAAAATTCATTAATCCACGTTTGTTATCACAAAACAACTTCACTTTCGATTTACTCGATAAGTGTTATGTAACAAAAACAGGAAAAATAAACAAAATAGTTCAATGTTACTGGAGTAGGTGATACGAATGACACAAAATCGGGGTCTGCAATCGAATACCTTTTCCTGCAAAATGTTATTTACACCAAGCGAAATATAAAATTGATTGCTATGCTAGTAGAATTTTTTTTAGACGGGAGAGTGTTGGTTTAAAAAGCCAAAAATAGATTTCGATAAAAATTTTTCATACTTTTGAGCCAAAAGTTTTAACTGTTTTCTATATAACTCAAGGCTGAGATAAAGAAAACAGACAACCGGTGCCAAAAACCTTCCGTATAATAAACATGTAATCGTTTGGACAGCCTTGAACTTGAAAAGTCTATCAACCGAGTAGATTACACATTATGTGCGCAAATTTATATGGGTTCGTGTAATTAAACTTTTTATTTTAGTTTTTTGCGATCCCTTTGTCGTAGGCGACAATTTTAAAGATGACGGGGTTGGATGTTGTACCGGAAATTAGGAATTTGCAGACGTTAGACGCAAAAAATTCAGCTGTAGGATTTTTTTGTTGCGAAGGTGAAAATCTTTGCAGATGGAAGTCGTTAGTTTAGAAATTGGGTTTTTTGCGCGGACGTGGGATCTAAAAATAGTGAGAAAAGAACGAATAAGGTAGTTGCACTGATAAAATGCAAAACGTAATCGAGAAGAACAACAGTGATACGACCTACCCTAACGTATTACTTTACGTCAATATTGTTGAGTAAAGTAACGTGACCTTAGTCATATCACACATATGTTAAATAACTGTCGTGTCGTCTGGCTGATTAAAAAATGTACCACCACCGAGATTTAATTCCCATGGTATGCTACAGTCGACCATCTTGCTCAGACGTCTAAAAAATACATATCCGGCAAAAAAAATTCAAAACTTCTTTTTGTGTCACATAATCAGTTAACTTATCGCAATACTACTTTAACCTTGAACTCGCATATGGGACTGTGCTGTTGGAAAAGCAGATGTTATTTTTTTGGTGTACTTTTTACATAATTGCCTCGACAATTAAGGCAAATGGGGTCTTTGTTTAGCAGAGAAAAATAATTAATTTAGATTTCGTTCGATAAATTCGGACATGCTTACCACGGTAGATGGCGCGCCACGTGTATATCGTTGGCTGCATTATGCTGCGAAGCCGTCAAAATCCAGAAACTCGACCCGAAACGTCAGCTTTGCGCAGAGGCGATATCGTAACCAATGAGGTCAATCCGAGGTGCGATTATTGCTAGTTGAAAACTTTAACCAATACCCCGCCATGTGGATGTGAAATACCATCCGCTAAGGCAATTTTTGAAAGCCTCTCCGGGGGCTATAAAACAATGAAAGAAAATTTTTAATATAGAATACTCTCGGCAAAGATAGCAGACGCAGATTTTGGAATTTTAGTTCAAGGTTTACAAGTTTATATCAAGCAAGTGCAAAAGTAGAATTCTCAGTCGTGTAGAAACTGAAAATCATTTCACACTTCGTGACCATTTAAATTTTAATTCCTCGGTTTTGCAACGGATGGCTCTTCATGTCTTGGCGTAAGATTCGATTTTCTTGAGACTTTCTAATGGAAGGTTTTGCTTTTAGAAAATTATCAAATTGTTTTCGAATTGAATTGGGCAATAAAAGTACCGTAAGGTGAAAGTTGTAGGGTTTTAAGTAGGCCTTCTTGGATTACGCCATCTTTGGTTTCAGAAAAGATTTTTAATGTGATCGATTGTGATATACTTACATAAATTTGGTTTGTTATCGAGTTGATATTATAGAATGTCTGAGACTGTACCTACTCCGCAAAGAACCTGAAGAACTTGCAGTCAAGTCAAGGCCAACTGCAATAGACCGTTCCCGAGCACATTAAATCCTTCTTTCTCTAAAACTATTCTTACCTATGTTCATCTTGCTCTTCCTCATTACCTATGTATCTTTTAACCGTAGAGTTCCGCTTACTGAACTCTCAGGCTTCTGGTGTATTAAATCCGTAACCTAACTTTTTTCTGCTACATTACAATATAAAATTTGTTCATTTTGTTTTCTATTTCTTTTTGTTGTTGTTGTTATTATATACCTACCTACTATTAAAATGATGAGCAACTGATAATATGTTTAACGACTAGCAAAAATCATTTGTAGTTTCATGCTGTGCGGAAACTTGTATTTATACTTTTATTTTTTAAATTCGTCACGTGATTATATACAAAAAGTTGTTTTTATTTCAATCATAAAATGTTAATGGTGATGGGTAGGAATCATAAAATTGGCGACGAGGATGTTATTATGTAAAATAATCCAATTAAAAACCTTCTTGTCAAAATTTGAGTTCCATCGCTTATCGAGCGTTGAAGTCTCCAGAGCAACTTTTTTCATTTTCGTCATTTCAACGTTTACATTTTTTAACTTTTCGCTTTTAAATTATTATAATCGGCTGTGTAATTATTGCTATTGCAAAAAAACTGGAAATTTGATGTGTTTTTTTGTGGTTTATAAACTTTAAACGACAACAACAGGCAATGACCTTTATTTAAAGATAGAAACAAGACCAGGACAGCGGGAATGTAGTGAAGTTAGTTGCCGGTGATGGTTCTAATTTACTAAACCAGTTCTGCTGTGACCATGTCAAGTGACGGTCCGTTGATTCCTACACTTCACTTACCATTATTACAATCATGATTGTGATGTAATCAAACACAAATTGTCTACGCAATATTTTAAATCAACATTGAGTTTAATTTCTAATCATTTAATCTAATGATTGCGCTATTTTGGTTTTGACCTTACCTTGACGTTTAATTTGATCAATTCAGTTTTTTAACTCATCGAATCTTCTTTGCACAAAGAAATTTGCCAAAGTCTTGCCCTCCCCTTCTTTTTCCAATTTGCAAAATCACGACCCTGCATCGACTTTATTATGGAAAAGGTTCAAATTGCTTTTGCGATTTTTAAATTTGCCGGACGAAATGCACACGCAATTGCATTATATGGCCGGGTGTATTACGTCGTATATGTAATACTTGAATAAACGTACGTGCAATGTGTATGCATATCGTATGTCTGCTAAGTAATTCAAGCCTACCCCAATATCCTGGCTTCAATTCAACAGGAAAACTGACGGTCATTCATTTTAGGTCATGAGGTCTTAGGATTACGTATTAGGGTAGGTCAGATGCATTTGCTATAATGTAGGTCAAGGATTGGCAAAATGGGGATGTTTAAGGCTTCCTTACCTTAAACTTTTTCGTTATCATTACATCGCAGGGTTTCTAAAGAAAAATATGACGAAGAGGTTTTCATATATAATTGAACGATCGATTGGATACCTTGTTTGGGCAAATAGCTTCATTCTAATTAACTCGAGATAAGTTTATGGATGGATAGCTTCGATTTGATAATGGTCAAACCAAATGAGTATTTCCTCATTCTTCCGAGGTTCTCATCGTTCGAGTTCATTAGCTGGATGGGAAAAATTAATTATCTTTCGGATTTTTCAAGTTTTGATGACCCAATTTGTATAACCAGAAGTGTTTTTTATTTCGTTTCGTTAACAGTAGCTGCGGTTAGAAAGGGTTAAAACCTTATTTAAAAGTTTTACAATTTTGTGTAAGTTTTGGTCAACCATTTTATGGTATAGAATGAACTTCTACCTGCTTCCATATTTTACAACTTAGGATTCTTTTACAAAGTTAACGGTACTGCGTTTGAAATTTTACGGATTTTTTGTTGTCCCCCTTGTTTTGTTAAAGTGGCAGTTTTTCTTCCGTATAACGGTAAAACTTGCAATGAATGTCTTTGTCCATCGCGTTTGAAACGATGCAATTTGAAAACCAACATTATTTTATAATATATTTTGTTCAATTTTATTATTACACGTGACGTCACGGACGCCATTTTACCGGCGCCTTGCTCCATCAGAGCGTGACCGACTCAGCAGGTTGAAAACAAAAGTAGAATAAAATACAAGTTTAATGTCATTGTTACAACAATTTCTATCCCACATTTTCTTTTAAACTAGGAAATTTTTCTATATTTATATTTTTACGGCTTTGCTGATGCGCCTCCATTTTAATAAATTCAACACAGTTGCTATATTCATAAGTTGGAACCTTGAAATTTAATAAGTAAATACATACAAGATAAATGTGAATAGATAGAGTGTTTTTCAACTTTTTTTCAAGGCTCTTATTCAAATTTTACTTTGTCTATTTTTTCATTCAATTTTGGCCGGCTGTTCCTGTTCCTCAAGGAACGACTAGAATATTATTTTTCCTTTGGCCATGTTGGATTTTGTAAAGTACAGTAACCTTTTGGTAATAACAACACACCCTCTGCGACCTTGGCCCAGTGCAGGTGTTAGGGTAACAACCCCAACCCTAAAGTTAAAGCCCGGCATTCCAAAAACTTCTTTATGTTTAGAACGCATGAAATTGGAACTGAAGCAGAATGGGAGGGACAGCTGTTAAGGGTGGAATTGCGTAATACGTAGTAAATAACTATTTTTTCATTTATTGTCAAAACCTATAAAATAAAATGATTATTTTATGGTACCCAAAGAAAATTGCACAAAATGTAAACGGTGGATAATTATAAACACGAATTTGATTACAATAGTTTTTTTTTTTTAGTAATAATGCATACAGGAAATAGACGACTCTTATAGTACAATAGAGCCAATTTTGGTATTGAATGTCAATTTGAATTCAATTTAAGTTTCATTTGCGTTTCATTTAAATTCTATTTGGAAGCAACGTCCAAGTTCTAATATTTACAGATTTGCTCGAACTGCGCGATCCGGAAGTGTTAATAATTAAAAAAGCAAGGTTATGTTGAGAAATAATTTTACATCGGATATGCTTGGTTAATAACGGATATCCCATAATATAAAAATATGAACCAAAAAGCAAATTTTGCCATTAGTCGGTAGTGAGGTTCGGTTTAACCTTTAAAATCTGCATTTTTGACTAGTCGAAGAAAAAATCTGTGTATAATTTTGCATAATACAATTATTTTAAATTTCCTACATTAAATAGATTATTTTGCTTCCTGTAGCCAATCATGACTAATTTAACAATTACAAATGAGTAATTGTAAATTATTAGCTACTTGCTTCATTTGTGATCGTAAAAATATGATTTTTTATGCTGCCATTACGCGAGTAATTGCATCTTAATAAATGCAGATCAGAGAAACAAATGATGCTCGCTCGTCATGAGAAAATGTTGATAACCTCCATATGATTTTTTTTTGTGCTGAGGTAAATTACCTACCTATCTTAGGAGCAAAATGGTAGTATTAGGGCCGGTTTATCAGTACAAGTTTTCTCGTCAAGTTTCAAGTGGAAACTTGCACTTTCTTCCGTTTTTATCACGAATGATGTCAATGTCAGACGACAATAAGTCGACTATAGTGCAATCGTTAACCTTTCCATTATTTCCCAGAATAATTTCTTAAAAATTCAGTACCATTGCGTTTCCAGTCGAACCAACATAATATTGAACTTGGTTAAAACGAAAGCTTTATCAAAGTAATCGTTGTGGTTGTTCTTAATTGTTGAAAAAGTTGTGGCCACTTTTTAATCTAAGAGGAACGTAAGATGGCCCTGACAGTGGAATACAACAACGCCAGGTAAATGTATTGGAATGTACGAGGGGGGAAACAAGGTAACAACCTGTTGTGACGTCACGAGCTGCCATTGGCAACCTCTCCTCGACGAAGAGCTACATTAGTGCTAGTGGCCGACCGACTCCTTGTCAAGTATTTACTAGTTTAGTGCTACTTTCATTTATTACTGGGCCTACTTACATATTTTAACACCACGTGTATATTATTTATAAATACCCAAGTGAATAAACAAATTCCTTTTGTCTTTTTTTTTACTTGATAAATTTGGTGGGTGTAACTTTGAATCCAGAGTTGTTTACGTTATCGTTGATTGATTAATTTTTGACTTTGAACTTAATAGATAGTGAAGTAATTGTTTTAATCATTCAGTTTTGGTCAACTCCAACTGAAGAGTGATTCGTTGTTTAGAGACTTGAACGCAAGATTGCGAAACATCGAGTGATGTGTTTGTTTATGATTTAAATAAATTTAATTGTGTAAATCAATTCGTATTCGGATACGAAATGAAGCGTAGATATAATGGGCTTTCAGCTGTAAGAATAGCTGTAGAGGATCGAAGTTCAGAAGTTAGTTCTTCAACTGCTTACCTTGTTATGAGTCCAGCAGATTCTTTGACGTCGCCGGAAATCGGCGAAGTTGAATTAGAATTGTGGGATTTAGATCGTACCGAAGCAAACTCTCAAAATTATGCTCACAATTTTACCATTGTACAGAATTATTGCCAGTACACAACGCAAACTGTTATTCCAGATACCAACCATCACATCAAATTGGATTCCACGCATCATATTAAAACAGAAACCCCCATCGATATTAAATCGGAATGCTCCGACCAGATTTTGTTGGAATCTGAAATCAAGTCGGAAACGAGTCCAACTTCAGGTAGGTTCTTACTTTGGTTTTAATTTTCTATTCAAGAAATTAACGAATTGATTATGAATACCCACTAAAAATAGACTGCGGATGTTTATGTTCTTGGGGGGCAGGGTCTCGAAAAGGGATGAAACCATCATGTTTACAAGTCAATAGAAAAGCGAATGCACCGTTATTCGAAGAAAGACTACAAATTTAATTAGTATTCACGCCGTATTTTCAATGCGAAGTATACGATAAAATAAATAAGCAAATTTAATAATACAAAAATGTTGCTAAAATACAATAAAAACTCTCTTTGAATTTATATGATAACTATTTCGGGCTTTGTGCTGACCGACCGCACTTCCGTAACGAATCACAGATTTCATCGTATAGGGTTAATCAAAATTGCATAAGGATGATTAATTTCATTTTCAGTTGAATTGTTAATTTCGTTCGCTTTTTAATGAGAAAGTGGTCATTCTCCATTCTTGTGCAATCTTGGTCTTGACTCGAAAGTGACACAAATACATAAAAGTAGGACATATCTATCTACTCGCTCATACAAGGCTAAACAATTCTCAACACATCTGAAAATGTATGGAAGATGTTGCAATATCACAGTTACTTTTCTTTCAAAAACGTAAGGATATTCTTTTATCGCATCAAGTTCTACTAGGACACTTCTATTCTCATCAGAAACAGTCTTCACTCGGTTCTTTCCAATCTCACGATTTTCTCCGTGAGTTTCGTCGAATCCCAAAAGGATCTTCCGTAATCTTTGCAACAGAAAACCTCAAGACCACTACTTAACTTGAGATGTTGTAAATTTCCGCTTAGCAAATGGTGTAAGAATGTTGCTTATTGTTATATTTAATGCATAAGCACTCTTATTCCACGTGTTTGTTATTAGACACTACAGTGTTACGTAACAACAATCCGAGCATCAATTTGGTGACCTACAATATTCGGTAAAATTGACCTCATTTGTTGGAACCGATCATTACATTAGGTTTATTGGCTGTGTTTTCCAAAACTTAATTATTGGTCATACACGTGATTGAACTGTAAACTCGTCCTAAATTCGAAAACGATCAACGCGAAAAGGAAAGTGACGCAATTTTCGCCTGTAGTTGTTGTGCTTTAGAGGCCAGTGTTACTAATTTAGTTCAATAAACTTCGTTAACGAATAATTTTAGCACGTCGGTCATAATTGCTGGGTTTTTTTTCGCTGTCCAAGTTTTGCAGAGAAACGGACAAAGGGTAAATATAGGTTAAAGGATGTGTAATTTTGGAATTTCAGGGTTACAGGAACAACAGCTGTGTCCTTGTAAGTTTTTGAAACAGGTGCAAGTTGAAATAATTTGAGGTAAAATCGCTAACTTGCCTTCTAATATAGCAACGTCGTCGTCAATGGTGCATGATTTATTTGGTTGATAAAGTTCCAATTATGTTTTCTTGGTAGGCTTCCTCCTGCCAACAATGTGGACGAATGGGCAGGTGCGGTAGGGTGTTTTGTTTCAATTAATCATAGGATTGCGTCATTTAACGTACTATTTTTGAGACAAAACGTTTTATTTTGTACGGAACAGTGTGGGCATTTTAAGAGGGATCAATTAAAATTAGGGTTAGGGTTGGATAATAATTGTTTGCCCTACTGCTAGTTCACCTGCCTTGTTAGAGGTCGTACAAAGTCATTGCCAGGGTCAACCAGATCAGCATCTGCAATATGCAACTGCACCTCTATTACGTTTAGGCAAATTCGGTGGCTGCACGAACGTTTATTAAATTCTACCTCGAGGGATTTGCATGCTGGAAATTTTGACTTTTTGGCTACGAGGGATGTCCAAATTGGTGCTCATTGGTTTGAAATCTGTTATATCGAAAATAATATTATGTCTTCCGTTGTAATATTTTCTTCGGAGAAACGCATTTAATAACACGGCGAGAAGTAATTGCGGAAATTCGCGTTGGAATAATGCGGCATCCGGCGCCTAGGAAATAGACAGATGAAACAACGACCACCTGTCGCCTTGCATAATCCACCTTGAAATTTGCAAAAAGAAGGAATCGAGTTTCAGTGTCGCCGCCATATGGTAGATAACAATTTTTGAATAACCACCCTTCCTGGTTACAATAATTATCTCGTATTGGTGTAATTTAGATCTAATTTAGTTTCACCTTTTTGGCCAACATTTTTTGCTAGTTTGGAATTCCTTTGTGGTACCTTTATAGGGGTATGTTTTGGAACGATAAAATTTTCATGGCTTCCTGTCGGAATGAAACCGAAAATAGTTTTTTTTTGCCCACAAACCCAACGCTTTGTTCGATTTTGTAGTTTTTTCTGAGCAATAAAGTTAAAGTTAGCTTTTCTATTTGAGTAGAAATGTTGAGTTGTCTATTCCTGATAAGTCGGGACAAGGTTATGTTTAAAATGCTGACATACTCTTATCAAATTGATAACCGTAATAAGTAGTGTGAACCTTGAAAAAAAACTATATGCTGATAATTTTTAATGTTACCTATCGGTCGATATTCCATTATTTATTTATTTTTCATTACAGGTAAGCAAATCGAGGGTACATTTTTACTAGTCGCCAATTTCGAAAAATCTCGTAAGTAGTAAAAAAATGTTCGTTACAAATTATTAAATTTTAATTTCTGCCGGCTATACAACAATTTTCCTATGCTTCCATTGTTAATTTTGCGCGTGGGAAAAAATAACACATAATTCAAGGTAAATTAGTAAAAGATTATGTTCCCTCCTGCTTAACAATAATCTTAATTAATTTTGTGTAATAATTACATTCATTTTCCTCAAATTAAAATAATTTTTTTTATTATTTTAATAAAGTTTCTCATATGATTTATGTATGATGGATACAATTGAATAAATTTAGAACCAACGTTTTTTTTAATTATTTTAATAATGTACAGGATGTTGCGTAATTTTGTCACCAAAGGAATACATGTTTGTATTAAAATTTTAATCAGATTAGTTTCGACTAAATTGATGAAATAAGAAATGCAAATTTATTAAAACCAAACTCAAATATGTTAATTCCGTCTGGTAGATGAAGAATTTTCTAGCCCGGTTGTTTAATTATTACAATTTCTGTATGGATTTACATAATGAGCACATTATTTGATGCGTTTTACTTAGAAAAGTCGATTAACGATTTTATCACTTATCGTTATGTAAATTTGGGGACTTGAGTTTGGTGTAAAGCGTTCACATTATTTTGGAAATAATTTAACTTCGTTTTCTTGACTTGATAATGGTATAACAAGTTCCGTTTAGAAAAATCAAATTAATGAGTTTTAAGGGTTTCGTTCGATTGGGTGGTGCAAGAAATAATTGGCATTTTCAGTGTGAAATTTTGTTTTGAAGCTTTGATCGAGTCAATTATAAAATTTTATTGTTTGATCAAAGCAGTTCACTCCAATAAAAAGTTCACAGTTAATTTATTTTTGTTTCTTTCACAAATTCGCATGTAAACTTGAACTTCTTCCTAACTTGACTGAACTTGGTAATTGGGTACGCAACATGGCATCGATTATTGGTAATGGCTTCACTTTCCTCGTGCTAAAATTTATGTAAATATATTTTCAGCAGTTTTCGCCCACGTTGCTTTTATAAAAATTGTTGTTTATTTCGCTTCCACCTAAGATAACAATAACAATATTTCGATGATTAATCCACGTCACCTTCCAGACAGCACAAAGCATCCACTTAGTTTTGGAACATCCAAAAATATTTGAGGTTAGAATTACTCAGAGATTTATAATAATATACCGCATTAAAATATCAAAAGAATCATCAGAATTCGAGAACTGCAGAATATGACAAACATCGGTGAAAACGGAAGTGTGTGGATGATAAGAAATTTTTTAACAATCAACAAGTATTGGTCAAAAACAAACAAAAAGTTGAAAAGGAAAAGAATACGGCATAATCGTATGTTTGATAGGAGATGAAAATTGATAATAAAATTTCATACGTAAATCATTGGAAAGCTTGCACAAAGCTGTTAATTACCTGTGTGGATGTTGCTCAGAGTTTCGTTATTTTAAAAACTTAAATTTCTTATTTTCTTAATACTCGTACTTTTTCAATTTTATTTAAATCTTCCTGAACCTCACTTTTACAATTTATTCTTAGCGTGGCTTCGCAATGGCCTTAAGGTGGTGATCTGGATGTCAAAATTGACTATTTACTTTTTCTCTGCATCCTAATATGTTTAGGAGCTCCAGATATTTCTTTACATTATTTTTCATTCCAGTCAAAGTCTTCCACGTTTTCATTTCATTTCATTTTCTCTCACTTTTCTACGCTAATCTTAGCATTCGCACTTCACTTGAGAAGTAATTTTATCAGAATCGCCTTCGGCTTATTCCTTAAACTTCTTGTCTTGTCTTGGGACTTTTTATATCTTCCTTCAAATGCATTGGTTTTTCTAACGTCGATACTTTCTCTCCTATCTCTATGAATGTTACTGCATTCTGAAGAGTGATAACCAGAACCCCAGAATCCAATCGGGTGACTAAAACGCATTAACTGTTAACCCTCCAGTAGGCGCGTGATTTACGCTTGTAGACAAGCCCTGTTTCAGAACTAATAAAACCAATAATTTACCACTTTAAAAGTTCAAAAACTACTGGATCCGAAAGATTAACTAATTTTTGTCAGCTACTCAAAAATGCAACCGATATAATTCGAACTGTTACGAGCTATGGCGGTTTAAAGATGGTTTAAAAAAGCATGGTCTACGGTGGTAGACCACGCGACCACTGGAGGGTTAAGCTATGTTTGTGAATTTCATTGCTAAATAATTCGGAAAGCTTATTTTTAAAACCTTTAGCATAAAACTGGAAGACAAAGTTACAAGAAACCGATACGCTGCAAAAACAAGAACAAATAGGGAAAATTACATAATGGATAACTTTGAAGAAAATTAAATTTCATACAAAATAGTTCAAGATTTCAATACTAAAATTTTACTAACTTTTTTAGTTTCGACGTGAAAGGAAGTTAAAGCCGCAGATTTTGAATAAATGTTTTTTATGCTTTTTTGTAATGCATTTAATTCCAAGAAAAGTGTCTACCATTATATTATACAATTTTTTAATTTACTTATCTAAATTAGAGTACTTTTAAGGCGAATAAATGCGATATAGCCAATCAATGATAGAGTATTAGGCATTAGGGTTATCATTCCAATCAACAATTGTTAAGGGCCGATTTCATAATACTTTTAACGAACCGTTATAAATAAAAGTGAATTTCTATTGGCTTGTTAGAGTGAAGGGACGTTTTCTATTGGTTAACAAGGATCTTTTAGTTCATTAGTCCATTAACGTTTTGATTATGAAATCGGCCCTATTTAGAACATTTTTAATTTTAATTCTAATTTTCTATACTATAAAAAATTAATATTCAAGTATTATTCGAGGTGTTGCCGTTTCACTAATCTGATGTGCAAGAGCTGGATGTAGTCCAACCTCCAAGGTCTTCGCTGTCTTAAATTAAATTTCCAATCATCACCTTTGACTCATCAATAGACAGAGTCTATATTCCTTTTTTATTTTAAGGATTCTATTTATTATCATCATTTGATCTTGATAAATTTGAAAAGAGACGAAGACGTACTGAATTGAAGATGAGGTGACTCAACATCCACTGCTTTTTTGCAGAAAACTTTTTATTGTCAAACTAGTATCAGGATCAGGAAATATGATTAGCAGCTTATCTGCAAGTCTAAAAACTATGATGTGTCTTAGAATTATTTTTTTACTTCATCAATGACAGAAAATTCAAGTTTTTTCGTAACCTTCTTCTCCATTTGAAGTGCACTCGTCTTACAACATTTTTTGCAAAAATTAAACAACAAAATTGGAATTTCCAGTCTATTCAACTTACATCATCCAATTTTACAATTTTTCCATAGAATTTTGAAACCTCGTGTCGATGCATCTCTTATTATTATAATTAGTTTGCTAATTAAAAAAACCAACATCGCGCATTTTCGAATTGCCACGTAAAACAAAAAAATGTTAAAAAATGGTGGATCGTGGATCTATTTATTATGATTCATTACAAACTTCATGTCTTCATTTTTGTACAATGCACCATATTTAGGTACTTGGCTTTACATAATTACAGAAAATGTGAGTGATTCAAGCATTGTAATGTCTAAACTTACACATGACTTATTTTCAAACGTAATTTGTAGCGCGCGTCTTATTTTTAGTATATTATTTCGTTGCACAATCGTAGGATGAAACAATTTTATGCATTCTTCCTAAAAGGGATAATTATTAGGTACTTCAAGGATTTAAAACCACAAAGTTTAGTAGGTCAGTTTTTGATCGTGAAAAAAATCCGGAAAGGTTGAAATATTTCCAAAATTAGTTCGTCCTTCGTTTTTGGGTTTGGTTGCATTTATTATATTGGTCAATTTCTTGCATCGTAAACAACATTTTAAGGTTTAGTGGCTTTTAATTTTCGCAGAATTTTATGGTTTCAACAATGAAACAATTTTTGCAAAAATTGATTGGTTCGTGATTTTTGAGGTGTTACACAATCAACATCCTTTTCCGTCTACTAAACTACTTTTAATGTTAGTCTTGGCCTTAACCAAGACCACAAACCGCGAGACCGCGACCAGCGAAGCGTAAACTTTGTTCTTCGTTCTTCCATAGTAACTACCTGGTTTGATTTTATGAGAACGTGAACTACGATAGTTTCCACTATAATAAATTTTACTACACTTATGCGTAGTATAATTTTTATGATGTTTGCTCGCTTGATGTATTTAACATTTTTGGAACGATGGATTGTAGTTGGTCTGACCGTTGGGTGATTTTCTTTAGACCTTAGATTTTCTCTGTTGTCAAACCGCATTTTTGTTTTGCTTCAAGTGCGTACGAAGCCATTAAACAATAATTAGTATCTGTTAATTATTTTTTGTAACCTTCAACCTGAACTTTGAAACAACTACTCCACACATAATATGAACATACATAGATAAGTTATTATTATCACTATCTTCTATATAAGAAATTTTTCTTGTAATTTTATAAATAGAAGATTTGCACAACACAATTTTTAGTTTACTTCATCCTTTTCATTTTGTTTATTCCTCATTACTTTTCTCTATTTTAAACTCTTTAATGTTTATCAGAGCGTTTCAAAAACATTTTGTCGTAACATTCGAATGTAAATTAAAACACTTGCATTGTTGGCACATCATCCTATTTTTTGGTTTTCTTTGTGGCTCATTAAAAAGTAATTTAAAAATACCTCCCGGCTGTGCCAATACTTTCTATTTAAAAATAGTTTTCTTGGCCCCCGTTATTGACATTTTCGTCATTTTCCCGACGAGTTACTAAGATAAATGTTTTTGGACAAAATTGAACAACTCGGTCCAAAATCCGAAAAACTCTCCCAGACATACAAACACATTTATAAAGAATTAATTTGTATCCTATTTTAAAACCAAAACCAAATATGGCTTGGCTACGTTACACTTTCAAAAATGCCCCAAGCTTTCGATTCTTGTATAGTTTCGCAGTTTAAACCAGTTAGCTAGCCGGTTAATAGCACCGAAAATATGTGTCGGTTGTATTGGAGTCTCCATGTAAACATCAAAGTTCAACCACTGGTTTGCAACCACACCTTTACAAAAATATTAACTTTTTTCTACAAAAAGCGAGAAACAAGGCTGTGGTTTTTGTGAAAAATACAGTACACACATTAATCCTTTCTGAATGTATTTGCGTTTAAATTGCAAATCTTTTGATCAAGTAAATTTGCAAGCCAAAGTTTGCTGTTTGAATAATAATTAGCTTGTATTTGTACTAGTGGTGAAGGAGGAACTTCGCGATTCTTAGAATCTAAGTAGAAGGACGGTCCTTGCTCTTTCGTTCGTAATTATTCAAGAGTTTATTGTCTTGTCAAAATTACTTCTCATTTGTGTTTAAAATATGATTAGAATGAAAAATAGCAAGGAATTTTAGGAGCAACGATTTTTGCAATTTTTCATCAGCTTTCGCGAGGAATTTCATTTTGACAAATGTTTTTCGATTTTAAAAGGCGTTGGTATCAAAGGGATGTTGAACTGACAGCTGGTCTGGGAGAAATATTTCATATGATAATAACTTCCTTTCACTTTTATCAATACCAGAAATGCGGGGGGGGGGGTAATTGAGTTTTTGGTTTAAATTAGCAGTTCTTAAATTAATAATGGAAGTGTTTGAGGACCACTATTAAATATTACTTTATTTTGGGGTCATTGCCCCAAAACCGGACAATGTTCCATATCAAATTGTGTATTTGGGGCAATGTTGTTACCTCTATTTTATTAATGGTTCTTACATCCATATTTCTTCTGTATAGTTTAATTTGTTATTTTTGGGTTTTAAGAGTCTTGAGTGTCTTGGAGGGAAAAAAATATTGAATTATTGGATGGAAGATGTTGAAAAGTAAATTAGCTTTTCGATTTGGATTGGCGGTTTTTTTTTAGTTCCCCTATTAAAGTTGAATGCCTATTTTCTGCATAATTTTTGAATACGATTGAATTTTCTACTAAATTTCAGTAGAAATTTCATTTTGAAAACTGTTTTTGGGATTTAAGGCGTAAGTGTCAGGAGGATGTTGGAATGCCAGAGAACTCTTTAATATACCATCAATTCCTTTTGCCTTTAAACAACGTCAGCAATCTTGGGAATTAATTAAACCCTTGATTTAGATATTATTATCCTTCTCCCCTGTATTAGATTTTTTGAACAGAATAAAATATTTTGGGAGATCCCATTGCGTTATTGTATATAAATTTGTTGACAATTTGTACAAAACAAGAAAGTATTTCATGAATTCTTGAAAAAGTACCTATGGGTAAATATTTACTACAAAATTAAAAATAGATTTCCACCTTCACGACATAATAGTTTAACAACCAAATATTGAACCAATCTAATTTTTGGCTAGAACGGAGTAAATAAATGTCATAGCATTGCTTTTATTCCAGTCCACAAATAATGTCCGACTTTGTTGAGGTTTTGGGCCGAGTGGCATGGTCTCGTGACCGCCTAACGGCTACGATCATAATTGAAATTGTTGGGATACTGGTCTGGTATAGGTGGATACCAAGGAGCTACTGTAATGGGTCCAAGTAATTGTGAGTTTTTACCTGCCTTCATAAATCCATAAAAGTGATGTTCATATCTTTTGCTTAACCTCTTTTTACTGAACATAGGTTTCTCCAATATTCTTTTGGTTTATCCCGTTGTGTTGTGGTTTATCCCTCTTTCGATACTGTCAGACACCACTGCTTCACACTGTTTGTTGATGCTTCCTTAGCCTTCCTGTCAAACGGTTTGTAATTTTTGTTCTCTGTCGTAGTTTTACAATGGAAATTCTGTTATCTCTCATGTTCATCTCAACCATAATCCTCTCCATTGCTCATTGTATCACTTGTAACCTATTTCCACTTTTTACTGTTAAAGTGATGGTTTTCCATTTATCCATTTATTAACTGATCTTTTGTGAAAGCTTTTCCTAAAAATGTTAAAGAAATTGCTTTCTATTTATTTTTCTGCTTGAAAAGTTCCTAGGGGGGCTTTTTGACGTTGATCCCTTCTTTTATTACCTACACATACAGGGAACTTACAGTTTAACGTGGTCTCCATACCACGAAAGTTGTAATAAACTTCTAATTTGACAACGTATATCCGGTTAATCTGACTTTGTCTTTCATTATATTTTAAAAACGGGATGAAAAGTTAGGGTGCCCACCAGTTTTGATATAATAGGACCTCACCGTGTAAGAACCCTTTCCATTTTTATTTTAATTTTGAGTACAATTGTGGCGAAGAGGTGAAGGGGCATTATGTTTTCCCATTCATTAGACATATTTAAGCAACTTTCCATTTTAAATCATTTGCAAACAAACAAGTCGCCTTTAAACTTTTCGCCATATGAATAATCAATTAAGTCGCAAAAAAATAATGTCAATCATACAACAGAAACCAAATTAATTATATTTTGGAAAATTAAATTTGTTTACCCAAGTTTCGGTGACCTCTATTTTTCTCGAGCAATTTGAAATGAAAATAATTTGCAAGTTCAATGTTTTGGAATTTGAAATGGAAAACTATTTAAAACATGAACTTTTTATGTCGTTTTATGTTGAGTGTAATTTGTATAATATTCATCTCCTAATGGAGCCCATTAAAAGCAAATTATAGGATGAATTAGCACATTTTCAATTTTAGTTAAAGTATCGCTTATGTAATTCTTGATATTTTTTTGCAAAATGAACCGAGTTGTTCATTATTTCCGGCAATATTAACTTAATATTAGAAATTTGATCGAAGCTCTCACTTGAGCCAATATCAAATTCGATGGTACAAAAAATTAATATGCAAGAACAACGTGGGTAAGACGAAATAAATTATCGAAACCGTATCGGATTGCTTCTACCAATCCTATTAATTTAATTCCCTCAGCTTTTTCGAATTCCATTTTCTAAACCCACATAACAAAATTTTTATTCAAATTATGTGAGACAACTACGCATTTTTCTTTAACACATCACGATATGTTCATCATTCGTCAAATTATATGTGAGGTTAAGGTCGTCGTCACTTATTATTTATGATGAGACACAATTTAACAAAGAAACAAATTTTATGGACACGAAAGCATGGATTAAGTAAATTTGACTAATACAACATTTTTGTTGACGTTGTAGCATAGCGGAATACGTAATGAATCTGTAATTGTAAATTTATTTGAGGAGTCGGTGTTTTTCCCGACCAAAGTCTTTTGGGTTTTCATGAACTCCACACCGTGACCGGTTCCCAGCTATTTGGAGAATATCCATTAAATTCCCCCTCATTAAGTTAAATTTCATGAAATTAAAAAGTTTTAATTTATGGATTGGATGAAGTAGTATTTATTAGCTTCGTTTTGCTTTGTTAATGTTACAACATTCAATTACCAGTCAATGTCAAGTGTACTAAGCTATTATTCCAATCTTGTATTATTTATTTTAACCAAGGCCAACTTTTGTACTTCATTGTGATTGATTTTGAATTTATTTTTTAACTTTCTTTTATTGTGCAATTTGGACACGTTTTGTTCCAAAAACTTTCTAGTGCCACTTCATTTTCCGTCTTCCCCTGATCTGAATTAGAAATATGTATTTCAAATTTTTCTGGTGTCGATGAAAAATGGTTTGCTTTGATGTCCGTCCATATTTAAACCTTTTTGTAAACTTTAGTGTGGTATGAGGATATAAATAAAAAGTAAAGGCGCAATAATAAATAAATAATGGTGAATCTAATTTGGACAGGAAAACGTGTAGGCGTCACTGACATCATCGTCAGTGTGTATGTAGATCAATGTGCTGTTGGCCTGACTAGGTGCTAGAAAACACTGCCAATGTCGATGGATGTGGTTAGATGTTGTTTCGACGAGTAGTAGAATGACCTGGGGCAGTGAGCGTCCTTGACTCTATGTACCGGCCAGAGATTTCTCGAATCGCGAGGAAAACACCAGTTTGCAATCTCGTCACGATTATTTACTATTCTATTGGTTTATTACAGCGCCCGCTTCTTAAAATTAAAGCAATTTTTAACGAAAAGCTTCGTCACACATTCATTAGAAATAATGAGGGTCCCCGGAACACGATGTATCTTTCCGCATAGAAAGAAGACCAAGTCTTCTTTTGCTCGAGAAGTTCTGCACAACTTCCAATCCTGTTTACCTTTAGGATATTAAACAAATTTTTTCGCAATTAAATTTTGATTCAGCTTACAAAGTTTTTGCAACATGACCGTAACTAAGAAGTGTGCTTAATCTGGTGCAGAAAACGTGCTTTGATTTCAAGGACTGTACTTAAAGATTCTCCGTTGTATGAAGCTCAGAGAATGGAATCTAAATTATTTATCAGCGTGTATTTGTTATTTTTTAATTTGAAATTGGATATAAAATCAATTGACCATTGTGGCATTCATTTTAATTAAATTCACAATAAAAATTTCGCAACTCGGTAACATCTGGCCGGCGTTCTTTTTCTAAGGTGCTTGCAGAAACTAGTTTTTGTAGCGAACATTACTTTGCTGCTAATTATCTACTTCAAGACTACGAGTTCCCAATTTTTTTTTTATCATTTTCCATTTTGTTCCTACGCATGGAACGAAATTCTTTCCAAAAGCTATTTTAAGGCGTATGCGATTCTTTTGTTTGAATAATTTGATTATTATGTAATCCCACTCGGAATAATTTTAAAAAGGATGTGACCATTGGAAGCAACATCCAAGGTTTTTGCAATCATTAATCACTCTTCCGATATCGTAATTTTTTGTCTAAAATTATTGTTTTTGTTGCAGGTCGAGAAGATCTTTCACCACCAAGTAGCGTAAATGGATACAGTGCGGACAGTTGCGATGCGAAAAAGAAGAAAGGACCAGCACCAAGACAGCAAGAAGAGTTATGCTTGGTGTGTGGGGATAGAGCTTCGGGATATCATTATAATGCCTTAACGTGCGAAGGATGTAAAGGTAGGAACCGTTCAAAACTTTGGTTTTCATATTAACCACCTGTTTTTATGTAGGATTCTTTAGAAGAAGTATAACAAAAAATGCAGTTTATCAATGCAAATACGGAAACAATTGTGAAATAGACATGTACATGAGGAGAAAATGCCAAGAATGTCGATTAAAAAAGTGCCTCAGTGTGGGAATGCGACCCGAATGTGTAGTACCAGAAGTACAATGCGCAGTAAAACGAAAAGAAAAGAAAGCCCAAAAAGAAAAAGATAAACCAAACAGTACGACGAATGGTTCACCCGATATAATCAAAATCGAACCAGAGGTTTGTGGAAAACCCAAATCTAATATCTTAATTTTTACCGTTCCACTTTTGATTTCAGTTGATGGATATCGAAAAACCGTTGTTAGTTAATGGCATCAAATCAGTTTCTCCCGAACAAGAAGAACTTATACATCGACTTGTCTATTTTCAAAACGAATTTGAACATCCATCAGAAGAGGATGTGAAACGAATAATGGTAAGATGATGCGATTTTAACTTTTCAAAATTATTGTGACTTTGAAATCTTTTAGAATCAACCAGTTGAAGGAGAGGACCAATGTGACATGAGGTTTAGGCACATTACAGAAATTACCATCCTTACTGTCCAATTAATTGTGGAATTTGCTAAACGGTTACCTGGATTTGATAAGCTGTTACGTGAAGACCAAATTGCTTTACTGAAGGTGTGTGGAGTGATATAGAAAACTAGGGGATTCCCCATTAAGTTTTGATCACTGATTTTGATTTGTTTGTTTTTTAGGCTTGTTCAAGTGAAGTCATGATGTTTAGAATGGCAAGACGTTACGATGCAAATTCGGATTCCATTTTATTCGTAAATAATCAGCCATATTCACGTGATAGTTACACATTAGCCGGAATGGGGGAAACTATTGAAGATTTACTCCATTTTTGTAGGGCTATGTTCTCAATGAAGGTTGATAATGCAGAATATGCGCTGCTTACCGCAATTGTGATATTTTCTGGTAAGTTTTCGACTGAATTAAAAAACTTTAGTTTGTTTTGGGCAAAATTAGGCTTTATTTTATCTCCATCCCCTTAAGAAACAGAAGAACTTTAATTAGGGTAAATTCAAACATTTTTGAGACAGTTTTAATTCAATATTAATAATTTGGATAGTATTGACCGCTCATTTTCCTCCAAATAATACAAGAGATCTTTTTGTGCCTTTCTACAGGAAATTTTTGGGTTTTCTTGATCATTTTGTACTCCGGTGAGAGCAATCTAAGAGGAAAACACACATTGTCTCTTCAGATTTTTAAGAAAAATTCATTAAGACCATTTAAAAAATTATTAAAAATATTAATTTGTCAAAAAATCGCCTACGCCACTATATTCTATTTAATTGCATTTATTTCTAACATCTTAACTTTAACTTTTAAAAACTAAAGGAGCTGAAATTTAGTACACAGTTTCCATTAGAAGGAATTTTAATTATTATTTTTGTTGCTATTTATACCTTAATTTGTGAGAAAACCATAACTGTAGAGAAACACAATACGACGCAATTCGTATTTCAATTTTGAGACCCTCCTTTAAATATTTTCACTACCCCTACACTCTACAATGTCCATTCGATGCTCACGTTTTTTACTCTAGTGTGCACCATATTGGTGGTCCAAAGAAAATTGAATTATGAGGCTCCAGGTTGTAGAAAACGACATTTCCTACAAGAAGTATTTATTTTCAAAATTGTAGATGGTGAGGCAGTCAAAGTCTTTGCTGTTGACTTTTTAATTGTTATCCACATCTTCGAATGTCTTCTATGGCTAAATTATTGAAGATAAATAATATTATGCTGTTTGTGACTATTTATGGGAAACTTGATTATCAGAATTATGGTCTGTATATAATTCTTATTTCTTTCTTATGGTTTTTACCATTGTTACAACTTTACACTGGTACAAAGTGTCACGTTTGATAACAAGCGAAAAAAATGTTTATTTTGGCCACCCAGCAAAGCGCATGTAGGGATTTAATGTATTTTCCGAAACTTTTCGTCATTTTGATACCAAATTTTGCAATAAAAAGCGATTTTATATCAAGAGTAAGTTTTTACTCCCGCTTTTCACTTTTTCGCCCGATTTCATATGTTGTGTGCAGCCTAACCAAAGGGGGTAGCTGACTTTTTTTAAGCATTTTATTGTGAACATTAAATTTTAGGGGTTCATTATTTAATTCCTTTTTTGAATTTATTTCTTCCTGGACTATTTAATTTTCTTTCCGTACCAAATAATTACCAAAAGGAACTTTTTAAGTTGTTAACGTTTATTTCGACTAGTTTCTCTTTTCAAGTTCTTCTTTTCCTATTGTGAGGAATGCGACAGTGTTATTAGAAAACGAAATATGAAAAAATACTAAAAAGCAATGTAATTTAAAGAACCCTTGGGGGGGGGGCGGGCAAAACACAACGAAAGTTTTTGAGTTTAAAATTTGAAATCAAATAATTTCAGAATAAAAAATTAATGAAACTTAAAATTAACACAAATTTGATATAACTTATACAAAGTCAAAATAAAAGTTCATTATCACTCGATAACTAAATGTTCAATGCAATTAAAAAATGTTACAAAATCTATCCTAAATTCTAGATTGTTTTTGCATAGTCAAAATAACTTTGTGTTCTTTTACAATTTTTTGTTTTATCCAGACTCCCTATTAAAATTCAAAAGGATAATTTGTAAATTTGCTTTTTATTTTAAAATTGTAAATGTTGGAAAGTCAATGAAAATTCATGTATAATTTTATTTTACAGAACGACCATCACTGGCCGAAGGTTGGAAGGTGGAAAAAATTCAGGAAATATATTTGGAAGCGTTAAGGGCGTACGTTGATAGTAGGAGAAAGCCAAAAGCGGGTACAGTTTTTGCAAAACTCTTGTCAGTGTTAACAGAATTAAGAACACTGGGAAATAAAAATTCGGAAATGTGTTTCTCACTGAAGTTCAAGAAAAAGAGAACATTACCGCCATTCCTTGCTGAAATTTGGGACGTCGATATGAAGACATAGTAGATGCATTTCTTAGTAACTATACCGGAAATGCCGGGTGGGTGTGATGGATGTGCATTGCTATGGTTATTCGGAAAAAGAAGAATTAGCAATTGTCTGATCCACCACCAAATTGTTGGCTGTGAAATATTGTATAATTAAAACTTTTTTACTAACTGAATGTTAAGACGGCATCTAGAGAATGTTATTATATGAGTATAGATTTATTTAGATAATTAAGTATAGTTGATAGTGCTCGACTTGATTATTATAAAGATACGTAGCTTTTCTAAGCGTGTATAAATTATGCATCATTTTATATAATTATTATTATGATACTATACCAGGCGATTTGCTTACTTAAGATGTAAGACTGGACTGGACTGATTATAAAACAGAGGTGCCTTCATGACACATTGGCTCACCAGACTGAGGGCAGGTGCAAATTATTATTACAGTGGCACAATATCAAAAATGGCAGATCAGATGGTTGAACACCGGTGATATAAAAATTTACGACTTTGTGTGCAATTAATTATTAGAAGAAATTTTGGTAAGTTAGTAAAATTTTTATAAGAGAAGAAGATTGTGGCAGAAAAGAATTTAAGAAGCTAGCCGTCCGTTTATGATGTATATAATTATTTTGAAGTGATTCGTCGACGATAGGGTGGTATACTGTTGAGCAAAATTGCCAATACATAGCACTGGCTGCACTAAAAAACTGTCCTGCCTTTACGAACTTTTTAATGTTTTAACACAGTAACTCTTGGTGTGTAGCTCTTAGCTTCTCATTTTGATACTATATAGTTTTCCGCATTAGTACTTCTGCTGCTAGATACTACATACATACAATATAATATACAATACTTAACATATTATATAGTACATTCGTAATCATATTTTCATAAAATTCCTCAATGTACATAAACCATATTTTTCATAAAGAGAGAGATGTATTTTTATGTTGGACGCAGACAATTAATTTTTTGCGCCATTTTTGCCTTATATCTGGGAAGCACTTGCTATTTAAACGACAACTGAAGGGTCAACCATTTAAATATCTTTTATAATAAAATATTTTTGACGATGCAAATTCACTCAGTCAATTTATAACATTTCAAATTTTTTGGAACTTCACAACCTGCCTGATTTTGTTACTTACCCACATAGTAAGGCATAAAATTGTGTTTAGAAAATTCGCGTGTGATATTTCTGGTCGGTACTTCCCCCGGAAGCAAAATTCAAAATTTTAGGTTTTGTCAAGTTCCAAAATACTATAAACAAAACTTTTTTGTAAAAACTAAAGTGGTACAAAATTTCAGGATCTCACAAGTGCATTAAAAGGATGTTTTAACTTAAAATGGTCGACTCTTCAAAACTCACTGCCAACAGTGACTCTGTCTCTCTCATTCATATATGTGGTATCATCTCCTTGTGTCTAATTATTACATGTGCGTGTGTGTATCCGTACAGCCTACTAAAATAAATAATAAAAAGGAAAAACATTTTACACAACATACAATTTTGTTAGGTGTGAAGAGGAGAATCAAAGCGGTTCCAAACTCACGTAAATATTCTAATTAGTCATTAGACGTAGTTAAAAAGCACAAAATCAGTAATAACTTGGTCTTTAAAACACTGCCACATTTGTTATAAACTGCCACATCATGATTTGTAAAAAAAATACAAAAAGGCTGTACGGATCTTATTTAATTAAACACGAACTGCTGTTACATGTATACACGTTAAAATTCTTGTTCTAACATTTTGTAATGAATGTTTGTGTATACTATACATACACACAATTACGTAACAATAACATTTCAAGCTAGAATCGTATATTAATGAGGTTGAGAAAATGATTCTAGATAGCAGTTAAAAATTAAAATAAACACCTTCTCCTCTAGTTTTTGGTATAGAAAAAATTGATAATTAGGATTGTTGATTATACAAATTGTTTATTTGAAAGAAGTTCGGCAAGGAATGTCTATATATAAATAAAAATATAATTTTTAAGGAAATAATCGCCCCTTAGGGGCGCAATTATGTACTGTTTGGTTTTGAAACCGACGTGTACCAAAACCCTTGTCTGGTTATTGCTTTTTCCGCTATCAGCAGATTGGGCAAGATTAAAAATTTAATGAATCTGCACTTTGTTTTGTCATTTTAGTGCCCTAATTGACTTGTCTAACAAAGTTTCTTTTTTCAAAACGGGTGTAGAAAATTGTTTATCTATTACTTATCAAGTTGTTTTGTTAAAATTGTTGTTGTTTGTATTGTCCGCTCTGCTGATAAGGGAAACGGTAATATTTTGAAAACGTGAATCTGTAATGTTTTTTAGTTGAACTAAGGAAAGTGCAATATGTACAAATTTTACTAATTTTTTTATATATATAATATTGGTTAATTAGTATTGTATATTGAGATGATTATTATTATTATTATTAATTGATTTTAAAGAATGTGTGTTAATTTTATACTGAGCAAACTAGTGGCAGTATTATGTAAGTTTGGATCAATGTGGCTCAACTGTTGCCATACTTGATTCTAAGCGTCTCCCATTTAATGGTAATTCTGCTTTGTACCATATAAAAATATTATATTGTTAATTTAAATTTGAAAGACGTTATATTAATTCATTAAGTAAGTTTATTGTAACAATATTTTTTATTCTTCGAGCAGATTTACCATTTTTTTTTAAAGAAAAATATACAAATTACCTGCAACTTGACCTGTAAAATCGAGTATTGTAAAGTAATGAGAATGTTCGATGAATATATTTTGTGCAGTAAACAGTAATTCTATAGTAAATTGCAGTTTTTTATTCGCAAATTTTATTTCCTATGCTTTTTTTTCTAGCAGAAATCAATTTGCCTTCCTAGCTTCTAGGAAAGGTAAAGGTAGGTAATTTCAGTAATTAAAACTAGTATCCAAATTTCTTTTTGCGCAAAGTTTCTACAACTAAATCAGATTTTTTCTTACAATTGCATAAAAGCTGAAGTTTGGCACTAAAAAGCGATTATATAAATTTTTGTAGTATTTTAAAAGAAAATAAGTATCAAAAGAAAATTACATTTTGGATCATAAAAATTTGAGTAATACAGTTTTATTCGCCCATTCACAGTCTGATGTAACTATTTTATATTTACTATAAACATTTGGTTAGTCTATGTTTTGATTTTGTGCAAGTCAGATGTTAACATTTGTTTTGGTTTGTTATTTCCAATGTTTGTTATCTTTATATCGTCGGTATTCTGCGAAAAAGCATTAAGTCAATAATCATAGTTTTGAGATAATTGAATTTGAAAGTTTGTGTTTAAATTAGTTTTCTATTTATTAAGAAATCAAGGAATTAATTGTTTCAAACGATACATTGCTTTAACACCAACAATATTCCTTTATTTGTTATTTAAAAATATTTGTCCTTTTGTCACTTTTTTTTGAAAAGCTGTAGAGAGTGTATGACTTAGTGCATTTTCCTTGACTAAAAAGCTATGATTAAAATTAAGCAACATTTTTCTTCCATTTATAATATTTATTTTCTTACATTTATTATAACAAATAACAACAAAATAAAGAAAATTAAATATTTTATTAATTATATTTTTTTTTTAATTAATTACATTTTTAAAATTTTTATTTTTATTATAAACATTATTAATAATTAACTCATCATTCTCATCGTCATCAGATAGTACATTATTTTGGAATATACAATTTATCGAATTTATCTTATCACAAACAAACCCGATTATCAAAATTTGATAATCAACTGTCTAAGGTTGACTTGCGCACTGTTATGCATTATGTCTGACTTAATGCTTTTTCACGCGGAGCAGTATTCAAACTTGTGCAGGAAAATGCACTAAGTCCGACAGTGCTTTTTCTCTGAACATATTTAAGTGCTTTTGACTTTACAACAGAAATTATCTTTGTTATTTGAATAGATATGACTTAGTGCGTTTTCGCAGACTATAGAGCGTTCACCAATTAATAACACCCCATGATTAAGTCAAAACAGCAAAATTTTGACTTAGTGCTTTTTCGCAGAATACCCACGATATTTAATGTTTGTTAGTTTCATATAAAAATTAGGTTTCTAATTTAACCCTTTTGTAGGCCGCGTGAAGACATTCCCGTAAATGACTTTATGATTACCATTTTACTGTGGCTTATTTGGTTCTAACCTATGATAAATAATTATATCTGATAATGCAAGAGGATTATTTATTTACTACTAGTGTCAGTTTTCAAGTAAAGATTGAAATATTTTTAGGGAGCTTCGAATACCATTGCTTGATCTGATTTGATACTTAACTCAATTTTGGAAAATGCGTGGCTTATCATGTTATCAAGCCCTTCATATCCATTCCACCATCTCAAAATTGAAAGAACACAGCGGCCACTTTTAAAATATCTATTTCTGAAAGTTATGGTGGGTGAATTCCAAAATAAGAATTGATCAAAACATTACACTAAATCGATTCATTTAATTTTACATCACTGCTCGGTCGCAGTTACTTATCCTATGATAATTTTTATCCATGTTTTCATAAATCTATTTCTCAGTGCTGAATCATTTGGTCATGAAAGACCTATTTCTTTAAAAAAAACTAAAAAAATTTTCTGATTGTTATCGTCCATTACAGTATAAATTAATTAATTTTGTTTCTGGAATCTGGAAAATTCAAATAAACATCAACTTTAAAAAAATAGAAAATTGTTTTTATTATGAAACAACATTTTATTTTATTCGTATAATAGTCACATAACAGTGTATTAATAATTAAACAGGGAATAAAGTGCAATATTAATTAATACGCCTTAGTCCTGTGGAATATATAATGTACAAAATTGCAATTTGAGTCCCAGGAATAATATCTATAAATATATAATTCTCGTGTCACGGTGTTTGTTACCTTCGCCTGCGAAAACGGCTCAACCGATTTTTATGAAATTTGTTGTGTATATTAGGTAGGTATGAGAATAGGTTTTAGCGCAAGAAAAATTTTAAAATTCGCGAAAACGCGGAATCCACAAACGAGGTAGTCGCATAGAGGTGGGTCTAAAATTTGGGTCGATAGATGGCGCGAAGTGTTTTTTTGGGGCCAAGGATGGAAACAAATTCAGGCTGCAACTGAAACTATCCCTTCAGACATTCAAAAGATGAATCTTCAAACCCTTTAATTAACCAAAAAGGAAACTACGATTCTTCCATAAATTCTAAGATCCTCAAACCAAAGGATATCCGCATACAGCAATACACTCCCAAAAAGAATCTACCTATAACAGCGTCAGGCACAATGGGAATTGGTACTACCCCCCCCTTTTTAGCGAATCAGGGCGCACAAGAAGACAGGAACCAACCATGATAAGGAATGACGATAACCTACAAAGGTAGGATCAAGGCTCAATGCCAACCCAAAAATAATAATTAATTCAAAAGCGAGCCTCTCTTGAGATGCAGAAGATACGGTTACGTCGAGATATCTTATCATATAATTTCGTTGTTGTTATTTTATATTTGTGGTAAGTGTTTAGCATAGACGGTAGACCAAAGACGGTCGTTAGCATAGCGATTAAACGCACAGACTGCTAACACAGAGAACCCGGTTCGACTCCGGACGAAGTTAGAATCATATTGGTGCCGTCTCCCCTCGGCAGGCAATGGCAAACCACCGGGGTGTAATCTGCCATGAAAAGCCTTTGTTAAAAGGCTCACCACACCCTGTAGAAGGGTTATGGACTGAGGAGGAGGGGTAAGTGTTTATATTATTTTATTTGATTTTAAATTTATAAAAAGCGCTTCATTACTTGCAATTGATGAAGATTTCCAAGTAAGATGAGAATTCCGTCGAGCAATGACAAATTCTTTACGAGAGGCGATAGTCCAATTTGGCAAAGACTCGGAAAGGCGCCGTAAAGATTTACGTGTTGCACAGAATAGTTACAGCTCAACGAATCAGAAAAAAAAAGAGAGGAAATGTCACGTGCTCCAAAAAAAATTGAAGACGAAGAGTTGTCAACATCACTTCGTGATTTTGAACAATTACTAGAAGAAGAATCATTAAACGAAGAAAACCTTTTTAAATAAATAAACGTATTTCTAAAAAAATAACCTTGGCCATAAAAAAAAATTATTACTTTTATTGGGCCCACACATTACCCCCCCCCCCTTAACAATATCTGGCTACGACCTTGCATACCGCTAGGTGATTAGGGTGTCCTTATCTACAAAATTATTTTTTTTCGATAGATGGCGTGTGACGCTATGTGGCCCTAATAGAGCATTAGTCGATTAGTCATATTAGTCGAACTAATAGAGCAGCAAGAACAGACGAACAAATCCAACAAGATAACGAAAATGTGCGTATGACCATGTCGCAAATTCGTGCATCTCAATCACAAGAGGCACGAGCTGAACTACACCAAGAACGACAATTGGAATGGAGACAATCGCTCCGGTTCGTAGTTAACACAAGCAGAGCAAATAACCGACAACGCCAACAAGTACATCGAGCACTTACATCCGCTTCGTTCCTTCGTCTCGCATTCAAGTACGAGCCAGATATTGAATATTCCGCTCATCCGAAAGTGCTGATTGGTACTATGAGCAAGGAATGCCCCCATTGCCATGCACTCAAATTCCAGCATGAGTCAGCCGGGATGTGTTGCGCATCAGGAAAAGTGTAACTACCGGAAATTGAACAACCACCTGAACCATTGAACGGCTTGCTCATTGGCACGGATCCAGATGGAAAATTCCGAAACGAAAATGTTTTGCTGCCACGAATTCCACTGATTCCCACAGATGTGCCAATTGAATTCAAACGCATTCAATTTCCGATTAGATTGGCGTTCGCAATGACAATCAATAAATCGCAAGGCCAAACGATGTCTGTTTGCGGCTTAGATTTGACCACACCGTGTTTTTCACACGGACAATTATACGTGGCATGTTCTCGCGTGGGCAAACCATCGAGCTTATTTGTATTGGCTAAAGACGGACTGACCAAAAACATCGTACACTCCATTGCTCTTCGAAATTCATATGTTTTTTTATATTTACGTTCCTTATTAAAATACATTAAATTGAGAAAATGAATGGTTGGTGTTTTTTTGTTTTTATCGTAGGTATTTGTACTTATTTTTCCGAAAATAATTATGTTAGTTTATAAATAATTAAAAAAATTTTATTACAAGAAATTAGAACTAGAAAAAAAAGGTAATTCTAAGGCGGTACGAAGTTCGCCGGGTCAGCTAGTAATATAATAAAAATAACATTAGGTACTTGAAAATAATATGTAAATTATAGCGACTTTTTATCAAACATTTCCCTCAATACATATTTTTTTACTTTTCCAGAAGCCGTTTTTGGAAATTCGTTTACTAAATAAAGTCGGCTAGGAGTTTTATATTCAGCAATTTTTCCGCTACAAAACTTCTTCAAATCTTCTTGTGTCATTTCACTTCCATTTTTCATTATCAAACAAGCACACACTTCTTCTCCCAATCGTTCGTGTTTCAATCCAACAACCTAACAATGTCATGTATTAAAATTTTGGAACAGTACCTACGTTGAAAGTTACCTGAGCATCCAAAACATCTGGATGAGTAACTAAAAAATTTTCAATTTCCTTTGGATAAACATTTTCTCCGCCTCTTATAATCATGTCCTTTATTCTTCCAATAATTCTTGCATACCCATCTTCTTGGAGAACGAATTCATCACTAACATAAAATAAACTTTATCGTGTTAAAAAGTAAGCAAAATTACTTACCCCGTTCTAAACCACCAATCTTTACTAATCGATTCCTTTGTTTTTTCATCATCGCCAAAATAACCCAACATTACATTATACCCACGGAGATACAGTTCACCAGAAGTACCAATTGGAACTATTCTTCCATTTTCATGGCAGATTTTTGCTTCGATGTGGTCGCCTATATGTCCAACCGTTTCGGTTATTTTGTATGTATCCTCTTCAATAGGTAAAGACTGAAACGCAACCGCCGTTGTTTCCGTTAAACCGTAGATGGACTGAAAGGATATATTTTAAAAGTTACCTCCAAATTGTGATCATCCGTTTACTTTAACTCTATTAACTCTTAGAACCGACTTTATGTCTTGAAATAATTTAGGTGTACATGGTGATCCACCCGTTAACGCTATTTCAGGATTGATGTCGAGTTGTGCTTCTTTTTGTAAGTTAATCAAATCCACATACATTGTAGGAGTTCCATAAACTACGGTGCACCTAAAACGATACATCAGATCTGCTCAAGTTTCTTATTTTAAAGCTACCTCTGGTCTTGTAATGATTTTAAAATTTCCATTGGATTGTAAGTAAAATCTGGTATAACCAAAGTGGCACCATGATTTAGAGCTGATGCAAAAGAAACGGTGAAACCAAATGCATGAAAAAGTGGTACTTGCATGCAAATTTTATGATGCTTTTGATTTAATTCATTCCTCTGCCCAACATAATATGAATTGTTTACAACACTGAAGTGGCTTACAGCTGCGGCTTTTGGATTACCTGTGGTTCCCTTGAATTCAGTGTGAAATTAGCCCAGTGGTAAAGTGCTCTACTACCAAGGTGAAAATACCAAGTTTGCTAACTGGTATAAGTGGGAAAAACAATTCGAGGAGGATTTCTTGGTTGGTTAATTTGATATTGTTTCAGGTAATTGTTTTGTTTTAGTTAAGTGACAATGTACAAATTATATGCAATTAATAATGTCATCCCGAAGCCCAGGACCGCATTACACACCAATTTTATACCTTTAAACATAAGTTTATGGTAGCAAGTTGCCGGCATAGGAAAATATAATCTTGTTTGTTAAAAATATTTTCTCAAAATGATATCTGTGTTATTTCGGTATATTTGCTTTGAACTGCGATAACTGCTATAATTTCTTGAGTTGTATAAAATGGGGCGAGAGATTTAAAATTCAAAGTTTCACATTACATAATTATGGAATCAAACCTGGTATTTGCATTGAAGCAGTCTAACACTCCACTATTATTGGGCTAAGCTCAAACCCGAATTTAAGTATTACTTAAATCTAAAACGCACCGATGTGAATTGCACATTTAATTCAGAACTTGGATCGATCAAATGTTGATTACTTTTTATTGTATTTACACCTTCAGAGCTTGACATTTCCAAAATTTCCTTGTAATTATAAGTTCCTCTAAAAAGTTAATTTGAACATATTTAATTTATAAAAATTCTCATGAAAGTTACCGTATTACTTTACTAGTCAAAATAATAATATTTCTCAACGATGGAATATTTTTGCAATTTAATTTTCCTGGATGATAATTTTCAAGTGAAGGAATGAGTTGGTTTATGACATTGCAAAACTTGAATTTTCTACGTTCTGGACATATTAATGCTTTTATTTCGGCTTTGTTGATGCAGTATTCCATTTCCTTTGCTTGATATGCTGGATTTAAGGTAACCTGAAAAGTGGTTACATTAAAAATATGGAAATCAAGAAGAATTGAAGAAACAAAAGAACCAAAAGAATTCAAACATGAAAAATTGTACCACTTTGTACCAAATTTTCTGGAATCGAGGTTGGAATTATGTGATGAATATGATTTAATAAAAAGTAGATGACTGATATCTTTACCAGAGGTAAACCAATACGTGCACATGCCATGGCTACGACAAGCCATTCTACAGAATTTGAAGACCATAGTCCTACACGATCACCTTGTTTTAATCCGATTGTACTTAAACCAGCAGCAAATTTATCACTGTTTAATTGAAATTCAGAAAAACTTAATTGTTGATTTTGTGGCCTCGAGATTATCGCTATTCGATCAGGATGCTTCTTCACTATAATATCAAGAACATTTCCCAATGTTAATGCCCTTAAAGGCTCCTTACCAACGTTATGAATGTAACTAAGTTTTGAGTAAGTTCTGCCTCTGAAATAACAAATAGATAGTACTTTATTATTCATAATTAATTATAATTAGCTACAAATAAATACTTAAGTGTGCGTGATGTGTACCTACTTGTGAAGCGCATTGGAATTGAAAACTTTACGAAACATTATAATCACGATTGTAATTTCGAATTAATGTTTTATAAATACTTGTAATTATAAACTTCACTATCACCAAATTTTATTATTCGTAACCTTGTATAAATATTACTCGGTTAACAGCGGCGGAGATAAGAACTTCCAAAACATCAATGTTGCCTTCAACACGATGACCATTTCACTCATTATTTGGAATTACTTACTTAATTTTTAATTTATAGTTATAAAAGAGTAATAATTCTAGTAAATATAAGAAGCCTTTATTCAAAGCAAATTTTATATTTTCCATTATAGTTCTCTTTTGGGGCCCACTTAGCGGAGTGTCCGCTGCTGATACCTATTAAATATTTTAAACATAAATTTACACATTTTAAAACATTGTTAAAATTTCTGAAATGATCAAATATTAGGAAATGATTACATGTAATGTTAGAATAACATTAGGGATGTTATATAAATATTATTAAATTATTTATATATCTAAATATTATCATTATATTATTACATTACTTTGGTAATTTAATATAAATTTATTTATTATTATATCCCCAACTTAGTTTAGAGAATAAGTTACTGCTGTACAAAGAGACATTGCCTCCCACAGTCTCAAAATGAATTCAATCTCTTGAATTATTTCATCCTGAAGAGTCAATCAATCAATCAATCAATCAACCAGCTATAACATCCATAGTCGGATGTAAAGCCTCCACCATATTTTTTTATGGGGGTTGTTAGCCATAACTCGCCATGGTGACCAACCGGGTTGGCGAGTGAAGTCCACAGATCGATTTTGGACTTTTTAGATCACAGCACACATCCGACGCAATCAGGATTAGAACCGCGGTTTCCCGCTCTCTAGTCTATCCGTGTTTGATTTACGCCAGACGTCTGGAAGAGTCAATGTTGGAAGACAATTTCCTTTTTAATAGATTATAATGCATTTTGATTAGAAAATTTGACTGACGCAGTCGGTTTTTTTAGTAAGTATTAAAATAAAACTAAAATTATTATTATATATCCGGTTTATACCGCAATACGCAGCTTCCCGGTTCTCAAACGCCAAATTGGCTTTTGGATTTTGTTAGCATTTTACATTTTTACCTACGACGAGGAGCAAGCCCGACGTAGAACCCCCAACCTGGAGGACCAGAGAAGCGGCCAGAATAAAGTTCTTACTTCACCCGGATTCGAACCGGGTATTTAGCGTTCATATAGTCAACTCGCGTGACCACTATGCTCCGACCGCCTTAAAACTAAAATTCCTTTTTAATTTTTTACCTTTGTAAGTGATTTTGAACGATTTGACAACATCTCCGTTAGCCCAATCTACGTTTATCACACTTTACGCACCCAAATACGTTTTATACAATGACAAAAAGGACATGAAAATCTTTATAGGATTTTACAAATTTAAATTTCTTTCACCCCAAAAAGTCAATGTTGCAAAACTATTGCTTTCTGTTGGATTCAAATGTATTTTGAGGTGAAAATTCGATTTGTCATCATTTCCGCCAGTTCAAATGCGTTTTTCGCATTCGACGAACCCAAATTCGTAATATACAATGGCAAACAGGACATGGAAATCTTTATAGGATTTTATAAAAACGATAAATTATAACCCCTTCAAATTTCTTCACCCCAAAAAGTTAATTTTGGAAATCCATCGCTTTTCGATATTTTCTTATGAATTTTGATGTGAAAATTCGATTGACGTAGTTTATTCGTGTGAAAATATTAAAATCAAGCTTTTACGGTCGATTGAAGTTCTATAATAATTGATATTTAGTTTTCTCAGGTTTGGAGAAGGATTTTGAGCGCCTTGACGTCGTTTCCACTAGTTCAAAATGCGTTTTTCGTACTCTACGCACCCAATTCGATTGACGTAGTTTATTCTTGTGAAAATATTAAAATTAAGCCTTTACGGTCGATTGAAGTTCTATAATAATTATTGATATATTTAGTTTTCTCAGGTTTGAGAAGGATTTTGAGCGCCTTGACATCGTTGCGTTTCCACCAGTTTAAAATGCGTTTTTCGCACTCGACAAACCACCCAAATTCGACATTTACAATGACAAACAGGACATGGAAATTTATAGCGGATTTTACAAAAACGATAGATTGACTCCTTTGAATTTTCTTCACTCCAAAAATTCAATGTTTGGAAAGCAATCGCTTTTCCACGAATTCTAATGCATTTTGATGAGGAAAGTTGATTGATGCAGTCGATATTTCAGTAAGTACTAAAATTAAACGTCTACTAACGATTGAAGTTCTAGTATTCGATACTTTATTTTTTATCCTCGTAAGTGAATTTGTTTTCGATTGATTCTAATGCAATTTGATAAGAAAATTTGACTGACACAGTTGGTTTTCTACGAAGTGTTAAATTTAAACTTTTACAGGCCCTTGAGTCCCGCATAAGATTGAAATTTAGCACATTTAAATATAAATTTATTTAAGTTAATTGGAGTTAAAGTTTTCCTATTCTGCTGCAAATAAATTTGTCTTGTGTTTTCGAGTTCTTAAAAAATTCAAATATTGAGGCACACTATTTAGTTGAAATTAATATTAAGAACATTTCCTAATGTTAAATCCCTTAAGGCCCTTTTACCTACGTTAATGAATGTAACTAAGATCTGCATTTGAAATCATCAATTTATTATTAATAGTTGATAGTTAACTGCAAGTACCTCAGTATGAGAGTGCACTTACTTGTAAAGGGAATTCGCATTCAAAAGTTTCAGAAACATTTTATTGTGGTTGTAATTTCAATTAAACATTTTATAAATAAATTAATTTAATTATAAATTCCAAAGTGTTATCAAGGTTAGTTATTTTAATTTTGAATAACGGAGAACCAGCAAACTGGGATGTCGTAAGTTCATGGGACGAACGGGATGGTACAGTAAGGGATCGTTCCCGTATGGCGGAGAGGTTTTTTTTGAAGATTATTATTAGACGATGGGCGGTCTAACCAAGACGTTCGTTTTGTAAATAAATATTTATATTTATTAATTGATTAATTCTATAATGAATCAAAGTTAAGCTACAGTGAGTTTTATTTGAACTAAAGATATGGCTAACATAAATTTTCTATATAATAAAACCAGTAATAGTTGCCGTAACTTTCTCAAAATATCATTAATTTCAGACTGGAAAATCATCAAAAACCTGAAGGCATAATGTGCATTTTCATAATATTTTTTAGTCTAGTTATTTTGCATATCTTTTTATTCTTTTCTTATTTTTTCTCATTTTAGTGGTTAAAGCTCGAGTAAAATCGACAAAACAATATTTGAAGCGATTTATAGACGATACATTGTTCTTCGCGAATTAGTCGATTTTCCTTTCTACATCAAAGGTCGTACGCTCGTATTATTTTAAGAGATAATCAGAATCTATCATAGTTTGAAAAACTCAGACGTTCCATTCGGGATTAACTTGCAAATCAAACTGCAAGTCAGTAGCACTAACTGAACGTTAAAATAGGATGAAATACTTTAACTTGTACGATTTATAATAAAGGTTGAAACACAATCTCATTTTATAATATTTTTTTTATAACTAACTAGTGAAAATCCATCTGACTGTTCCCTATTTTATTGTAGGAAAACTATATCCATTTTATAAGCAGCAGTGACCTTTTACATCAACTCACTAATATTAGTTTCAAGTACTCTGTATTAATGATAGGCGTAGAAAGATCCCAAAACTACGATTTTAATGTGAGAAATCTGAAATTCTTATCACTTCTGCCTGATTTACAGAAATTATACAAACTTGAAGTTGTTTTCGTAATATAGTACAAAAATGAATATGTTTCATTATTCTCTCTGGAGTTAGCGATGCAGAATGAATGCTGAAGGAACGATATAATATTAAGTAAATAAATAACACAAACCTTTGTTGTAATTGTGCTAATTATTAACATGCAACGGTTTCACAAGTAAAAATATTTCCTTTTCATTAGTATTAATTTTTTGTCAATTAATTAAATATAAACATCAAATGTTATAATCTAGGTTAAAGAATTTTTCATGATAATCATTTGGAAAAAATAAAACAAAATAATGGGATGCGACAGGCTATTTAATTAATCTGTGAATAAAGTAGTTTTTATAACGGTTTCCTGTCTTCTGAAACTTAACTTTCAAAAGGAAGGAATAAGAATATAGGTCATTTATAATGTTGCCTGGGGCTAGCAGGTAGACATTTGGTGACTGAAAGATGGTACGACAAGAGAATCGACTTCATGAATCTTGACACGAAAAGTTAACATATCAATCACTCACCTGAGTTAATTAATTATTTAGTTAATCAAATACGAATTTAATATCAAAAATTTAATAAACTTCTAGGATCTAAGTCTAAAAGCTAATTATTATTATTATTAGCAATGTCTTTTTTTTTGTTTGAAATTATCAGTAACGGGATTTTCCAATGTGAGCTTAACGACAGGGTTGAAAACTCACGCTATTTTTGTTACCATAGTGTGCATTTTTCATGGTAGCTGGACTTCAAATTTAATAAACTCGAAGTAGAAAATTTGAAAATTTGTGTTGGCTGAGTAGGAATAAAATCTGTGTTGATAATCTCGTTTATTGTTTCAAATACTAAATACTTGATTTTTTCAAAATAGTTAACTAAAAATTAATGATAAAGAAAATATACATACAGCTATAATAAATAAAACAAGAATAAGTTGAGCTAGTAAATATACTTTAGAACCAATCAAGTTCTAATAACAAGTTCGTACATTTAATATAAATGGTTCTATCATATTATGTAAGTACAGATGGCATGTAGATAAAATGCTCTACATGTAGCTACTATCTACCCACCTTTTGAGTATAGTAATTGTAGGTAGGTCTTAATAATTATTAATAAGCCAGTCAAATATTTCATAGCAGTAAAAAAAATATAATATCATTATATTGCCGCTTAGATTACAGATAGCACTTAAACTAAAACGTATTCAATGATAATAAAATCAAGTTATAAATCAAATAACTATCAAGTGCTAATAGGTAATCGGCATATTGAGCAAATAGTAGATCAGTGTTCTGAAAAGTTACCCATAAAAATAATCTCATACTATCCAATCTTTCAAATAAACTAAAAATTCTAATTCACGCATAAATAACACTATAATCTACGTAATGACAGTCATTTTAAGGAACCAAATGCAACAACTGCTACCGACTTGAAACTTAATTAGTCTTCTATGATAAAGATCACAGCAAAAGTCACGTTAATTAAAAAATCAGTTTAAAATAAAACAATTAACTTTGTCACAACTTTGTTTTATAAACTTCCGGCTCTTCTTCAGGTGTTTCTTGCGAAAACGCTGGATTTGTAGTTCCATTTTGTACCGCTTCTTTTTCATTTCGTATGCTGTGCGACATCTCGTATGAAGTTTCGTTGATTATTGCATCGGAAACTTTTCTGTTTGCTGCGTAACGACGCTTTGCACCGGGAAACCAACTTGCCATTTTTCGAGCTATCGGATGTAGCAAACTTTCGTCATATAGCTCGTTTTCATTAAATCCAGTAAAGTAGGAAATTGTCCATCCAAGTATAACGGTTATCGCACAACCAATGAAGGAGTAGTACATATACGTCACTGAGTATAGTTGCGTTAAAGGATCGCTGCAACAAAATGTTTTTTATAGCTTTAAGATTTATCAATAACACAATCACAATAAGAAAGAAATATCGGTTCATTTCACGAAATGACGTTTTAGAAGTAAACTATAATAAAATATCGAGCTTAAATATTAAGTTTTCGTAGACAGATCGAAACGTAAACGAATTTAATTTAATACAGGGTGGTCCATTTACACTATTTTTTTAAAGTTTATTTGCAGATTTCCTTTTGTAACAAATATACATAAGGGTAATTTATATTTTCATCCAATCATTTAGAAAGAAGCACTGTTCATCCTGGTTTTCAGGACGAAAAACTGTACTTTTGCATCTTAGGTCGCGAAAAGCCAAAAGTGGAAGAGTAATTTGGTTTTCTTACTAATTAAAATAATTACAATATTTTAATTTAAAACTTTAGAAATTAGTTTGATCTGACGAAGATTGGATGGAAAGTGACTTTGTAGAGCTCGCGTCGCAAATATTAAATAATCTAACAGCAAAATATGATTACCAATTATTATCAAAACCAAAAACCAAATTGATTGGAAATGAATAATATTTTCATTATTATTTATTGCTTATTTTGAAATCTCGGTATAATATTTATTTGAAAATAAACAAATAGTGATGGGCAATTGTTTTTAAAGCTCCTAATATTTTTATAGCTCTCTAGCGTGTTTTACTTCACTAAATTTATAAAATTTTGCAGTAAAGATCAAATATTTCAACTCCTATCAAGCGGAAGTAGAGCCAATGAGGTATCGTTGAAAGGAATATTTTTAGAGGTATAATCTGCAAAAACACAGGGTGTTCTATTTACAATGATAAGAGATATAAATTAACTATTTAATTTCGAATACATAGCTGAATTTTTATAGTAATCAAACAGCTCATATTATCGCCCTGAAGTCACGTGACAGTCGAGGTATGTAAGGAATTTTTCCGATTATTTGAAGATGGTAAGTTGATTTATCTTTTCTTACATCTTTATAATACTGAAAAGCGTCACACATTAAGGTCAATTTGAATTCATGTTTTAGCTGCTGCTTTCCATTTAACTTTGAATCTGAGGACACCCCAGTCTCTGGTGGTTTTGTTATGAGTTTCTGTTGAAAATGGTATTATGTAGCAGTTTTCTTAACGGCTTAATAAAATATGGGGTGTCCCATTTAAGAAATGAAGTTGCGGTATATTTCAAAGCTTTTAGGTTTGCTATGTTATAATGGACACACTGTATAACAAAAGTATGTATTATTTATTAAGATGAAAATTGCAGATCTGCGCATTGTAAAATTGTTTTTTAATTCTTTATAATTAAAAGAGATAAATTATAAAACCAGAATTTGAAAACAACAAATTTTTTGTAAATTGAATAATTGTGTTGAGTAATAATAAATTAAAATTAACAAACAAATGAACATATATGGAATTCAAAGGAGCGTTCGAATATGTAAAACAATTCCATGTAATTTGATTGAAAAAGCAAAATTAATTACAAAATTAAGTAATAAAATTAATTTTACATTGTGCATTATGCAAAGTAAATACATAGCTTTTAATTAATTTTTTTTCCATATTTAAATGTTCAGAAATCCACACTATTGATTCATCATTGAATAATTTAGAATTTTTATATTGATTTAGATTATTAGAATGAAGCAATAAAAATTAAATCTAGATTTTGGTTATAATCAGAAGATTTTTACTTTTGATTTTTTGATAAATAATTTAGGATTATAATAAATTTATAATTAGGTAAAATATTTTGTTTAATATTGTATCACCTTCTGCAATAAGGAACCAACTGACATTTTACCTGAAAATGAGTTATGTCCATATTACAAATTTGGAGTTCGCACTTCATCAATAGTCCAATTTATTATGATTCTGTAAAGTGTAACTTTTTATAATTGTTTCATATTGCACGTTGATTTTTCAACCAGTTAGGTAAAATAAATTTGTTACATTATCAATATTATAACACCAGTTACGTAAAGTAAAATATGAAACTTATTTTTGTACTGATGCTGATTCTCTTAAATATATCCAGAAATTTCAATATTCCTTAACAATTAATTCTTAATTAACAAGGAATTCGCGAAGGATGGACCATCCCGTATATTATAGGTATTACCTAACGTAAAATTAACTATAACATAGACAAAGTAAATATTACAAACACAAACTTCAAGCTTATTATTGACATTATTTTGTAACACGATATTGTAACTATTTTAGCAAAAAGAATATGGTAATTACTCATTATTAGAAGTGTTCAAAAAGTTAAATAAAGGAAAATTTTCCGTTATTGTTTCCTATCCAAATATGGAATGTGTTTCTAACAATTACTACGAATACGAAACCGCTTAAGGAGCTCACTATGAAAATGATCATTAACGTTTAGTTATGTTTGTCTAAAGAAAACAAAATAAATTATAAGCATTGTAGTTCTAAGTTGAAATGGCGGTATTTAAATTAAAGCAATTATTTGGATTAGTTTGCTCTTTTGAGAAGTCGCGCTTTGTCGATGTTTTTGTGAGAAGAAAAAGGATCAATTAAAATACTTACGAAGGAGTGGCGCGAGTTATATTTAAGTTTCCGTAAGCTATGGTGGTTGGATTGGGGGTTGTAGTAACCGGCCATGGTATATCTGGTCGAAGAATGTGAGGGTTATAAGATCCGTTGTAACATCCATCTGTTGAGAGAGGCATTTCCTTTATTGGTTTATCGACTGTCAGGCCGCCGAAAGTAATCCAAAGCGTTACTAAGTGCGATGCTATCACCCCCACTGCGGCACCCTTTAGTAAATTAAAAAAGGAAATGTAAAAGCATTGTGTTTATCGACAGCTTTCAACAAAATAAAAGCGCAAAACAAGAAATCGTTTAAATTGATCAACTGTGTGCGTATTAAGTTTCCAATTTAACGATTTTTGTTTATCGGATATTCAGACAGCGTATATTTAAATTTACTCACCTTCCAATTGCAACAAGGAACAAGGATGGCCAAAATAAACACACCAAGCAGAGGTCCTGAAGTAGCCGAAGTGACCAACATGGACGATTCGATAACGCCGGATAAAAGACTCACTACGAAGCTAATTCCCATGATAATAAATCCATATACAACTCCTATGGCTTTAATAGTGTAGACCTGATGCATTTCGCTAAGGCCTTTCATGCACGGAAGGGGCTTGATAAAGTCTTCGAACGTTACGGTAGCCAATGAATTTAAATTAGACACATTCAAACTGTAATAAAACACGCTTAAGTATAAAAAATTGCAACTTTCCTCGAGTTACCTTAACGCCCCATTAAATAAACAAGCCATAAATAGGCCCAAAATTCCTGGTAAATAACTAAAACGATCTTCGACAAAGAAAGGTAAAATTTCATCATATTTACGAATATAGCCGGCTTTATATGGATCACAATTTACGTAAACTGCGTAAACTACCATTCCGACAACCCAAGACAAACTAAATAATACTGTTATAACAGGAATATTGTACATCATCGTCCTAAAACAAAAAAGTTAAAATTTTTCAAAAGATAAATAACTTGAAATTACTTTGTAACTTTTTTTTGCGATTCCATGCTGCAATATCTTTGCACAAAATTTTGTTGACATCCAAATATTGAGAGCGACATAAATAATTGTCCAATGATGGCCGACGTAGTTGTGACACGAATTGTTGGATCCATATCAAAACTGAAACGAAAATTAGTTTAAAAAAGTTGTAACGAATTTAAACAGCTTAACATTTTTAAATGTTACCTGTATACTTTTATAAATTAAAACGCTAAATTAATGTTTTTCGTGCGCTGCTTGTGTTTTCAAACTTTTAATCGTTCAATTTTAAAAAACGAGTTTTGCATAATTTACAAGCACAATTTAGCAAGAAACTTTGAGTGAGACACTGACGCTTTTGTCAGCAAGCTCTAAAAGATCAAATTTTAAACTTAATATTTAGCCAGTTTTAAACATTTAGGACCGGAGAATTTTGAGGTACCCACGTATACCGAACTTAATATCGTTTCAGACCAAATTTTTGGGTCTTCGGCGTGTAATTAGTGGGTTTGTTTATTAAACAAGGCAGTTTGCGTAGATTACTATATGTGTCGGAAGCCCAACTCATTTCTAAAGATACAGGACTTGGTGGATGAACTTCGTCGTTATCTCGGTGGTACCAATAATGATTAAACATTTACAAATTCAATATCATGTTCGGCACGATGCTTTATAATGGATTTATATGTTAATGAGATACCAACATACGCAATCTTCTGGTTAGCATTAAATAACAACGTGGTTATCTTAATAACATTTCAAATAAAAACATCGATGCGTTTTGATTACTTTAATTAAAATTTGCATGACAAATTTGTAATTTTCGGATGATTACGTTTATAAAGTAAGTTTCTACAGGGTGATCTGTTTTAAACCAGATTGGTACTATTATTTTGCACCACTCTATATGCCTAAATTTGAACCAACCATCTATTTAATTTTTGGAAGTCTTATTAAGCGACTTTTTTCTATTTCTTATCAGCTTATCAGTAAGGAGTTGAAAAATATTTCCAAAGAATTTCTGAATTAGCTGAATTAAGGAAGTTTAAACTTTCACCTAAAGTAGTCCTAATTATGACCATAACGTATTATAATATTAATGGTACAAATGGCGATAAGCAATGTTATATTAATAAATTAACTTCAAAAGTAGCAAAATTATACTTTGTTAAAAATCATCACATCAATTATTATATTTTTTAATAACAAAATTCAAACTTAATAATAAGAATGAGAAACAGCGAGTAAAATTTTAATTACGACTAAAAGAGCAGCTGCTTCGTCATTTAAAAAATTGAATAATTTGATTGCAATAAAAAAGTTGTAAACAACAAAAAACAAAATTTTGAAACTTTTGCGTCTTGGTGATAGATTTTTATCAGGAAAAAAATTTTTAATTTCGTGTCTGCTTACTCATCTTTTTATTGTGATAAATTAATTTCTGTTTTATTAGCCAATTGGTTATTTCGCTGCCCTTAGTGCAGTAATATTTCATTTAAGATAAAAGAAATTCAGATAACTTCCTAATAAGTGACAAAAATGTTAGTAACTTTTCCACTGCGATGAAAATTAAATTACTTTTATGAAGATCAAAGTATAACCACGTACTAACATCTTGAAAAGTTAATAATTATTTACCTATTAAGATATGCATTTTTATCACGTATTTATCCTCTTAAAATATATTCGAGGTCGACTTCTTGTTCGAATTAGCTTTTGTTTTTAAGTATAACTAATATTGATTTTAAATAGACAATATTTTTTGATCAACGGCCATTTGACAACTTGACAACAACAAATTTTCCATGAAAACTCAGTTTTGAAAAGTTTATACTATTGTACAAGGTGTGACATAAAAACAATTAACATTTTAAATTATTACAGTAAATTAGATAAAAATATTTTTATTAGTGAAACAACTTGACATTATTTTTTAGACCATGAAAAACTATTTGATTTTCAAGGCGATGGCGATGCTCCCTTCTTGAAGCACTCGTTCATTCTTGAAATTGAATATTTTTTATGCTAAACGAAATATCTAAATTAAAATTTTTTCTAACCATGGCTAAAGGAATCCCTTAATTTTCGCGATTACTAGTAGGTAGATATAACCCCTTAAGCTTTAATGCAGTTGTGCATTGAAATGTATGCAATTATTTAAATTAAATAGTTCTTCGTCACTTAGGAGCATGCATATTTAATTTTGTTCAATTATAAAATTCGTTTTAACTACTTAAATATAAAATTCGACGCCAACTGGACAAAACAATAAAAAATTAACGCTCAACTTCATTAAACTGAAGTTTTAAAGAAAAACGAGCTTTAAGAAGGCACCCAATTGTGAAGTTGAAAATGTCGAAACGAATTATGACAATTACTAAAGTTGAACTTACTTAAAGAAATTGAGTCGACCACCCTTTTTATTCGTTTCAAAAACATCGCTAACACCTCCAGCTTCAATACATCCTTGAATTATAATTCCGACGCTTACTGCAATCATCGTTAATCCTTGCATTACATCCGCCAGTATCGCTGCTTTTAATCCTCCCTGTGAACAGAACAATACCATTAATTTCAGTTTAAAAATTGCTAATTTAAGTACTTTTTTTGTGACGGAAATGAAGGAAGAGCATGTTGCATTAAGTCGTTAATTTGCTCTTGAAACCGCATTGTATGAAGTATGAAGTTCACATTACGTATACATATTTTATAAAGCACTTACTTGCCAAAGTAACTGTACTCTTATAAAGTATAATAATTTATGCATTCATCAATCTTATTAAATATTCTTTTCTTGGTAAAGCTTTACAATGTGGCGAAAAATTAGAAATAAGCAGAAAAATAAATTTATAATAAAAAATAGACCTTCACACCCGGCTCACAATAGCAGCCTACTGTGTGTGCAACTTGCGCCAGCCAGCAAAAACCCATTTTTATTAGTAAACTTTTACTCAATCATGGAAGAATGAAACATTTTTAGCATAGTCTTGCAAAATTGATACAAAACGATACCCATTTTGTGCAAAGTGAAGTCAATTGTTAAAAATAAGCAAGTAAGTACACTTTGAAGTAGTAAAACTTTCTTTCCTGAATGGTTTATTACTTTTGGCTTTTTGCCAATTTAAGATTACAAGTTCTTTTAAGTAAGAAGGAAACCTAAATTGCTGCTAAAAGTGTTTGAACATCTAATGTAAGCTTGTTGTTTCTCTTTAGTTATACTTAACTTTATAATCGCTTATCAGTCAAATCAATAAATGGTAAGTTACAATTTCACTATGTAAAACCTGCTTCTGGGTTCGTTAAAAAACATTAAAATAAAATAAGCGCCATTTTTCTACCGAAAGTGTATCGAATATTCTGAAATCTTAGGATAAGGATTTATCGACATGCACCGATTTCGTTAGCTTGAATTTAGCGAATGAATGATTGTCTTAACTTTACTTTCATGTGTTTTGTTTCTACAAGTTTCATAATCCTTCGTGGAGTCAACACAACTGCGACGATCTGAAAAGCTAGCACTCCTTCTACCAGGAGCAACATAAATTAATTTTTTAGTTTCCTATAATCATGATAGTAGTTGGTAGAAAATAATTTAAACAAAAAATCTTAAGCACATCACTGGCTAACGAGTCAAATCATAATATACTAAGAACCATAATCATAGAAGGTTGTTTGACATTTTTCCGCATCAAAATGTTGATACCATTCCATCCTGGTTTAGGTAAATGAGTCGTAAACTTGATAATATAAGTATAACAGGGGTCATAAACATTGGCGGCTGCTATCGAAATATTAATTAGTAATATATAATCAGGATAGCAGGATCCGTGTAGGAAGAGCAGCCACCATGTATGCATCGTCGATTTTAGTGAATTAAGTTGGTGCTCGTGTGTGAAATTAATACGATCAAGCTATAAGTTATAAATCGTTCTAATGTGTGTGAGTATTCAATTTACGACATTAATCAGAGCTTTTTTAATGGGTCTTTATTTTTTGGTTTGATCAATACCTTTAAAACTGCAATTATAAAATGTTTTAATTTTTTGTTGGATAATTACGGAGTTATCAAAAGTAAAACTTTGTTTTATCGTTTTATATAACTCATTAAAGTATTTTAAAATATGAAATCATTTGAAATTTTGTGACTGACAGACGGTCAACTTCGAGAAAATTGATTATGAAAATATATGAATATTGTTATTATACTCTCATTTATATGAACAGTGGTACATATGCGCACGAATGGGTTAACGAGATTCTCACTGTTCCACCAATTTACGTGCGCATTGTCTTTATAAATAACAATAGTTACAATTTTTGCTGTTTCTCGTGAAGACTGAGAAACTGAGGAGCAGTAACAAGCAATCAATCAAGTAAAAAGAAGTTAGATTGCATTTTCAAAGGCCACCTTGCATTAACAGCGTCCTGCTGTTAATGAGAGTCCTTCTCTAATTTTCCAAAGGTAGACAAAATGTAGAGCATAAACCCGTGTTATTCGTTGTCAAATAAGATTTCAAGGATAATAAATCAATCAAATATTACCTAAATGACTCAGCAATCGAACCGAATTTCCCTTAATAAATGATCAATTAAATTGATGTGTTTTTCTCTGTATGCCTACAATAAAAGATTGATCAATTGGAATAATAAAAATAATTTTTTATTTCTAACAGGTAAATCCGATTACAAGAAAATGTAATTAGAACTAATGACATTCACATTTTTTACACTTTCCCGACCATTATTCAATTATATTACCTCTAATGCAGTAAAAATCAACGAAATTTATATCTTATTCATAAGAAACAATATTTTTGGAAATTTAAGATTCAAGAGTAATTTATTATAATATTAAAATCATTGATTTAGCTTTTACATTTATCGAAAGTGTCGGCTTATGCCGAACATTTTTTGCATTGCAATGTGAAAGGCCCAAAGGTATTTTTGTTTTATGAGGAAACTGATTTATTAATTCTATAATGCTATGCAATTATCTACATTTATTTATAAATTTACAATGCATATTTTCATGATATGCATAACTTCTATCCATGTTGTAATTGACATAACCTTACTTAACCGTGACGCAGTTAAGAACCGTTCATACGACTTATTTTAGCATGCTTAAAATGAAATTGGGAAATCACATTTTGAATCTTTCACAGCGTAAAGGATTTTGATTTAAGATACATCAGTAGTGTTGATTTAAAGTAAATACATAGATAGTTTAACGTGGAATCTTAACCACGGCACAAATAATTTGAGAACGACTGGAAAACGACCTACGAACGAAACCTATGACTGTACCTACAGTTCATATCGCAATTCCTCATGCATTTGTGTCAGCTTCAAGGTTTTTCTACCACTTACTATTTCTCCATCACCAGCGGACTCGATCTTTTCTCTCTGATCTTGGATGATGAACAGCTTTTTGAACAATTTTTGAGTAAAATTGAAAAAATCTTTTATTGTGATTCCAAGTTGCACTGTATTTTTATTTGCATTTTGATTAATTGTGTCGCTTTGTTATTTAGCTTTATTTTTATACAAATGAAAGTATTTGAATGCAACAATGGAAAATTCAGCTATTCTAGTTTTTCTTATTCTATTACACTATTTAAATATCCAGTAGAGCATAGGGGAAGACCTCTATACCCGTATTTTGAATACAAAGCATGATTTTTCTTATTTTAGGCTACAAATCATCAACAGGAGAAGTTTGTCCCTTTATTTTGATGAAAATATCTTTAAAATGTGACTCACGTATAGCGAATGAATTGATATAAATTTTATTACTCTCTTCTTTTCCAATAAATTAAAAATATCGTTCCATCGTGTTTATTAAAAAATCGTATAATTCAAGTCCTGCAAAATTACCATACAAGTGACATATTTCTCATTGTATCGAAAAATGTCTATACACAGTTTATTGAAATTATCGTTGAATTGCAAATTTTAGCACGACTGCTCTGTTATCGACTAATTTCAGTTCCGAAGTTTTTTTATATTATTTGGCGTCGAAAGAAGAAAAAATATAAAAAACATTGGAATTAGTTTCGGGATTTGACCTCAAGATTTCTTAAGTTTATAACGTAAAAATTGTAATAACAAATTAATGCTTAACTTTGAAATATAATTTTGGTTAAATGTTTCTGAAAGTAACGTCTAAAATATTTTTGTTTTTGCAACTTATTAACTAAGTTGTGTATTGTGCAATAGTCATTACGCGCATATGCCAATTTTGAAACAATTAATTTAAAATACTTCGAAAACAAAGTTTAAATAGCGGAAACGTGTCGAAGGCTCCAATTTTGTTAATATTTAACTGGTGGAATCAAACATCTAAAATTTTTATAAAATGCATTAACAGACTACAATTTTTATTTTTTGTTACAACTTTCAACTTATTAAAACGTGTCAAATACTAACAAGAGCTAATTGGGTTGAGTTCGTTATACAAAATTTAAAGTTTGTATGATTTAGGCATCCTTTGGTTAGAAATTTTCTCTTTAAACATTAAAACTAACGTATTACAAATAAATTTACAAAAATATTTCGAGGATATTTGAAAAGAATTTTTACGTATTTATAAAAATAATTTAATTGAAATGTTAAAACAATTTTCAAATATCTCCGTTTTAATTTTTACATTTTTAAAATGTCTAAATTTATTTGAATTTCTGTTAAAATGTAACATTTCAGAAATTTTGTTTTTTGTAGATTTATGTTTACGAAACTAATTTAAGGGTGTTAAACCGCCAAGTTCATGTAAAATGTTGATAGAAGAAGTCGTAAATTATATTTTTTTAGACTGATATAAGCTAATATAATATTTAGATGAATCAAAAACTTAAAGTTAGATTTTATGGTAAACATTAACTCTATAGTCTGTTTTTTTAAAGAAACGAGTAAAAAATTTCTATTCCACGTGGATAATTTTGCTTGAATTGCTTGAAATTTAATTTCAACCAATTTCATTGGTTAACATTCACGTTATCCACGTGGAATAGAAAGTTTTTACTCGTTTCTTAAAAAAACTTATTTGTGGTGTTTTATTATAATTTAATGCTATCATTTTGGATGTAACTCTTTATCGCCTAGTAATATCGTTCCCCCTTCTGAACTGAAAAGCTAGCCCTCACTTGTAAAAGTAAATTTTACAAAAAATGCGCCTGAGATTGTATCTACTCGTATCATACCAAATATAAAAATGTTTAATACATTTTGTGTTTTATCATTCCAGTAATTGATAAATAAGAAAGGTTTTCACTGACTGACTGACTGACTCACGAAAGAATCGGGATTACTTACATTGAATCCATCAAGTATTTTTAAATTTTATTTAAATTTCTAGAAAGAATTAGGAAACCTCAATATTGCTTTCTTGTAAAACTGCAATTTAAGGGTTCATTTTTTCTAAATCACTACGAACAAAATGTTAAAAAAATTCTAAGAATATTGAATATGCAAGGGTGTGTTACACTAACAGTGCCAGTTATCAAGTTGAGCCATTGAAATTTAGCAGCTAAGCTACCACGTGCGTCGTTTTTCACTTCGTACTTTCTTATAGGTGAGAAAATTTGTGTTTTACGATTTTTAAAATATTGAAGGTTTTCTTTGTTCTATTTTACTTTTATAAATAGTATTAAAATTCTTAGGATCTTGTACGTTATTCTTACCGTTGTTCTTTTTTAGAATTTCCTTTCTGATTTCCATTTTTTAATTTTTATACAAAATGTCCTTTATTTAAAATATATCTCGAAACCGAAACAATTTTAGTTAAGTTACCATTTTCGAATTTTCATCATTATTATAATTCTTTTGTTATACTTTTTGCTGACAAGAAAACTTTTGTTGATTCTCATTATTCGAAAGCGTTTTACCAGATTTGTGTTAGGCCACTTCATTGAATTGAGTTACTATTGGAAATTGATAATATAAACTAAGTACTACCCTGTTCAAAAATTCCTTTCGCATAAATTAGAATAAATTAAATAAGAAAAAATGTGTTGATCGTGAGTTTGATCTAAATTTAGTAGGGTACTACAACCTATTGGGCGAATTTTTGGCTTGAAAATAACGAAGTATAAAAATAAGCTTAAAAATATGAAAAATGGAATTTTTCAAATCTTAAAATATCTCGACTTACCAATATAGTAAAAAGTACGCTGACTATTGTAATTCCTAATAGAGAAACCCAGTACGGAATGCCAACAATGGTGTACAACGCCACACATGGTGTAAATATCGTAACTCCTTGATTTAAAAGTTGTCTGATTACGTACGTTCCGGAAGCCAAGCATCGAACCAACCTCGATTTAAATCTTAAATCCAAGTATTGGTAAACTGAAGTAATTCCTAGGTTATAGTAAACGGGTACGAAAATAAAACAAACAATTGGATAAGCTAAAACCATTCCATAGAGTGTTTCCCACATAGTGCTTCCTCTATAAATTAATTCGGATGGAAAACCTATAAAAAAGAAAAATTTTTAAAAAAACAAACATTAATCTAAAAGCTGCTTTTATTTTCTAAAAGCGGATTTTTAAATTTTTAGCATAAAATATCAGGTATCTTTCATTTTAATTCTCATTGTCCAGAAAAAGTTTATTTAGCTTTAGTAACACAAAAGCACAGTTTTAGACTTAAAGTTAAAAGCAAAATTATGGGCCGTCTTCAAGAATAGAGAGCTTTTGGAAGAGTTTTGCTATATTTTTAAAAGAAAGAAAAACTTTTTTACTTAGTTCTTATTATTTATGTGTTTAAAAGTTTCCTTTATTAATTAACATTAGCGTTCATATTATTTTGAAAAGATCGCGGTTTAAAAATAATTATAGAAAAATTACCGATTAAATCAAAGTTTATAAACTCAAAAATTAATTTTACGTTCGGTAAGAAAAAACAAATTTTAATAAGTTTCCAACTTTCCTCCCGGAAAAGAAGAATTAATGAAATAATAAATAAAAAAATTATCCTAGTTACACTTTTCTCCAGGTTTACAATTTTATATAAAAAAACGTGATTTTAATGTTTTCTACCCGAAAGGATTTGACGAAGGTGTTACAAGGGTGCCAAGTGGCAAAATCAGGTTATGTAGAAATGATTAGAGAACGCAGTGAAGTTAGAACACAAATAGTTTACAAAATTTTTAATGAAACCCTCATTTTTCCATTATCCTGTAATGTACAGACAAAGGAACATTTTTTACCACGCCACATTTCATTTGAAAACTTCATTTTAAAATGCACTGCTTTTTTATTCGTTCTATTCATTATGTTTCGGACGGAATTTCCAATCTAAGTTATAGATTCTTATAGATGAAGGAATGCCCTATAAATGCTTTTTATTTTATCTCGATAAGTTAAAAACTTTCGGAGTTGTGAGCATTAAAAGTTGGAAGTACTTTTACTGTTGGGTGGAAATTACTCCTTTTTTTGATGCCCACTTTTAAGATCTGATTTTGAAAAAACTCTTCAATATTCTTTGTATTTCGTTAACTTGGAACTTTTCCCACATGTAAACGTATAAACCTTTAAAGGTACATTTTTCTACTGATAATTCTATAAGCTGCTTTCAAGAACTTAAAATGTTAAAAGTTATCTTTATGAAACAGCACCTGTACTTTCCAATAACTTTTTCTTTGATGATTTTCTTTCGTATATACAATTTTTAATAACAGTAATTTAATAACATCAGAATATAATAATATGAACATTACCAAAAAAAACTGATGATTGTCCGTTTACTCTTTCCACCAGTGTACATTTTTATCGCGTTGCAATTTCGATTTGATTTAATGCGCGTTGTTCCAATCTGCCCGACACAATGAGCCCAACGCAAATTCTATGAATCATTGCATAAGATCCCATGTAAATTATTATTTAATTTCTTTTTTTAAATTGCTAAAAAAAAGCCATTCGTAGAGTGTCAAACTTCTGAATGTCTATTACAATCAAATCTGAATTCCATAAAAAAATTTCAAAGTACGCACATTGTGAAAGCCAATCTTGTACTAAGTACTGCTTTAAATTTAATTAAGTTACAGAGATTCTTGTCATCTCATCTAACTCTTCAATCACACATAAGGGTAGTTCTCCAAAAGTATTGATAAAGCGGTATTTTTGTCATCCTTGTTAATATCATTTAAAATTGTTTAAATTTTATCTCTTAGATATGCTTTGCTTTAAATCGTTAAAAAATCGCCTGCGACGCAGTTCATGCATAAACAAACACATTTAAGGTGCATTTAGATGCTCAAATAACTTGCTCAAACTTACCAATTCAAACCCAAACTTGGTTTTAACTTTTTAAAATTGAATACACTTGTTCGATATTTTTTCAAAAAATTGGTTCTGGTACCATTTATTTTGCATTTTCCTTGCAAATATTTTTACTTTGTGAAATGGTTACGATACCAATGTCATCATTGTTACTGAAATTGTATCCAGACCAACAAGAGTTTGGTTCCACTTTGCCCCTATTAAGAAGCATTTTATTTTTAATTTGTAAATTAAATTTTTGTTTCAAAATTTAAATTTAAATATACAAAATTCTTAAAAATTTTAGTTGACCTTCTACTAAATTAACAAAGATTCATAGTTGAGAATAGGTCATAAATAATCTACAGGTAGATATTAATTTTTATTATTATTTTTATAATTAACAAAAAATTGTAAGTGTTATAACAAATAGTTATAATGATTTGTAAGAATTAAAAATTAATATCTACCTGCCTAGATTATTTATTACTTATTCTCAACTATGAATCTTTGTTATTTTTCATTTGTATTTACAATTTTCTTTTTTTATACTTTTACATATTATTATGTTGAATTGCTAGGCAACAAAGTGTCTTCGCCCAGCTACCATTTCATTATCAAAGTAATTTAAAAATGCTCTTTAATTAAAAATATTTTTTTAACAGACAAGTAAATTTTATAATTAAAAAAACAAGCAATAACAGAATGAAAATTTTTATTTAATTTGAACGAGATTTTGGCAAGTGTCAGGTAGAAATTACAGGAGAATAATAATTATACAATACAATGCAAAAATGAAACCGGTACTAATTATAGTGATCGTTGTTTAAAAAATTAAAATCTTAGACATTTATTCTGATTGTAATTTAAAAAAACTTTGTCACTTTATGAATAATGTACATTTATTTTTATAATTAATTTATTGTTGAATTTAAACCTACATAAATTTATGTATTATCATGACAGTAACAAATTGCCAATTTTAACTTTTCACTTTTGAAAGATTACATAATATTATAATAATTAATAAACTGTGTTGGGAAGGAAAATGGTATCCGAAGTGAAAATAGATAGAAAAGTAAAGTTAAAGGTGGAGGAACATTTTGAGCCCAATAATGGCGAATGAAAGAAAACAGGAAACAAATGTGATTAGGAATATTGAATGTGAGAACTTTTGATAAAATAAAGGAAGGTTATTGAAGTTGAGAGGGAGTTGATGAGGTATAACAAGGACATCACTGCAGTACAAGAAATAAGATTTACAGGATAAGGGGTAATGATTAGTGATGGATGCGTTCTATATTGTATTCAGGAGGAAACTCGCAGGAAGAAATAGGAATAGCTTAATTGAATAAGGAAAGAAGTGAAAGAAGGCCAAGAATGGGATAGTTGGATGTATGTAGTGGAGAGGGATTTAAACGAGATGGAAGTGGAAAACTGGAGGGAACAAATGCAAGAATAGAAAAACCTGGAAAATGATTACAAAGGAGGCTAAATCACACGAAGTGTTATAGTAAAAGAATTAGAAAACGAGGAGGTTTTAATGGTATTATTAGGATCTCCACCTGGATCATTTGACCTTTCAACTTACTATGTAATGGTTTATCCTTTCTTTATTTGACGGTATTGTATGCATATGTATGCTATGCAAATAATATATTTAAATAACAATGAAGATAATATTATCATGGATGTTATCAAGGGAGACTACGAAATTTAGTCGCCACACCCGGTATTAATTTTCTTTTTTAAATTGTAAATTTTTATTGACAAAAAACAAATAATATATTTTAATAATTTTTATACCCCATCTGGTGCAAAAATTCTACTTATTCCTTGAATGACTCCTTCGTAATTTCTTGCAAAAATTGAAGGACAGAACAGAAACGGCATCAAAGAAGTATAATGTGCTACCCTAACAAGAAAGTAATCAATACAAAAAAATGTAATTGTGCGACAAATTAACTAATTTTTGAAGAAACGGATGTGATAAATTAAAAAAAAACTATCAATGCATCATTGTGATCATTAAATTTGCCCGAGCGAACACAAAAATTGTACTCCCATTGTGGATAAAGAATAGCGTGAGAAATAATATATAATTTCGGCTTTATTAAATCGTAAAACTTGTCGTTAATCATAAAATATGAACGCACTAGATTTTCAAATTACATATGTTCAAGATTAAAAATAATTAAAGGATGCTGAGCTTGAGAAGCTGTAACAAACGAGGATAGCTGGTTTTTTCCAACCCATCAATTTTGAGCTTCAAGTTCATCATCGGATGTACGTCGTAGCAGGAATAAAAATAATTCAGTAACAAAAAGTTACGGTCAGCATCGTCACTTCGATTTCATAGAATTAACCCATTTTTTTACAGCTCAAATCTGCATTTCAGGTTGTCCTATGCGTTCAAGGCTTCCATATCAGATTAAAGGTTGTAGTTTAATTTATAATTTAATTCTGTTCTTGAGGCGATTCTAAAGCACCCAAACTACCTTTTGAAGATTGAGTCTTTAAATGCCCCTCATTCCTAACGGAATTTTTATAATCAACACTGAATAACTGATTAATTGTTCTAAAATTAATATTTGTGGCTTATCATCTTCATTTAGATTCGGGCAATATTAGAAAATAATGCGTAATTTTTTTGTTGACAACAAAGTAAATGGAAAAAATACTATTTATTAAATAGGTCACAGATTAAATTATCTATTAACACTAAACGAGTCACATTTTGTTTACGCGAAGTTATAAATTTATGCTTGATTAACACCCAAAGAAATATTCGATAGATATAATATTAATTTAAAGGGTGAAAAAGGTTGTCACCAGACTCATGTGTATAATGAAAAATTAACCTACAAGTGATGCTAATATCAATACTGTGAAAATATATCCAGAATTGGATCCTTAATTGTTTTAAGTGATGCGCACGAATGGATCATCAAGATTACCTCTTCCACTACCGTTATCCTAATATTGAGCATAATATATATGCACTCGGAAAATCCTACATCATCGATACGTGGCAGTTTCCTAAATCCGATAAGTCGAATTCCAATATAACAATACAATTTTAATTAAATTGTTTCATGATAAATAAAAGGAGCAAAATGCAGGTGAATGTAAATAAAGTTTGAAAAATGCGATTTTGAAGATATGGGATCTACGTACATTCTACAATCGACGATGTGTACCTAGTTTCTATAACCTATACTGAAAATTGGATCTAAAATTCCATTAAAATTTATTAGAGTTACAAGCAGACAAAAAATATCTTTTTCTCGTTAACTTTTTTCAAAGGACGATAGGACGATACGTTAGCAATTTTATGTGACATTTTAGACGCACGTATTTGCTACAGAAAATTAAAAGGTATCAAAATTTATTAAATATAATTTCGTTTTATCAGAAGAGCTTTGTTGAAATAGAACAAAATTAATTATTACGTAATTAATCGATTCTAAATTGACGGTTGAACCTTAGCAACATTTACTTTTTAAAATTATGCAATGCTGCAATGTACTTTTAAAATTTTATTATTTGTTCATGCATGAGCACAATTATGTGGTTGAGTAATGAGTTAGATTGTTTTTAGCATAGCCGAATTAAAGAGTTAAAGAATTTATACGATTTCAAATTTTTTTCGTAACTTGAAACACTACAACTTCAAATACTCAAAATATTTCATGCAGTTGTAGAAAAGATTTCCACATTATAGCATTGAAAAATCAAAACAATTGGTCGATATTTTATCGTATTGTGAATAATAATAATAATTATTAAATCATGGAAAAGTGGTATAAAATATGAAAAAATGATAATTCAAAGTAAAAGTTTCCAGAAAATGTAACAAGGCTAGTAAAATTATTAAATAATTGTTACCTAACTCCAGTACTTGATAAATATGTAAATTATTCAATAATGAATATTTGTAAGTGATTAACTGAAGCTCCGAAATATTTGACTGATTATTGTTTTGAGTTCAAGGTTTGCCATTGCCCTAGTGCCTGGTGATGTACTTACAAATTTATTGCGCCCAATTACAATATTCATATCAGTATTGTATGTGATTAACTTATTTGTCATTTTTTTAAACATCATTATTGTGAAGATTTATTATACTACAATGTCCACTAATTTTATTATGCTCCTTATTGTTGTGACTATATTAATAGTTTCACTGATCGATTGATTTTGATTTTAAGAAAAATCTAACTGGAAGTTTGAAGCAAAGGTCTATTACTTTGATATAAATGCAAAAATCACATCTTTGATCTCTTTCACACCAGAAACTTTAATATCATTTCATTACATTATGTAAGTTACGTTTTTTCGATGACAAACTTTTAAAAGATCCTCGAGGAAGCCTAACTCGTTCGCAATATACTAATAAACAATAGTACGGTCATGTTAGTAAACAGAAGTTTTAAATATTTTACATTTTGTTCTGCGTCCCTTGCTTCTTCTCAAACTTTAGGATTTTAAACAGCATCATTATAATATGAAGTTTCTTGAAAAATTCTATCTCTTGAAGTAAAGAAAATTAAAGTCGGATGATATGCTATTGATGCAACGAATTTTCTTTCTAAAAGGATATTTAAAATGTCGATCCAAATTATTAAGATGAGGTTGAATTTGTGCTTGGTATAGATTCAATTACAAGTTTTTATTAGTTACTAAAAAATAAATTGGCATTAATTCTTCAAAACTCACCGCAATCCGCATCTCAAAAAAATATCTAAACAGCTTCTTATTCAATGGGAAACGATTGAAAAATTAACCGAAGAGGTAATGTTATTCTCAGAAATACAACAAGGAGTCTCTACATATTTTTAACATTGTCATAGATGGAATAATAGAAAATGTAAAAATTATGAACGGGGTGGGTGTCGATTGGGGATAGCACCATAAAAGGTGGATTTAAATTAGATATTTTAACTCGTGAAACTAACAATAAGTAAATTAAAAAAAATATCAGTTTAATTGAACGTAATAATATAACTAATTAGATAACGTCAAATATAAAAAAGTTCAAAAATATTATAATTAATTTTATTATGTTCAAATAGCTCGATAATTTTTAAATTTAATTTCGCACAAAAAGTATTATGTTACGCTGATTATGCAGTAATTATAGTGGAAAAACCACTAGCTAGCAAGCTTACTTTAAATGAATAATCAGGAAAATAAAATTAACTATCTTGTTCAAGCTGCGAAAACAGTAGAAACGGACTATCAAGAATCAAGAAGTAGACGTTAACAATTTTATTATGACCTTCTCTCAGCGGAAGAAAATTGCGAACTATTGAGAAAATCTGGTCATGAGGGTTGTTCTCTAAATGAAGTCTATTACACCTCCAATTATTCGGATCATCATTGTAAAGCGTTTTCGTATTAATTATTAATAATTAATTTCAAAATTAATTAGTAACTCGATGGCCGACGAGTAGAAAAACCAAGTATCATCTTAGAATTTGCGTTCTTGCACAGTTAGTTCCAAAAAAAGAATTTAAAAATGTGATAACGCTAACTTACGCTATTTCTCGGTTAAAATCCAGTAGAAAATCATTGACATCAAAATGCTAATTTAGAGAATATTGTGACAAAAAGCAAGTATAATTTAATCTCGTTCAATTAAGCACCCACCTAAGCATCGATAGGTTTGGTCTTTCACACAAGTTTGGCAAAAATATTTGGAACTGCTCAACATTTGGCTATTGGAAGATTTGGGCATGTTTGAAGCATTGGAGCTACAGTAATTAGTTAATTTTAAATAGTTGACAGTTACACAGAAACAAGGACCTTAATGTGAAATCGGAATCACACCACGAATACTTTGGTAGCCACTTTCAAAAAAATTATATCTGCCCGAAACCAGCTTGATTTGGTTAATTGAAGAAATTGATAATTTATTATTATAAACACAAAGGAAAGTGATAGTTCATGGACTGCATGTATTATATGTCATCAATAATAATCATTAGCGGATTTATAATAATTGCTATCGATTTTTCTGGTTTCGATAAGGAAAATGTAATACGATTTCACATTCCCTAAATAATTTAGATCAAATTGTACCTAAAGAAGCGGTAAAAAAATAAAAAATCCTGCAGGAATTGAGAAGGATTACTATTATTGATTGCCGAAATATAACAAAATAAAGTATGTCAACGATATTGCTTCGTAGTAATACGAAAAGTGGTTGCAATAAAATATTTTTCAAACGTCGCGTATTTAATAATAACCCTAAAGAACATTTAGTTTATCAAACTGTGGTTAAGAAAATTTTTCTTAAAATTAAATGCATCGCAAACTGTGCATCAACCGATATTATGCTAATTTTATGACATGATAGCAGATCATCATAACATTGCTAACATTAATTGGAGGAGTTTAAATTGATCTGACGTAACTTAATATAGAAATAGGTTGGGTTGACTTAAACTTTAATTATTCTCCTTTCTGATGAACAAAATTCCAATATTATTAAGTACCCTTAAGCTATAAGTTACTTATGCAGCACTACTAAAGCGCAAATCTCCTCTTGTGTGGCACAAACTTATCATTTATAAACCTCAAGTCTCTAGTTTATTAACAAACTTGAATAACAAATATTTTTTAGTTTCTAATTTGAAATGTTTTAATATAAAATAAATTTTTTATAAGAAAGTAGGAGAAGACGATTATTGCAATATTAAATTAAAAACTAATTTGATGACCTTTAAAGAGCATTCTATGTTTTGAAAATAAAACAAAATTAAATTAAATTATTAAACGGAAATCAAATTTCAGAAAAGTGACCTTAATTATTAATATTGTAGTACGTTAAAAAAATGTAGGTCACGTAAATTACTATTATGGTTACAAATAATAGCCATTGATGAACTGGCTACATCAAATTATCTATTTCGTCCATAAAACAACATTTTTCGGTTATTTAATAAACTCCTGGCTTTGTCTTGTTCAAAAGTTTTGTTCCGTGTTAATTAGGTGGGTAATATAATTAAAATTTTGAGCATGTAGGTACTTACCTAAAAACGATCTAACTCCAAGTGTTCCCCTTGCAATACTTAACATCATGGCTGCCATAGAAACCTTTCCAGCTGCAAACACAAAATCGGCCTTTGTTTTCTCTTTCCCTTCAACTATTCTCGAATACACAGCCACAAGAGTACTTGCTATCACAAATATCGCGAACACGAGATAGTCCCACAACAAACTGCCCGAATCTTTCGACATGATGAACCATATAATTTTTCTTTCTTCTTAAACTGTAAAAAAAATTACAAATTACTTAAAGTGCAAACCAACGCGCGGAGGATAATGCCGTTCAATAAAAGATTTCCTCATTCACTTTGTTTTTAAACGATCATCGCTTTGACCTCACTACTTGTTTAAATTAAAAGATAAATTGCTTTACGGAAAAACCATTATTTCAAGAAATTTATTCCAGTTAATAAACAGGAACGGAGGCGCCCATTATTTAAATACATAACAAGCGTCGTTCTGCGTAAAATTGTTGAAATACGTACTTCCGTTTTAAACTAAAACTGGATTAAATTTGTGACGATATTTTCATCAAACTCGTCGGGGTAGTCACGTCAGAAATGATCGCATCTTGAAATCAAAATTTCTTTTTCATTTTGCAAAATTACTTTAATTATTACAAGAAATGTTATGTTGTTACTATCGAAGTACTGATGATCGCGTTGACCCGGAGAGGACACCTTTTGCAATAATAATGACGTAATGTATGAATCGGATAACATAAATTTTAGCAAACACGTCTAATTGCTTATTCTTATCTATTCTTCTAGTTTCTAGTCCTTATCGTCATAAGAACTATGTTGTTAATATTGTTTATTGATTTATGCAAATTCTTTAAACCAGTTTTGAGCAAACTACAAGAAGTTTGCTATCTTTTCCGGAAACTTCTGACTCATAATAATAATTTATTAATCTGATTGTAAAATCAAATTAATTCAACATAACGAAATATAATAGAAAATGTAACGGAGGACCGGCCGGTGCTTGGTATTCGGCTTACCCGGTCAAATTTATTAAATATGCGGTGGACCGGAGCCATTATTTAATAAAAAAGAACAGAAATGGTACCGAACAGTAAAAAAGTAAAATCGGGGGTGGTAACTAGCAAATTTAACGATACACCCTCGATGATTTTGCAAATCATAAATTATTTTATTTATAGTGCTTATTGAAAGTTGAGAAGCATGAGAATGAATTTTGAGGACGTGATTAGCATAATTATTTAAACATACTTTTTGATTATCCTAGCCGCCAGACTATCCCCGGCTTTTAAGAAATCAACAGAAATTTGTCAGTTGTTGTAAACACACGAAACACGGTTCACCTCGTCATTTTATATTTGTTCAGTATTTTATAAATTCAAGGTAACACGTGTTTGTGGATCTGATGTTATGAGAAAGCAGTTTTTGCAGTTCCCCATACTGTGTGGCGAATTATAACTCAAATTTGATTAAAAATTTTACAAAAAATATCTGAGTCGTGTTCTGTGCTATCCTTAGAAAATTTTGGTACGAAAAACTTAGTAGATGGTAATGAAAAAATTGTCTAAATATTAAATGATTTTAGACATATTTATTTTATTATTATAAAAAGAAAATAATGCAATAATTTAAGCGTTTCAATACAAGAAATTTAATAAAACCTTTAACATTTTTCTTTTCTATTGAAGGTCTGGGATATGTAACAGAATTTCTTGAAATATCAAATTTGGGTGCTGGTTATAAGTAAATAGAGTTTGGAGGTTAGCGTCTATCTAAATCTCTACAACAAAAATCCCGATAAGGACGAACTCTCGACGACTAAAAATACCAATAAATAATATCAAATCCGGACAAGGTAAAAAATCTCGACAAATCCGAAGGAAAACTCCGACACCACATCTCCTTTCCTTGTAAAATATATTTCACCAAGGTAATTTTAATAGGCAAAAATAAAGTAATGCACAGCAAATAGAGAGAACAATATAACTGCATCCAAAAATTAACTGAAGATATCAATTCCAACCAAATCAAATCCAACTAAACCAAAAGTAACTAGAAGTGCATTTGCAAAAATTCTCTTCTAATCTAACTAGAACAACTCTAATTTAACCAAAGCAACCTCTATCAAAAACGGACAAATTCTCGACGCGGATCACGGACCGAAGTTTCATTTTATCGTTTCAAAACTGTTAGATTAAAAATATTATTAACAATTCATAATCATAATGAATAACATATTCCTGTGAAAGGTTAAGCGAGATTATGCGGATTACGTCACTGATAATAATTAATATTAACAATTGGTTTGATTTGCAAGACGCAAACTTAATTACAGGAAATATTGTGCGTAGCACAGTATCGTAGTTAATAGTTCAAAATAAACCGAAATTAAGATTGGGTGTTTTTTGGTTAATTTCCTCTAAGGAGTTTTCGGATATCTGGATGTGCAAATATTAGACGCATGCGACAATTATACACACGACAATTATTGGACTTACCATAATTGGACATAAAAATTACATCTTTTTTGCAAACAAATGGAACGGACTAAGGTCTTTTTTGGGTCTACGAATCAGTACATTTGAACGCAAACAATTAAAACTGCCAAAGTATCTCGCTTAGGTTATAAATATATTATTTATGTTATTTTTGCTATTTATGTATTTTATGTTATTTATTTTGTAAAAGAAACAATTACTATTATTAATTTTACATACACCACTGTCGCGTCCAATTGTCGCGCGTCCAAATATCCGTGACGTTTTGACGTGGATCCAAAGAGATATTGACTAGTGGAAAATTCTAGTAATTAAGTGCTATACAGAGTAATAATATAATTACAGGGTCCAAATAAAGTGGAATTTTCATAAGCGAAAGAAAGAAAGAAGATAGTATTGTGTCGTTGTTTGAAAGAAGAAAGAATGTAAAATTTATATTTAAAGTCAACAGTAAAGATTAACTAATGGAAAATTTAATGGTTATTTGTGTAGTGCTTATGTGTAATTAAGATCTCTAATGAGCTAGAATTAAATGGTATCAGTAGAATGGAACCCCGATTCACATAACATAGTTGAAAACCTTTTGATAATTAAATAAATTATTTTATTGCAACCCCTAGATAGATAAGGGAGAATAAGTATCATTTCAATAAATTAACTGATATAATCTGAACTTTGAACAGGGAGGCTACAACTTAACTGCAATTATTTACGTTATGTGGACTAAATAATTGGTAAGATTCTTTTGTAATATAGCAACATGCGCCATAGCCGCACGTGGAAGGAAAAAGGCAAAATCCAGAATTATTTTTAAATTCAGTTATCCTTATGGATATCTTGCAATTTTTGGAATACCCGAAGAGTTTTCGTTTTTCTGATCGAACAAATTATAATACTCTATAATTTTTAAATTTCTTTTCTTTGCTTATCCAATATCACGGAATGAAAAAGGTTGTCTAAATGGAATCATTTGAATCAAAATCAATAGTCCTTTATCTGAATTTGGGCAAAACGGATCTCTCTTTCTTACGCTATTGTTTTGTTTAAAAGTGGTGTCTATATTCACCATCGACAAAGAAATTGAAAACAACAAAATTTGAATAATTTAAATATCAATTTGGCTGAAGGCCATAATATGTATAATATAAACCAAATATGACACATTGACGATTTTTAATGGATTCAGCTGCACATTATTGTTTTTGATTCTGACTCGGATACCGACAGGTTTCCAATTTTGAAAACAACATTTTCCCAGATACACTCGCATCATTTCCTGATAATCCTCCAAGGTTCAGTTTCGTGAACCGATTTAACAGCTTTTTAAAATCGTTATCAGTGGAACCTGTTTTGTTTTTGCTTTTGGCTGAGTAACCATCTCTAGTTTTTTCTTGCACCCGGCCAGTTTTTCTAAAATCCTTGAAGGAAATAGAAGAACACCAAAAATTTCCATTACAAAGAAAAGAGTTACGTCGATGAATCTCCCCTCTACCAGTTTTCGTCTATGTTTCTCCTAGACGTCTGCACTTTCTCTTCTTTTTTTCTATTTGGAAATTTGAATTTCTTTAGATTTTGCGTGTGTAATTAAGAATTCACATGCAGAACGCACGTGTAACTGTGGTGCACAATTTTTGGCAACCAAGTGACCAAATAAATTAAAAAGGTTATTTTTAAAAATAAAACAATAATAAGGAATTGTATGTAATATCTGCAGTTATTTTTATTTCGGTGACATTAAATTCAAAAGTTTCGGACTGCGTTTAGGTCAAAAGTTCAGGAGTTATTATTAGCCTCAAATCAATTGCAAGTCAAAGTTTGTTAGGTTAGATGCATACGAAATACGCCGTATAAAAAGTTATAATTTTTTAATTTACAAATAATGTTCCTATAATAAATTATAATTTATGCTAAACTTGAGTAAATATTATAACGGTATATGTTAATTAGAAGTATAAGAAATTTAAGCGATTAAAGTGCCAACTTTTTTGTAACTTTCAAGAATGAAGGATGCTTCAATAATTTTTTTTTTTGAAAAATTAATGGTAAAAAAGGTTATCGACCTTTAATTTTATTTGTTTGCGTTTTAATTTAGTCGATTTTTAACTGTAACTTTGTTGTTATGACGAATCCCCAGCTGAGTTGCTGGCAAATTTTCAAGTTCTAATTAAATCTACCACTTGATAAATATTGACTTTTTGGAATTAAAAAATTTCAATTGGAAATGGATGAACTGGCAAAGTTGAAAAAAATTGGGTTGTTATGTAGTCGGAAGACAAAAGGGCGAGCAATAAAAAAATGGAAGCGATGAAGCTAAATGAGAGCGCGCAATTTCAAAGTTAATTACTCACTTTATCAAGGCGTAGGTCAAGGAAAACTGGAAGTTCTTTGTATACAGAAAACGAACACAACACAATTTTCGATCATAAAAGTATTGAACACACACGTTCCATATTTACACTAACGATGACTTCTCTAGACTATACTCCCACCATAATAGCGTAAAGCTTTTTAAACTGGATATTCTTTAAAAAAATATTCATGCTTGGTTTGCAATGATAAGCTTGGGATTTGGAAAATAACAAGTTAGGTGTAGGAAAGAAGTATCGTTAAAACTGACTTACAGATCTTAAGGATGAACTTGTTTGGTTTAAGATTAAATAATAAAAAAAACCTCAAGCATGTGCCTCAGGCGTGCAGGAATAAAGTGTCGAGTGTTTTAGTGCCAAATTGTAAAGTGCATTGTGTTTACTGATTTTTATAAATAAACATTATTTTAAAATAGCTAAACTACACAAAGCAGGGAAACTCAAAATTTTCCTTTCATATTCCAAATTTACTTTCTCTATTTTTTTGTTACTACTATAACTTAAGTTTACTCTAATTTTGGCAAGCGGTTCTGGGTGCAAAGATCACTTATTTTTGGAAAACCGAGATTCTGTTTTGTGTGAACCATCAATACGTATATTTCCTTGTATTATTTCGTAAACCTTGAACCAAATGTTTTTACCGTTTACAATAATAATTATTAATGTAATTCATTTGTGAAATTTTAACTAAGCTTTTTATAACATATAATTCCCTGAAAACAAACCGAAAGTATCAATTAGATTGTGTGTGACGCAATAATTTAAATAATAGTGATAGTAGATATTATGTGTGTATCATTATTATATTATCTAATTAGCAAATTATTATAAATATGTGGTTTCAGAATTGAGCAATTAAATAATAAATTATTACCTTTCGGTGATGTATTTTATCAAAATTTAATTATTATAAAAAACAAATAGCCATTACATTTAAGTATCATTACGTTCTTGAACTTCAACTTTAATCTTACTGGGAAATTTTTTGCAAGCTGGGAACAAAACCGTTTTTCTTCTTTTTCTCTGAAATTATGGAATTAAAATATTTAAAAAAGGATTGAATTGATATTTTATAAATAGAACCGGATTGAATTAAATTCAAAGTTCGGCCTTCAAAACTACCGGTATAGCATGCTAACACCATAATTATGAATTAAGTATTCACCACGTATCCCCGAAGAACATAAAACTATTAAATGTGATCAAAACAAACAAATTTTACTATGCTCTTTTAAAAGCTTTTACACGGTCTGTGTAAAAGCATTATTTTTTTTCATTTTTGTTTGTTCTTGATATTACAAATTATAATTATATTTCAAATTGTGTTTATCTTCGTCATCGCAAATGTTTTCAGCAAGCATTTAATGGATTAAGAGATAGAAGTTTTAGTATCACTTTTCTAATTTCTTTACTAGGTGTCGGTTTCAACGGAATTAATTTTCACTTTCTCCAGTGTACTTTAAAACAATTCTTGCAAGTTTCTTGTCTTGAGTTACATTTTCAGTGCATTTTCATTGTAACTGCTGTCATCTTCACTTGACTCTCGGACTTCCTTTTGTTTTTGCTATTCTTGATCGGTTTTCAAATATTCTTCATAATTTATAATGCCATTACATTTATATGTTCCTAACTGCATTATCTAGTATTTTTATTCCTTATCTTATCCAGCTTAAGAATTCCCACTGCTATACTTTGCAATATCTTATTTAAATCGACATGACAGTGGAAATGACGCGCATGAATGGATTAATGATATTTCCACTGATTTAGTGAACCAATGAAAATTTCGTTAATCCAATCACGCGGATATACCTAAGTATCGTGTAATAGAATAATTAACATATCGATTTTTATCTGTAATCATGGCCTGCACTTTATGGCGATGTGAAATTCGGAAACGACAGTGTTAGTTTATTATTCTTGGTTGCAATTTTAATGTAATATTAACAAATTTGGAAATTACGTTTGCTAAGGTCACCGAATGAAATACAGTTTTTGACGATCAGTGCAGTAAACCATATTTCTTCACTCCAAATATGTCCTAGATTCGGGTCTGCATATAATTTGCGAATGAAAGTTTATTTGTTCAGATATTTTTCCAAAGAAAAGAGTTTCTTGTTTTTTGTAAACTCAACTCTGTCAAAAAATTGCCTATGGCGCTATTTGCAAAATAACTTAATTATGTGTTGCAATACCTTGCCTTACAATACTTAATTTCCATATTTTATTAGATATTACTTGCCTCGAGCTTAAGTCTTAAATTAGATAGATCAAACTTGAGAGCAGATTCTTGAGTGTACCTACATATATGGTTCTATTTATTATGCAAAAGCATACTCTCGGGATGTCACTAGTATGCATTTCGAGGGGTTGGTAATACAAAAATTAATATTTCATGCGCAAATGACGGTATAAACGTATACGTCTGTATAAAATAATGCAACAATGGACTACTTTGTAAGCCAAATATGAATAGAAATTCTAATGTTCCGAAAAAACTTTAAATCTCCTGAGAAAATCGCCTTCGGCGCTTTTCAGTTAAATTCTTTGTCACATTATATTATATTTAATACTTCTACATTTATTATATTTCACTCCGAATAAAGCATGAGCAAAAATTACTATAAGTTGCTTTAATTAGTAGTCAAAAGTATGATAATAATTCTGAACATTTAATCCAGATCTTGATATTTTATTTTAAGTTTTCTTGTGAATTGTTAATAATATTCTTTAAAAATACTCTTGTACCTTGGATACAACCCAGAAGAAAAAGAGAAATATAGTCAACCAGATCTGGTATGAGGAGATAATTTTGGTGATTACCAAAATTTTATGTTTCTGTATAATTTGAAATAGCAATTACAGCATTTAGAAAAGCTAACTCTTAAAACAAAGAAATTAAAATTGAATTAGTTTCCTAGGGCAGCCTCTTCATTTTAAATTTTCCACTTCTATTATTTGGAAAGCAGGGAAGTTATTAAGAGATGAGGTTTACGGTAAGTTCAAGGTAAGAAGGTTTTTTTTTCAAGAATTGATGACAGTTCAAAATGAAAAATACACTCTGGATTCAGAGATGGATTTTTGAAACCTAATATCGGCGTAGCTATCAACTGATTTCTATCTTTGGTGTAGCAATTACATTGCACATCCACAAGTATGAGCAACAGAATAGAAATCTAATTATTGGGCCATGGATCAGGATGGAAGCAGAATTTGTTTTTAGGCTTGAATGCTGCGAATGTTGATCACCCAAAACAGATATAAATAATGTAGATTATTTAAAAAGAACAAGTCATCCAACCCAACATAATGAAATGCTTAAAGCAAACAAGAATATACAACAAACCGTAAAAAAAAAATGAATATTCAAATGTCCCAATAACCTAGTACACGTTAAAATGTAGATAGAAAAAATTGATAATAAAACGCAATGAAAGTAAAAGTGTAAAAGTAATGCGATAGGCAAATTATAATGTAGATATGTTTAATGGAATATTCAGTAGCCTAAATTGATTAAAATTGAAGTGATTTACATTTAAGGTTCCTTTTACAATAAAGAAATTCTCCCAATAGATTATTTTGTATTTATTTTTTATTTAAACCTTAAAAATTGTAAAAGAAATTCTGGGGTGGAAATTATAAATTTTGTATATTTATAATTTGCCCTTACCCACTGCTGCCGAACAACTACGGCCCTCACATATTAGATTTACCATTTATTATTGTATACTTTTGAACTCACCACGATTAGATGTAATGCAGGACAAACTATATCTCTGTAAATGCGAATTAAAGCCAATGAATTTTGGTTTGGAATTAAAAACGTTGGATTTATTGATTCCAATTTCTTATTTAGCATAAAAATTGGCCAAGAGGAGGTCCGGTTGGGTGATTACATTTTTGAATTTCATTACTAATTTCAATTAAAATTTCATGTAAATGCGAATTAAAGCCAATGTATTTTGGTTTGGAATTAAAAACGTTGGATTTACTGATTCCAATTTCTTATTTAGCCAAAACCTTGGCCAAGAGGAGGTCCGGTTGGGTGATTACATTTTTGAATTTCATTACTAATTTCAAATAAAATTTCATCTAAATGCGAATTAAAGCCAATGTATTTTGGTTTGGAATTAAAAACGTTGGATTTACTGATTCCAATTTCATATTTAGCATAAAAATTGGCCAAGAGGAGGTCCGGTTGGGTGATTACATTTTTGAATTTCATTACTAATTTCAATTAAATTTCATGTAAATGCGAATTAAAGCCAATGTATTTTGGTTTGGAATTAAAAACGTTGGATTTACTGATTCCAATTTCTTATTTAGCCAAAACCTTGGCCAAGAGGAGGTCCGGTTGGGTGATTACATTTTTGAATTTCATTACTAATTTCAATTAAAATTTCATCTAAATGCGAATTAAAGCCAATGTATTTTGGTTTGGAATTAAAAACGTTGGATTTACTGATTCCAATTTCTTATTTAGCATAAAAATTGGCCAAGAGGAGGTCCGGTTGGGTGATTACATTTTTGAATTTCATTACTAATTTCAATTAAATTTCATGTAAATGCGAATTAAAGCCAATGTATTTTGGTTTGGAATTAAAAACGTTGGATTTACTGATTCCAATTTCTTATTTAGCATAAAAATTGGCCAAGAGGAGGTCCGGTTGGGTGATTAAATTTTTGAATTTCATTACTAATTTCAATTAAAATTTCATCTAAATGCGAATTAAAGCCAATGTATTTTGGTTTGGAATTAAAAACGTTGGATTTACTGATTCCAATTTCTTATTTAGCCAAAACCTTGGCCAAGAGGAGGTCCGGTTGGGTGATTAAATTTTTGAATTTCATTACTAATTTCAATTAAAATTTCATCTAAATGCGAATTAAAGCCAATGTATTTTGGTTTGGAATTAAAAACGTTGGATTTACTGATTCCAATTTCATATTTAGCATAAAAATTGGCCAAGAGGAGGTCCGGTTGGGTGATTACATTTTTGAATTTCATTACTAATTTCAATTAAATTTCATGTAAATGCGAATTAAAGCCAATGTATTTTGGTTTGGAATTAAAAACGTTGGATTTACTGATTCCAATTTCTTATTTAGCCAAAACCTTGGCCAAGAGGAGGTCCGGTTGAGTGATTACATTTTTGAATTTCATTACTAATTTCAATTAAAATTTCATCTAAATGCGAATTAAAGCCAATGTATTTTGGTTTGGAATTAAAAACGTTGGATTTACTGATTCCAATTTCATATTTAGCATAAAAATTGGCCAAGAGGAGGTCCGGTTGGGTGATTACATTTTTGAATTTCATTACTAATTTCAATTAAATTTCATGTAAATGCGAATTATAGCCAATGTATTTTGGTTTGGAATTAAAAACGTTGGATTTACTGATTCCAATTTCTTATTTAGCCAAAACCTTGGCCAAGAGGAGGTCCGGTTGGGTGATTACATTTTTGAATTTCATTACTAATTTCAATTAAAATTTCATGTAAATGCGAATTAAAGCCAATGTATTTTGGTTTGGAATTAAAAACGTTGGATTTACTGATTCCAATTTCTTATTTAGCCAAAACCTTGGCCAAGAGGAGGTCCGGTTGGGTGATTAAATTTTTGAATTTCATTACTAATTTCAATTAAAATTTCATCTAAATGCGAATTAAAGCCAATGTATTTTGGTTTGGAATTAAAAACGTTGGATTTACTGATTCAAATTTCATATTTAGCATAAAAATTGGCCAAGAGGAGGTCCGGTTGGGTGATTAAATTTTTGAATTTCATTACTAATTTCAATTAAAATTTCATCTAAATGCGAATTAAAGCCAATGTATTTTGGTTTGGAATTAAAAACGTTGGATTTACTGATTCCAATTTCTTATTTAGCATAAAAATTGGCCAAGAGGAGGTCCGGTTGGGTGATTACATTTTTGAATTTCATTACTAATTTCAATTAAAATTTCATGTAAATGCGAATTAAAGCCAATGTATTTTGGTTTGGAATTAAAAACGTTGGATTTACTGATTCCAATTTCTTATTTAGCATAAAAATTGGCCAAGAGGGGGTCCGGTTGGGTGATTCTATTTTTGAATTTCATTACTAATCCCGGCTCTCAGAACTGGAATAATGGCAGTTCATCTTTGAATGAAAATGATTGGATAAATATATAAAACGGATGAGTTGTCGGTACATGGTTCGTACTATAAGCCGGTTACCTAACCCACAAATATTTCACAGTCAAGATAATATGATTTTCATGAATAAAAACTTGTGCAATTTATCTCGCGAGTACTGAAAGCAAATTACATAACTCTCTCAGTAAAAATCTTATAAAATAAAACGTTATTTTATTAAGTAGCGTTTAAAAATTCAATTAATTATACATGAGAGATAATTACTTACATTTTAACCTAATTGCTTTAGTTAGAACGAACTGTAAAACGATGTCGATGTACTTTTTCGTCGAACGTTTTAATAAAAACAGCAATAAAAGCACTTAGAAATCAATCATTTTAAACAAAAGCCAATTTTACAATTAAAAGTTGTTCCCTTTTATGTTCAAAATTAACTTAAAAGGTTATCCTCAAAAGATATTTGTTCGTAAACTGCACTAAATCGAAAACGTTTGATAATGCAAAACCAATCAAGCACCTTCTAATCTCTTTCTCTTCAACTGGCCTTCGTTGTGTAAGGATTCTTTAAAAGAAGCATTTAAATTAAAATTTGTTAAGTTTTCAAGCTTTGCTGGTGAGCAGAACTTGGGCAGAAAAGAAGAGATTATGAATTTGTGCTTTAGACACTTCATTTACATAATGTAATTAGGATTTTCAAATTTGTTTTCTTTACTAAACTGCCTATCAATTTATAATTTACTGTCTCATCATGGTATGTTTCAATATTTAAAACATATTCTTTATTAAAATTAATTTATTCCAAAATTAAATTGGATAAAAAAAACTTTAAATTGAAATTTAGAAACAAATCTGATGATATGGCTTCTCTTTTAACATTGAAAAAATGGGAAGTTATGTATAATAATAATAATTAATATTTGTTTGTTTGAGTGAAATATGAAAAATATTTATAATAAACAAAAAATAATTCCGGCAAACCGTTTCCGGTAAAAATCTAACCAACTATTTTTGTCAATGTGGAATATTAAGCACAATCACCATGCAGACATTTTTGTAAATTTGTAATCAGAGGACAAAAACATAACTTTCCCATAGACCTACTCATTATTTGCTTTGTTTTCAAGAAACTTCCTTTTTGAATGCACTCAGTCGCTCGCTATTATCTCATATTCATTCATGTCGCATATATACAGGTTCAGATCAAAGTTCTCGTAATGAGTAGCCTTGAGTCTATGATGATGAATTATTATAAAGTGACTCAGTGGGATTTATAAATTTAGTAAGTAAAATTTATAAACAATAATTAATTGTATAAAAGGATATAGGATTATGAAGATTACTATCAAAGTTGTTTACTCAACTGTTTCAAAAGTTCTTTGATAAACTTGAATTTTTCTAAAGTTAATGTAAACAACGGTCGGTCAAAGAAAAAACATGACAAGCGACAAAAGTTATTAGCAGAAAAAATTGCAATTAAATTGTTAGATGGGTTTTATAGAAGGCAAACTTTCTTCGAAGTTCGAAATATATTTTTGTTTTCAGTTAGTATAATTTCTTACGTCCATTTTTGACAATCCATTGCATAAATTAATCTCGTTCCCGTTTCGCAATTTAATTTTGCAAAAATGGTTAGCCTGCGGATGCAGCGAGAGGTTCAGTTGTTTAGTAAGCCACATTATAAATTAATATTTTTCCCTGATTTACTATATGAACCTTCGCAAAAAATATTTGAGCCTGACAGGGAATGAATGCGAATGTGTCTAACTATAGAAAAATTTAGAATAGCAGCAAAGCAGAGATTAAAAAAATTAATGTAAGTGTCGTGCGTGAATTTTAATTTATTGGAGTGTAAATTTGATAATAAAATATTTATCTGGACATGTGTGTCACTAAAGTTGGACAGTCCGCTGCACAGATAACAAGGGTATCTTTTATTTCAGAACAGAAAGGCGATTTTCGTTTTAATTTGACGTTAAAGCTACAGTAAATCACAGTTAAAAAACTAGAATAGTGGTTTAAGTCCTTTGAAAGAAAAACTAAATGCAAACGTAATGGACGTTAGGATGCTTATCAAACACAAGAGATAATTTTGTTGTTGTATAACAAAATATGTAACCTAAAACTTGAAAAGGTTTTAGCTGTTGGGGTCGTCATTAATTCAAATAGATTATTTTATATACCCTCGAGATTTAAACATCGATTAACAAACAAATATATGCATTAAGCTAAACAATTATCTTAATACCAGCACCACATCAAAACAGACGGAGAACTTTGTATCATCATTAACAAATCCCTATATACTGGTCTTTAGTATACAAACTCCAAATTATACAGTAGGGTAATACAGATTTTCCCTATTAAGTATCATGTTAACTATTACTTAAAGTTGTAAGTATAATTAAATCTACAGGAGCTCATCGTTGTCAAAGCAAGCTACCAAAACCAGAAAGCAGTTTTACTTGCAAAAGCAAAATATGTAAAATAAGCCAAATTTGCATTATGTAATTTTGTTTTGCACCAATAAGTCGAACTATTTTACCTGCTAATATTTGAGATAAAGGTAGCCCATTATGGTGTAGATCAAAAATTAGGTGGATATGGTTCCGATTACTGCATCAAGTTAACTTCTCATCCCATTTTAACATGAAATAGAACATTTTATTTAGTTACTTAGTTACATAACACAAAACATATTCTTTTTAATAGGCAAAAAGGCAACAAAAAACCAAAAAGAAAAAGTTTAAACACTTTCCAGACAAAATTTTCTCGTCATGTCACTATTGGGCAATGTGTAATGTTTTGGACCTATGATTTCAAGGGGAGCCTTTTTAAACGAAAAGTCACCAATTTCGATCATTTACTTTTTAAATGAAAGTAAATAAAAAAAACAGTGGGAATTTCCATTTATTATAGTAAGTCATTGCTACTTTCGGAATTTTCTTTATATGCATTGAAATTTAATTACTTTTCTTGTAAATATAATTAGGATATAAAAATTTTTAACCCGCATCAAGCTAGCGCCGCCACTTTCGCAAAACCTAAAAAAAATATGTTGAGAATTTGTTGCTAATTAGTTGCGGCAATCGCGAATTTGTTGCTCTTACCGTTCGCGGATTACAGCTATTTAAGTGGTGGCGCCACCACTCAAAAATTTACTAAAATCAAAAAATAAGTATATGGGAATTTGTTGCTAATTTGTTGCTAATTAGTTGCGGCAATCGCGAATTTGTTGCTCTTACCGTTCGATAGTTACAGCCATTTAAGTGGTGGTGCACATGACGCGCATGAATGGATTAACGAGATATTCCAATTTGTTGCTAATTAGTTGTGCCAGTGGCGCAACTTCAAATTTTAGGCCCGGGAGCAAGAGCTTTGATTTGAAAACCCTTGATTGAGAGGTGTGCGATTTAAAAACAAAATTTGGTCATAAATAATGCAATTTAAGGAGGTCCAGAGCATTGGGCCCAAACCCTCCCCCCCCGTTATTTACTCCCTTCTCCATACCTCCCCAGACCCTTACTTAGGGGTCGATTGGCTGCGAGAGCCTTTCAGAACTGCAACCAGTATTTATCTTTTGTTCATTCCCCAGACCCTAGGTTGCACACTAATTTCTTCACATTTTATGGTGTTTAGCGGGCTTGAGATCAAATTAATTAAGTATTTATTAATGATCATTGCTCATAATATGTCATTACTAAGGCTGGGATTATATGCAAATGCATATTTTTAACTATTGATATGAGAACGTCGATTTTTGGATATCTTTGCGAATCACATAAATTAGAGTAATTTAAACCAAATTTTTTTAGGCATATTTTGCATATTTTCCACTTTTGGTTCATATTTTAGTAAAGTTAGCATATTAATGCATACATACTCGTTTTATTTCAACTCGTGAAATTATAATATACCTACGTATGAAAATTCTTGAATTTCCAAATGATTCTGCTACTATTCGTGAGGCGTAAAAGATGATCAACAATTACCTCAGAATCTAGCATTTATAAAATCAAATTACGCCTTTATTGCAAAGGCAATCAAAACTCTCGAGACGCAATGTATGAAACTTGTAGATTCCATTGAGTTGCTGAATCAAACTGAAAATTCGATTCAACAGATAAAGGGGATGTAGGGATGCGCATTGGCCAAAAATTTACAGATGTGATTAGAAAAAATGAAGGATTCAAGAATTCGAGGTTCTTAAAAAAATTTCAAATATATACTAGAAGGTCAATATGAAGAATCGGTAACAATGGAACCTCAAAAAATGTGCAAGTTTAAATTCGCTCCAATAACATCAGTCGACGTTGAAAGAATTTTCTCAACGTACAAGAACATAATATTGAGTGACAAAAGACAATCTTTTTATTTTAGATAATTTAGAAAAACATATTATAATTAATATTTATTATCAAGTGAAAAACAGTAGTAATTAAATGCGTTATCAATAAAAAAAAGTGCTAAATGTTTATTTTTTGGCAAACATTTTATTGCATATTTTAAACTTTTATTCAGCATATTTCACTGCATATTTTATATTTTAACTTGCATATTTTTATGAAAATTGGAGCATATATATGAGCATATTTTAGAATTTTTTATGCATATAAATCCCAGCTCTAGTCATTACATTGGTATTATGTAGTTTATGTTCCTAAAAAAAATTTTTTTCCCTGACTTGGACGGTACCTTTATAATATTATAAGTAAACAATAATTGAAAAGCCTTCAATTTTTGAAGGTTTTTCAATTTAATTTGAATTGTTAAATGTTAAACATTTAACATGTAAATAGTATTATCTATGTAAATAGTAGGATGAAACCCATTGGAAAAGGAAGAGAATATAAGAAAAATGAAATGAAAAATAAATTACGGGCGATCTGATGTCGGGAAGTAGAAGTGAAAATTAGAGTGCTTTTTCGATATTAAGTCAAAATAAGGTGAAAAAATAAATATTTTAAATAAAAAAAATTACAGTGTGTTTGGGACATAAAAAGGTAACTTTTCACCAAATTTCGTGAAAAAAAATTTTTGTTGTAATAGATAAAAATAAAAAACCTAAAACTTGGTTATATTAATTTTTCACATACGTTTTGAGGTTATGTGAAAAAAGTGATAATACAAAAGTTGTAGATCTTTTTATTACCTACAACTTTGCCATTTAACTTATTTCCATAGGACTCATTTCATTTCATTTTTTTTATCTTCTCTTCCTTTTCCAATGGGTTTCATCCTACTATTATTTTTTTTTGTTTCAAAAATTATCGACCCTGCTGGTCTAAGCGGCGTTTGAATTTAGTAATGTACACTCATTTTGTTTAGTTTTGTTTTGTTACATAGTCTGGATGTCTCTGCTATTTTATAACAAGTTATAAAACAATGTTGTACAACAGATTTGTTGTATAACTTGTTATTTAACATGTTTTGTTACATAGTGTGGACCCGGCTTTACAGTAATAAGCAAAATATGTTTTCTTAAGAATTAAATTTGCGTCTTGATCAATTTTTAAAATTTATATTGTTACTTCCTTGTCCTGGAGGGTATTCCATACCCCTCAGACCCCCGGTTTCACGCCCACTTAAGGGGAATACATTTATTTTTGTTTAACAATGTTTTTAATTGTATCAATAAATATTTAAATTAAATGTATCCGTGGCAAGCAATTTAATTTGCACTACACCCGACCCCATTCAAATAAATGAATTTTTTTTAATAAAAATTCAATTAAAACATTGTTTGTTAGACCAAAATAAATTTATTCGCCTGAAATGGGCTTGAAACCGGGTCTGGGGGGTATGAAATACCCTCCAGTACAAGGAAGTAACAAAATAACTTTTCAAAATTGATAAAGACGCAAATTTAATTCTTGAGAAAGCATATTTTGCTTATTACGGTACGGCTGGGGGGAGTATACTCATTTAAAAATATCGTTTCTTAACACTAACCTAAGCTCGACCGGTGTATTCCCGTTCCCGAGTCGTCTGGTGCCGCGTTTCCGGCTTGCACAGGCGCTTTTTACCCTTATTAAAGAATTTTTTGGGAATCAAAATCAAAATCGAATATAATCAATTAATCGAGTATTCAAATATTCGAATATGAATATTTTCTCAACGGCAATATTCAAATTATTCGAATATTCAAATTATTCGAATATTCAAACTATTCAAATTATTCGAATATTCAAATTATTTGAATATTAGAATTATTAGTTGATTATATTCGAGTAATTTTAATATTCTTGTGATTTTTTGAACGAATATCAAATACAAAAATGTTAAAAATTCACAGCCTTACTATATACGGGGGTGGTTTTGGGGGTGCACACTGGTAGTTCTAGTTACGCCACTGAGTTGCGGCATAGCTGCGGCATATCAACCTAGCGCCGCCACCACTTAATTTGCTGTAATTCGCGAACGGTAAGAGCAACAAATTCGCGATTGCCGCAACTAATTAGCAACAAAATAATTAGCAACAAATTCTCAACATATTTTTTTTAGCTTTTGCGAAAGTGGCGGCGCTAGCTTGATGCGGGTAAATTTTTAATCTAAGTTACAAACCAGATAAAAGCTTTAATATAATGTAGATAATATGTAAATACTTCACCAACCTTCTCTTGTTTGTGTTGTTAAACCTTCCTCTCGTCTTCCATTATGGAAGTAAGAGCCGTTAAAGAATAACTTTAAGGAATAATTATTTTCTATACCAGTCCATTCCGAATGTAACTTCATTCTTGCTTTCTTTCCGTTATTGCAGATGTTAAGTTTTTTGCCTTTAGTCAAAATTTACGGTTTCTTCATGTCGATCATACATTGGAGACCTTCCTCCAAAAATCCTTCCTGATTGGGGTCTCCAATATTTTTAGTGCTTTTATTGCCTTGAATTACTGATATGTTTCCATCTCATCCCAGTTCTTCTTTAGGATTGTTTCAACAATATCCTGAAAGGTCCTTAAGTTTCTGCCAATTTTCCATTTCTGAGATGATCGTTTAAATGGATCAAGCAAATCAATATTTTTTTCGTATAGATAACTAAATCACTTGTAGGAGTCCAAGGTAATTTGTCTGTGGTAACCAGTACGCCCTCACCTTATAGTACAATTGCAGATTATTTTTAAAAACCTCCATATTTCTTGCTTTCTTGTAACGCACTTTTATAAAATTGACTTATCTTCTAGTGATTTAAAACTCGACGCAGAAAGAACCAAAGTAAATCAACTTGTTTATATGGAAAACTTTTAAGTTATTTAGATGCTATTTTTAAATACATGAATGGAGAGTAAACGAATAACTATCGGGAACTTTAATTTGTTCATTAATGTTAATTATTCCACACAGTAAATAATAAACAATAAAAAAACTCGTTCAATTAAAACTTCCTACGCTTAAACTAAAATATTTAAAAAAAAATATATGGAAAGATTTCTCGTCGCATTTCAAAACTGCGTAAATGACTATTTCTTGTGAAAAATTTATATCATAAGGGTTTATTTTTCTTAACAAAATCTGAATGATTATAAATGGGCTTAGTAGGGGTGCCTTTCCTAACAGAAAATTCCACTTTTGTGTTTAACCCACTGAAGTTTATTACTTCAAGGATTACCGACACGCTTCAAAATTTACTCAAAAATTAAGATTAATTATTGTGGAGATTTAATTTCGTTGTCCTGTTTGAATCAAGTTATAACTTTTGTTATTAAATTACATAAATATTGCAACTAGAAAATACATTATCAATGCATAGTTCTCTCATGATAATAATAAAAATATTAATTTGGGCAGCCTTTCACTAAATTCAAAGAAATAACACAAAACAATTACAAAATTAGTCATAATCTTCAATTACCGTAAAAAATGTATCATTGATCTGGCTCTGCAATCTATGGAGTATCGCGAATTCAAAGACTGAGCAGACATCTTGAAACCGCTGGAAAAATGTTTACAAAACAGGCAAGAGGATCAAAAATCAAGTACAATACCCTTTTTAAAATACCACACTACAAAGCATCGGGACCAAGCAACATTTGACTTTTTATTCTGTTTGGAACAGTCAGCAAATTCACTCTCCGCAAATGGTAGAGCGAACATCTTTTGAACAATCCCATCCGAATCCAGATCCGGATATGAACTCGAGATCATTGACCACAACCTTACCAAAAGTAAAAGCATATTTTCAAGTGATTTAACATTACTATTAGGTACTAATCTGAGCAGTGATTTACAGTCGTCTTGCATTGCTTGCTGTTTTACTTTTGTAGCAAAACCGCCTGAATCTTCTTTTAAATTCGCATGGTTGAAGAAAATTTTATTCGAGTTTTCCAGTTTGTTTATTATTATTATTTCACTTAACATGATGTTATCACTAACCGAGTTTTCAATGGTCCCTATAATTTCCCTCGAGTCACTCAATTCAATATTTGTCATTTTCAATTCACTTTCGAGATGAACAAATCTTATATTATTATTTTAGTGAAAGAATTGCTATTTTCACCCTTAATCACCTTTTGAACTTCGCCGCTAACGGAAATGTCCTTGGAAATGCATTTTCTCAATATTGTTGTTATTAACATAGTAAGGTTGGACATAAATTCACTCTCTTGACGCATTATTGCACAATCTATTCGTAAGTTCAATGTTTAGTTGTGATATGTTGACTGAATATTGATGACTGTATTGTAAATCAGGAAGGATGGATCAGCATAAATAGTTTAACTATCCAAAATTCGGTAATAATCATGTGCAGAAAGATAATTGAGGCAATTTTAGAAAAAACAAACCACTTCAATTTTTTTAAATTATACCTACCTATTTTTTATATAAAAATTACATAGAAAAGTGGTTACAACATAAGGCTTGTAATTTGCTTGTGCATAGACATCAAATTAATCATTCTATTTGTTTAGCATGAACCTAAAATAAAAAATAGTTCTATTTTTATTAACAAGTTGATGTTATATAAAATTTATTTCACCGTACCTAGATACTCAATTTTAAACATTCGAAGAGTAAATATTGGTTTTGAAAATTCCACTCAACGAACCACCGCTTTACATTGTTAATGTTAAGTAAATTATTGTAATAGCAAGGAGAATCAAACAAGTTGACTATGGAATTGTGAAGATAAATTAAGTGAGCCAAAGCAAGCAGGATGGCAGGATGTTAAAAAGCATTGACATCAAGTAAACTTGTTACACCTGAAAAATCTTTTGAAATTGTTGACGTCACTACTGTATGACGCCTTCCTTCAAAATAGCGTGAAGCACGTGATAGAAGTGATCACGTTTCTCATAAGTGTAGAACAAAATTGCTGGGCCCAGGAAGACAATAAAATGAAAATCTGATGACGAACATATCTAAGTGAGATCCATTTCCTATTCCTTTCACATAAATATTGAAAGTCAAAGTTCAAGTCCAAAGAATTGATGGTTACACATTGCATAATTTTAAATAAATAATAATATTTCCATGACGATTATATAGGGCCTTATCACATAATTTATTATTGTTCTTTGCGATAAATATTAATTAAATTTTTAAATAAATAGAGAACCGGTTTTCATAGTGCAAATAATAATTTTGTAATAATTTGCATGTGTTAACTGGATGTAGTCTAATTTGGGAGATCCAATTTGTGCGTATGTGATCAAAGTACAATTTTGATTAGATAATATGACCTAGTATCATCATCAGCTTTATTTTAACTCTTTTCTAAAAATAGACATGAACGGAATTTTGCGATAATTGTGATGGTTCCGATTTGATTATTTCAATATTTGATGAAAGCATTTTTCAAAATTTAATGAACGTAAATCACCATTGCCATTATTTTAAAATGTTGAACATGATTGACAACAAAACGCTATTAGGTATAAATAATAAAATGTACCCAAGTTTTTAAACAATTTAAAAAAAAATATGAAAAAAATATTTGTATTATTGTGTGCATTTTATTACGGGGTGAAGACCGGTTTTTTTAATAAGATCTTGCAGTAAAGCCAGAAGCCAAAGGATTCTGGATTATTGACAATTTTAATTTATAGCCTTACAGTTTATTGTGAACCTTGGGGGGTCACCTAACACACCTTGTATTACGTGACTGTGGTGATCTAGTGGAAATAGTACCTACTTCTAATAAGTACAATACTTATCACTAGAGTCCGTATAAAAAAGCATAAAAAATGAGAAAAAAAGTGCTTAAAACTGTATTGCTGGAACCGCCGGTTATTCGGTTGGAAATTTGAACATTCCCGGTGGGTAATTTAATGGAACCCAAAACTGGAATATAATGTTTTTAATTTTAAGTTATGACCTACCATGGGAAGATGGTAGTATGCATTATCCCAGTAATTTTGCACCACCTTTGGAAGTACTTATTGAAGCCAGTAATGGAGCGTCTGATTATGGAAATAAGTTTGGTGAACCGTTGATAAGTGGCTTTGCTAGAAGTTTTGGGATGATAACTCCAAATGGAGAGTGAAGAGAATGGATCAAACCCATCATGTTTAGTGGCGGAGTTGGTAGCATGGAGGCTAAAATGGATGCGAAATTACCGCCGAAACAGGGGCAACAAATCGTAAAAATTGGAGGACCGGTTTATCGAATTGGAGTGGGAGGTGGATCGGCCAGTTTAGTTCAAGTTCAAGGCGATAATAAAGCAGAATTGAATTTTAATGCCGTTCAGAGAGGTAAAAGTCAGCTTTACTTAAATTTTATTTTTACACCATTCAAATTTTAGGTGATGCCGAAATGGAAAATAAACTTAATCGCGTAATTAGAGCTCGTTTGGAGAGTGGTATTAGAAATCCAATCACTAGCATTCACGATCAAGGAGCTGGTGGTAAAGGTAATGTCTTGAAGGAGTTGGTGGAACCCGTTGGTGGAATTATTTACGCTTGTAATTTTGAGTTGGGGGATCCTACTATAAACTCTCTTGAGCTGTGGGGTGCAGAATATCAAGAAAATAAATCGCTTTTGTGTAACAAGGAGGACGTGGAAGTGATACGGAATATTTGCTTGCGCGAACGTTGTCCAGTAAATTTTGTAGGGGAGGTTGAGGATACTGGAAAGGTTGTTTTATCCTTGGACAAGAACCGGACAGTTGTACCCTTCAATTTAGCTTTGGAGCACGTTTTGGGTAAGTTATGGCTAAACACAAAAAGTTGAAGTTTAAACTGTTTCTTGATAGGAAAAATGCCAAGGAAAGTTTTTAAACTAAATCGCGAAACACGGATGTTAAAAGAGTTGAGTTTACCTCAGCCTCTTCTCTTTTATAAAGCATTGGATCACGTTCTCAGATTGCCTTCTGTTGCCAGTAAGCGGTACTTGACCAACAAGGTGGATCGTTGTGTTACTGGTCTGGTTGCTCAGCAACAGTGTGTTGGGCCTCTTCACACTCCTTTGGCTGATGTTACTGTAACTGCTATGGATATGTAAGTTTATTTTATTTGGAGTTCCATTTGGTACTCTGATGATTTAGATCATTCAAAACCTGCCAAAATAGACAGGATCCATCCAAAATGGATTGGAAGTACTAAATCTCAAAACAAGGTTAGGTACTTCCAGTTCTTACCTTAGAAGTTAAATACTTCTAGACTCTGGTACTGGAGATGGCATTGATTCTGGTATAAATTTCGTAAATTTACTTCTAAAACCTTCCATATTTACCCAACTCCAAGGCAATTTTCTTTCAAGCTCCTTCATTATTTCTAATTTTTGGTTCCTTTTCCAAAAATCTACACTAGTAATAGGTGCAAATTTGAATTTTGCTACAAGTGGGGTTCCATTTCAAAATCTTCAATAGTTTCTCCAGCTATTTTTTTAGCTATATTATTTAAGATTTTTAATCCTTCATTTTTCTCTAACACATCTTTCAATTTCTTTTTTATGTTGTCGCATTTGCTGCTTATCGAAAGATCTTATAACATCAGTAACAAAGTTACAGTGGCATTTAATAAACGCTAAATTTGCTTTAAGTTTTGGATTCTTTAATACATTTTGGCAATCTTTTATAGATTTGCTATCCGAATTTTCTAATTCATAAGCAACTTTTTTAAAATTTTCTGCATTTTAAAAGAGAAAGATGCATTTAAAAGATCAAACTTTGAAATATTTTGTAAAATAAGCATTAATGAAGTATAAAAAAGCACGAAAAGCACAAAAAGTAAAAAAAAAGCACAAAAAGCCAAAAAAAAGCAAAAGAAGCATATAAAACTTGATACCAAATGACTTCTTTTTAGTTAAAACACAAAATTTTTCTAAAAATTTTCAGCTGCTTCGAATTTTCAGAAAAAGCATAATATCTGCAAATCCGGACTCTACTTATCACGGTTTTGTGTTTCTCTCATAAGAGGCTGGCAATATCTTTGAGGTATCAAATGCCCATAGAACAAGCCAGGGGTCTTCTAGGTTCTAGGCTTGTAGGGCAGTACATTATTATTATTATTTCAAAAGGATCTCTCATGACAGATTCACATTGTGATTTGCCACTGTCTTCCGAGGAGACAGGGTCAAAATATAATAATTGTCTCATAAAGTCACAACTATTTTATTTTTACATTAAAATTTCTGAGTCATCCTTTAATAAATTATTTTTATAATAATGTAAATATTTTAATTTTAAATGTTACTTACAGATTTGTGTGTTCTAATTCCTGCTTCTAAACCAACAGTTGCGGTAGTACCTAATCGAATTGTAGCTGACGTGAACAAATTCTAGTTCATTTTTTCAATTATCACAAGTAAAACACCAAGTAAGTAGGGAATTGTGCTTAAAAGGACATACTTTTTGTTTTGATGTAAATATCATAAAATGTAATTAAAGTATAAAATGAAACTAAGCAAAACACACACTTTTTATTAACCTCGATTAGTATTTACCACCTGTTGTTTTTTTAACAATACGTAAACTGTATGACAATGAGGAACAGATAAGAAATAGTGAATCCATAACACTTCCGTATGCTTAAATTTATTAGTATCCATGACCAGCACAACTTATTTTGGGTAAATACCAAAGAGCAACGACAATCGTCCTTCGAAGCCTTAAAGGATGTAAATATTAGAGAAGAACCCGAATATTAAGGAAAAATTCCACATGTCCATGTCCGAATTCAGAATGTTTTTTTTTACGTCAACAGTAGTTTGTAAAATTTATTCGCTATTTTTGGAGAATTCGTAGGTGCAATATTGGAATAGTTTTAGTTCGAAAGTTTCATTTTAATTTTATAACAAAGGTAACGAAAGGTTCAAAATAAATTACAATGAACACCGCAGGGGCACAAAAGTACGGGAAGTATGAAAAATAAGTTATTTAGATTTTGGTTAGAATTTAACCACAAAATAATGCAGTGTTGAGTAAATTTAAAGCAAAAAGTTTTATTTGCATGATACTTCCAAAACCGTCCGTTATTAATATACAGCTTTATTTGTTTAGGCTAATAAATCGTCAACCCACTCGAATAATACTACATTGTCCAATTGTGTGCATGCTAAAGCAAATACAGAGTGAAAAACCATCCGAAAAGTGTTAAAATTAGTTTAGTAACAAATTTTTAATGAAGAAGAATTAAAAAAGAAATTTAAACGTAACAAAATTTTTTTGTAAAGTAAAATGGAATTTGAATTTTGTACACAAAAAGCGACAAAATATGCTTTATGAAAGACTTTTAAATTTGATTGATATTGAATAATAATCCGGAAGTTTCGACAAAAAAGATCTCTCACGAGTAAACTTAATTTCCTTATGGTGGCTTTTTTCCAGATAACGAGGCCTACTCCGCTTAACTGTCGTTTTCCCAATTTTAATAATCGTGTTTGCAATATTAAAATTACGTTTAATTATTTTGATAAAATAAACACTGAAGAAAATTTATATTTCAATATATTATTAGAGTTTTTTTAATTTGCTCACCGAAAAGCTAATTTAAAATATTAGCTGAATTTTATTAAATACATAATTTGCTTACCATAAAAGCCAAGTAAAAATGCTTGCCTGACTTTTTACATTTATTTAAGCTTTTACTAAGTACATCGTTAAATTCTAATTAAAGCCGCCCAAAAAATCTATTACGGATAGAAACGTTTTTCACGAAAACATTTCTTAAGCACTACAGAAAATATTTTTATTTATTTTTTTTAGTAGATTCTGCTTAATTTCATTTTTAATGTTAGTTTGCAATTATATAAATGTAGACTTCTCAGCTGGTGGAAATTCATAAAGCTTCATTATCTAGAGAAAGGAGAAATACATTTTTTTATGTAGAACCATTCGGAAATCCTTCAGGATGTTAATGATGTGATCGAAACTTCTAGCTGATGGGCAAATTTTGAGAAAAAGTAAAATGTTACACCGATAATTTTTTCTATTTCAGTTTGTTGCACTTTGTAATGAATTTATCTATCCGCTCAATTTGTGTTGAAAGTGAAGTCAAAAGAGCAAAAATCCTGTCTTTAAGTTTTTTCAGATCTTTTCAGTTTTATATCAAACGTAAACCAATCAGCGTAAGTTACTTTTCTAATTTATAAAAATAACCAAACGAGGAGAATGTGACATCCAAAATGTCAGTTTTTGCACTTTCCTCGTAAGTTGTTTAATAATTTTTAAATATTATTATGTATCATTAGCTTGTGATACAAATTTACAATTCCCTAACATAATCACATATTGACCAGGTTCTATATTATACGATAGCACTATTTTATGGTGGATATTCGTGAACAAGTAAATAATAAGTTTCATGTAATAGATAAATGTTATCGACGAGGTGTTAGCACGACATAAATATATTATATTATATTAATTTGTGACCAAGTTGCGGTTTATCGATTAATGTTAACATCGCCGTCGTTGACTTAATTATTTTTTATTATGTTTATAAACGGTCATTTTAATATTTACATGAAATACATAATAATTATTTTTGAATGGTAGTACAATTTTAGCATTATTTCACTTCTTTGCTTTCGTTTAAATTAATACTACATAATCAACCTACTAAAATTAATAATACTAATTCCGCAATTGCGTTACCGCGGTTATACCTTATCGTGATATTGTAATCGCCTTTTAAACAAAGTTTCATGAATTTAAGCATTACATTTAATATCTCAGGAGCTAATGCATTTATTAAGATTCAGTTTATGGTAAATTTCAAGTGCCCAACGGGGATTTATTTACCAAATATGGTTAAATTTAACCTTCTTGCCTCGAGTCACGCTAACATTATAATTTTAAATGGTCTCTTATTTTTAATGGTCTCTTAAAATCAAAGTCTTTGTGAGTTCCTACAATATCCTTTATTGAGGAGTTTCTTTGAGGGCCAGATGGGAGGATTACATTTTAATTCGTTAAAAACGGGAAATACTCAAGCCGAATAACAGGTAAGATTTAGGATGAAAAATTTGTAAAACCTGCACACTTTTATTTTAGACGTCGATTGTTATTCGCCAACCAACTCACCAGTATAATCTACATTTTTGGATTAGGATGATAGATCCCAGGGAATTCTCCTACCCCCTTTAATGTCACTGTAATATTTCGAGCTCAAACGTTTCTCAACGTTCTATCTCCAACTGACGGGAGTCGACCGAAAATCGTACGTGCAGTTCTGGTATCTTTAGCCACACACTGATTACAACATAGAAGATGATTATAAAATATTTAAGATTGTTCGGAAAGAATTGAAATGATGATTTTGATAGATTCTAGGAATAAAGTGAGTTAATTTGTAATTGTTGTACTTAATTTAACTTGATGATTAAAGGTTACAGAGTAAAGGGTTCATTTTTTATTCATAACTACCACGTTAAACATAGCATCTGCTCGAAAGTTAATTTCTAGATCAAATTAGTTTTAGGGGCTAAAATTACTTTTTTAGATAGAAGAAAGACAGATTAGATATTCTTGCATCTTACAAAATAGTCTAGATAATTTTAGAAACGAATCCCTAAATCGTTAAATCTAAAAAACCGAAAATGCAACTTTTCATTCTGTGTCGATCAATGCAAAACTAGAGAAGGACCCTTAAACCTTTTCATGGATTTTAAATTTTAACAAGCAGTATCACAAAAACTATGCACTTTAACGAATAAACTGTTCAGATACGTTTTTTAATTGAGACAGTTTCCTTTCTAAAGAGCTTAGAAAAGTCGAAATCGCTTAACGTTTGCTGAAGTTGTGTAAGGATTCACTTGTAGAACCACTTTATAGGAGCTGTTTTGTTTAAAATTGTATAAGTTACGTATCCTAGAAGATCCAATTTACTGCAATCCTGCACTAGAAGGACATATTTATTTACATATAAAATCCATGTGTGCACAATGACTGGAAAAGGGCCAACAATAATTTATATGCTTACAAAAAGTAATACTTTTCCTACCAGCATGAACAAAATAAAAGGATTCTCACATTTCTGAAGACATATAATACAATATATACCGGACAAACTGAAGCGGAATGGGCATTTCTCTACTGTGATACCTGTCGACTATGAAGATCTGTTGAATGATTTGTGTCTGACGGTACGATATAAATTCGTATGATATTGGAATGGTTATGTAAAATCCCGATACTTGGTTTTTATGAAAATTTGTGCCAGAAAATAAATTTAAAAACGACATTCAAAAATATTTTGTAATGTTGGCTTATAATTTCCAATTAAATACGACGTGATAAATTAATATTTTATAAATGTGGTTCTCAGTGTATAATTTTAAATCAGTTTTAATTACTTTACTACTTGTTCGCTTAATAGCGTAAAAAGCTTTTAAATAATTAAGTAAAGTTCACAAAGTTGTGAGTTTGATTATAAAGAGCAATTTAAGAAAACTTAAAAAGGTAGTAGAAATAGTAGATGAAAGAAAATTAGGTTTGGAAAAAATATAATTTGAAAAGTCGAGCTTCTCCACACAAAAGGATGTTTTTTATCCAGTCATTTATTTTAAGTAGAGAAACTTTATATTCATGTTTGCATGGAAAAAGTGACAGGAGAAGAGAATTTATTGATTAATGGAGTTCTATTAATTCAATAAGCAAAAAGAACAACCGTCTCCAGTGATTTTAGTTTTTTTTTAATTTTTCAAAATATTTGGTTTGGATTCAAGGTGCCGAAATAAATTTGTTTATATAATTCGTTTATATGAGATGACTTGTATTTAGTTTAAATAAATTATTATTATGTTAGTACAGCTTGCCCATACAATTATTTATAATCGACAAAATGTAACGTAATTGAGAAGTTTCTCAAATAAATTATTGTAATAGCAAATAAAAATGACGCGTCAAAAATTACACAACAGATAAAAGCGAGCTAATATTAATAAAAAACCTTGCTGCAAGTTAAATTGCCAAAGGTTGTGCAGGAACGAGGACATTCAACTTTTATTAACATACGCTGTTAATTCGTAATAAGGAAGTAATTTTTACCGATTCCATCATAATTTGATAATGGAATGGCATAAACAATAATAGTATAACGTAAAACTGTCACTGATCCCAATTTCATCTTGTGGCATTTCGCGACGTTTACTACTACTAAATTGTCAATAAAATCCTTTAGCAATTTTCCTAATTTTATTAGTCGCTCTTGTATGTGACTTTCAGATTTCCCCTAGGAATAACGCAAAACTGCCGTTTAAAAATTTGAAAAGAAGAATATTGCTGAAAAAGTGATCCCACAGTTACCTAATTATTTGAAAAAGATTATTAATATTTTTTGAAAATAAATGAAAGGGTGTTTAATGGTGCGCTGAAACGCTTGCAATTCAAACCTAAGACGTTTTTACGACCCCTCGCTTCTATATTTTAACCGTATTAATATTGAGGAAGTTTTTTTTGGAAAAGTTATCACTTGGATGAAAATTACTCATCACAAATCAAGTGAATTTTTTCAATTAGAAAAAATGTGTTGAATTGTAAGGAATCCCCGATATCCTAATGCCAGCAAAAAGTTTTCATATTCGATCTTAATATAAAAAAGTGTATTATGGAACCCCATTTTTCAAGAGAATTGACGTTGACCATCCTCCAGCTTCGTCATTTCACTTGTCATTGTCTATATGCGATTCCATCTTACATATATCAAGCAATTTCGGAAATATGTTGCAATATTTTCGAATTTGACGGTTTAAAAAGAGCAAAATAAAATTCAAGAAGACGCAATGATTTATAATAAGATAATGCAAAAAGTTTTTAAAAATCTTCTTAATTACAAAACAATAAAGTAATTACTCAATCGTGTTTAAATTGCGTTACATTGTGCGCATTGTTTTGAGATCAAATATGAATAAATTTTGTTGAAGAAAAGTTTTATAATTTGATAACACGGTTCAATAACCAACAAATAAAATCGAAGAATTTATAAGCGGTTGTAAAAGCACGGAATATCGGATTTACGAGAATAACAATAAAAAATTACGATAATTTTAAATTTTGATTTTCAAACTTATTAAATATTCAAAAGAAAATTGTTTGTTTAATCGAGCACTTGCAGTAAATAATCGATAACCTAATTTTAATTGATAATTGGCACCTTGAACTTAAAAATTGCGTTTAACATTTGGAATGTTTATTATACATTATTATGTAAAAAGTTGTTGATGTTAGGAACGAAAATAGAAATTTTGCTATTTTAACATTGACTGTTTGCATCAGTTTAAGGTCAATTTGTAATTTTATGTGTTAACTTTTTGAATTTTTATTATGAAAATTAAGCAGCAGTGGTGGCGTGAAGCATACACCGGTAGGCTAGGGAGCGGAAAACCGTGGTTTTATTCCTGGTCACCTCGGAAGCATTGCTATGATGCTCTCAAAGTTCAGATAATTTCTACATTTAAAAAGTTTTACACTAATATTTTGGGGAAATCTTTTCCTTACTCCCCCCCCCCCTTAAATTGCTCGAGTACAAGTAAGTAGATGCATTTTTGAAAAGCAATCCAAAATAAACACGAGCTTTCAATATTTTGAAATAAGTATTAATTATTGTAGTGGTCTCAAGGACTGCTACATTTTAAGAACTCTATAACATCAAATTATTATTTTCGTGCTTACAGCAAGCGCCATCTATAAAACATTTTTCGAAAAGTGTATGTCTTTTTTTATTTTAGTTAAAGGGTTATCGTTGGCGGGTATCGTTTGATTTCAATTTTTACAGAAAACCCTAGTTTTAGCTTAATTTCCTTCTTTATATTGTCTGATTTGTGTCATAGAATTATATTAAACATGACCAGTTGTTTCGAGTGGTGAAGCTTTGCAAAATTAAAAATTCATTGCCTTGAGTGCAGTGGAGGTTATTTATTAGCGTACGACACTTATTATGTTCCATGGGGGAAAACCAAAAATTTACGTAGAATGTTTTTAAATTTATTTTAATTTCTTTTTTGTTTGTCATTAGTTTAACATAATTTAATACTTTTATCTAGAATCTACTCAATCATGATGGTTTGTTTCTTTGGTTTTACTTAGTGAGCATTATTTTTATTTGTTTTTAGAGAAATTTATGTATCTTCTCAATTTCAACAGTAACCAATATTGAAGTCTTATTTTGTCTCAGTGGGTAGGCGTAACTGTTAGATTTCTCTTGGGTAAGCCAAGACGAGAAAACTTCTTGAATTCAATTTGTTGTCCATTGCAGCTTAATTTGCTCATTTTAGAAGTGGCTTGATAGGTTTAAGTAATTTCCCGTAACCCCATTCTCGACACAACCTGCCTTTTTGGAGTCTGGAACCTTGATCTGCTGCACTGAGAAAATCCATTTTATAGCAGTCAGGTATTGCGATAAATCCTTCTGGGTTGATGGAATATAGGCGTTCGCAGATGAATGAATTCTTTTCTAAGAACATCCAGTTTTTGTATTTATTTTTTTAATGATTTACAAAGATTTTTAAAGTAAGGAATGAGCCGGATTATCTTGAGGGGGGGATAAGTCAGAAAATTGTATTTAAAAGAATTTGTAAAAGTACAAATTGTGTTAAAATTACATAAGTACAATTAATTGTACAAAGTATAAACCCAATTTTGTACTTGTAGACAATCTAAACCCAAATTGTTCTACTTTTAAGGACAGTTTTTTTTCGGTGTACGACGACTCGTGTACGTATTAATTTTTGCCTTATATTGTCTTTCGTTTTTACGTTCTTTAAGTTTAGTGCGATGTGATATACCTGAATTTGGTATCAAATCCTTTAAAAATATTATTTTAACAAAACCTGCATCGATTCCATAGTTTGTATATTTAATATAGTGCCATATTGATAAAATAAAATTTACTCTTTACATTTGTTTTATGAATTGAACCACCTTTGAAATGTTGTGTTTCAATCTTATTTGATTGAACGTTTAAAATATAAATATTTTTTACTACTGAATTTTTACGATATAAAAATTAATAATATATAATTAACTAAACGTAAAAAAAAAAGATTTTAAAAATAAGTTGTTTTCTGTATTTTAGCGAAGGTATTTCTTGTTTCAATTGTGTAAGGCTATTAATATCTTTTAGTCATAACTCATAACTTACAATGCAAATTAAGTAGTTGTGATTATTGTACAATGTATATTATTATGTATGTACATATTAAAAAGTAAAATTATCGAATAATTAAATTAATTATTAGACTCTTAGCTTAATATTCTGCATAGATTAAAAATTTAATATTCACAAATTATTGCGGAACTTCCGAAAAAAATGATTTTAGTTAACAAATTATCAGTTCATACACAGTAAGAAATATATTGTTAATATTACTAAAACTGAAGTTGTAAATTAATTAGAACCAAATTTAAGTAATATTATTAGTAAACTTAGCACTTACAAAAAATGTTCAAAGTGTTAAAAACGCCAGAAGTAAATTTAACATAATTACTTGTAAAATTAAATACATAGGAATTAGCATTATTGAAGTATTAGTTGAAGTTGTTTTAATAGTTGATATTAAAAGTATTCCGATGTATATTTAACCAATATAAAAATCTAGATTAATAAATTAAAGTTTGTAAAATTTAACAAACATCAAGTGTAAATTTTCAACTTTATTTTTTTTTAAATTTACGTTCAATATCACATTATAAACAAACTAATTTGTCAGTTTAATACACCTTCTATGCAAGATGACAAAATGCGCTAAATAGACAAAATTTGCGACTTGCAGCAAGTTCCTGCAACCATTGAAAGCTTGCAGCTACAAACGCACATTTTCTTATTATTCGTTCATCAGTTGATTCTAAACTTACGTTAGTTAGTACATCCTTGGTAAGGAGTGAATTTTTTAAAGTGTTGTGCAATTATTGGTTTTCAACCCTTAATCATCATTATGGTAAGTATATATATCACATAATATAAATAGGTACTTTTAATTTACCCCAATCTGCCCTAATAAAATTATTTCATTTCCGTTCATAGCAACATATTATTTTTTAGTACCTATTATACGGTTAGAGTCCATTAAGTGCGGCCCGGATTTTAATTTTTCCTATACAAATTCGGAAAACTGAAGGTTGATATAGTGCATTAAAAACAAATTTAAAGGATCGTTCATAAGTTTGGTCACAAATCGAATTTGAAGTTAGAAAATTTACCCATAAGAATACATGTAACTGATTCTATTATACCGTCAATAGAATGTAGGGGCTTTCCCCTGGTCACTTGCAACGGGTAAAGTTTCTAACTGCAAATTCGATTTGTGGCCAAAGTTATGAATATTCCTCCGATTGTTTTTTTAAATGTAATATATGTATAACCCTCAGCTTTCCGAATTTGTATAAGAAAAATGTTCACATTCGGGTTGCACTTACGGTCGTATTCCTGTCATCGAAGAGTGTATTACCATTGTATTACGTAATCTATAAAACAACATTTTTGTTATCTCGATGTGTAGGTGGTGGGTATGTTGCAGGCGTCTAGATTATAAAATGCATGCAAATTCTCTAGCCAAGAATAACTAGTACCTACTTCTCATTTTTTTAAGTTTTTGCAATAAATTAATAATTATTAATAATAAATTATTTTCACGAAAGCAAAATTTTCATTTTTATAAAATTACTAAACACATGTAATGAATTTGTATTAAGGATCCTCCTGTTTCGAGAGAATATTATATCAGATTACGATGTAATGAAGAAATGGAATGGATTACATTAGAATCTGGTCACGATTACTACGAAATTTTAAAGTTACAGGGTTTGTTCTTGATTAAAATATTTAAATATGTACCTACTACTTCATTTTAAATTTTTTAGCATGTAAGACATTTCCTCATTTAATTGGTGAAGATATCAAGTTTACCGATGAGGTGGGAGCAGTGATTAAATCGGACTTCTTGCCTTTGTTTTTAAATATTTCACAAGTTGGAGTTATTATCCAAGTCTTGAAAATATCTGAAAAAGAAATCTTAGGTTTGTTGCTTTAACTTTCATGTGCATGTAGTATCATTTATTAAAGTATAATTAATTACAGAAATTTTACCGGTAACATCTAGTAGTAACAAAACATGTGATACTCCGTTTTCGGTATTTTCCAAAGCATATACTGGTGGTATCAATAGTTGCAGTACGGAAACCATGCATTGTCTATCAGTTGATTCTAATAACTCATGGTTAAATTTTGATTCCGAAGACTTCGAAATGTGCCCCAAAAAGAAGAAATTAAAAACTTCTTATACAAATTTTTTCGAAATTACTAATGAGGTATTATATAGCTAGTAGTTAACATTTTTTAATAATCATGATTTATTGTATTAATTACAGGTTTTAAAAAATTATTTACTATCCCATTCAGGGGGAAAAGAAATTATATCGTTTTACAAGGAACATAAAACATTAGACGATACAAATAGAAAACGATTGGTGAATATTGTGGTAGAACATATGTTCCAATATATGCCCACGGATCTTCTACCATCACACGAAACAAAACTAGCCTATGCTAAATGTATAGTCTACTTATTTCCAAAACTGAAAGATCCCCTATCAGAGGGAGGATTTGTACGTTGATATTATTATAGTTAAAATGCGCAATATTAGGCTGTACTATTTTTATTTCAGGAAGCATTTTATGATCCTCACACAAAAAAAGGATGGATTTCGACAAGAATTCGTAATTTGGCAAGAACAACTGTAAACAATAGTAGTTCCCCTGGACCCTCAACCTCCACTAACTTGGAAGTAAATGATAAAAACTACGACGCCGACATAATTTTGTTAAAGTTTGCTATAGGGTGTTTTTTTAGCTGCATGAGAACTTTGAATAGGGATAACAATTGAATCAAGATTGCTATGGAAACAGTTTTTTGACATTTGTGTTTAGCAAGGTTTGGCATTTGATAATGCATAGATTGACCATTGAACAACGCTACCAAATTGGGCTCACAACCAATTGGAAGTGGATCCATTTTTTTACCGTAAAATTTTGTTCAGTGACGAGGCACATTTCTGGTTAAATGGGTATGTGAACAAACAAAATTGCCGTATATGGAGTGAGACCAATCCGGGACATTATCTTGAGACTCCATTGCATCCATTAAAATTGACTGTTTGGTGTGGAATACACGCCAACGGCATCATTGGTCCATATGTCTTTCGAAATGAGGAAGGAGCTACCGTTACGGTGAATGGTGTGAGATATCGACACATGCTCAATACATTTTGTTTCCAAAACTTCAAGAGCTAAACATTGACAACTTATGGTTCCAACAGGATGGTGCTACGTGCCACACAGCCAACGAAACCATCACTTTATTGAAAGGACAATTTGGTGACAACATTATTTCAAAACGTGGTCCTATCAATTGGCCTCCAAGATCGTGTGATTTGACACCTCCAGATTATTTTCTGTGGGGGTATGTTAAATCCATGGTTTATGCTAACAAACCAACAACTCTAGAAGCATTGGAGGCTAATATTCAGCAAGCCATTTATGAAATAAAGCCAGAAATATTGGAAAAAGTGGTCAAAAATTGGACTGAACGGATGCGCTTCGTAACCATTAGTCGTGGTGGTCACATGCCGGAAGTCATGTTCAAATCATAAATGCCATTAACTGTACTTTCATAAAAAAATTATAACCAAAACATTCCGTCAGGTTTTTAATGTTTTATTTCATTTTGAAGTTCTCATGCAGCTAAAAAAACACCCTATACAAGTGAGCAGCGAGAGATCATTTTTGAAAAAACCGAAACTACGTTTCATGTCCGAAACAACAACAGGAAAAATGTATTGAAGGATTTTCCACGATTTTTGGATACCGATGGATTGGTATAGTTGATCATAATTATTTATTTATACGTATTTAAATCTTTTTTTCAGATTGACTTAGAATTTAAATTAATGTTTCCTGCTGCGGTGGATACTTTCAAAAATAACTTTTCCAACATTTATGGAGAAATTCTTCGGAAGATGTATCGGATTTCGGTTAAAAACCCCGATTCTACATTGATTCAATGTGACGAAAGAACAGAAGAAGATATTAGTGATGGTAAGAATTCTTTTATCATCAATAATATTTTCATTTACCTCAATCTATCAACTTATTTAATAATCCAAATTTTTTATAATCATAATTATAATTTATGGTCATAAATCATAAAGAAAAAAAATCTGTTACAAATTAACAAAGTATTGAAAAAGTGATGTTATGATGGAAATATAATAATATGTTTATACAGGGTGTTACATAGGTAACTAGTTAAATTTATACTATAAAAAAAGGAATCATCGCTAAAACTTTTAGCTTGGAAGTACCCAGTAAACACATCATGGTAATATAGTTTTCATTGATTTTACAGAGTGGGACTCGGATACAAAATTATTGATAATTTTATTACACCTTCTTCCTCCTACGTCGTCGAAAAAAGAAAAGAAAATTAGTAGTCGAGCCGCAGTGGAAAAATTAATATTGTTTCAACATCATCAGACACCATTGCAAACAATTTTAGAAAATAGAAAATCAAAGCAGCCTTTCATTTTGGCCGTTGGAACAAGAAAAAGCGTTATCACTTCCTATTTCATCGTCTTTGATGATGTACCAAAATTTGAGCCCTGTAGGTTGAAATGTAGCCATTAAGTTTTTTAAATGTAGTTTTTTTTTATTATTTTGATTATTTTTTATTATTATGATTATTTTTTATTATGATTAATTTTTTAAATTCAAATTTAATAAAGTTTTAACCTTTTAACTATATCTTTATTGTATCACCTCATCTTTTACTTTCCAGGTGCAAGGAATATTATAACAATATTGTGCATTTAACACATCAACATACTATTTATATAAATTTTATTTATCCTATCTTATAGACATAATATATTATATTTATAAAATGGGATTTAAAAAATTTGTTCGTGTCGATCGCATCGTTGTACTAAAATTTTTTTCAGAAACAATTTAATATTGTTAATTCTAACTCTAGATTTATCAAATTTAATATAGTTTTGTGTTCAACTGACATTTTTATTTTGCAATTTTAGTTATTTAATATATACTAAAACTGCATTGGAACATTGGAAGTTTATATTTCAACTAATAAATTTTATTAAAACTGCAATCACTTCATATGTTATAATGAGCACTAAATGAATGTTGTATAAGCAAAAATATTTTTTTAAAGTTACAAAAAAATGTGTGTTAAGGTTGCGGTTTTCAATGTGGGCGATTCATCAAGTCATAAATATGACTATCAAGTGGTGACCTGCAGTGTCTAATAGTTCAACTACGAGATGCGTTCAACTCGACTAAAATATAATAATATAATAAACTACATGATTTTTGCAATTTTTATCATAATAAAATTAATGAAAGGATGAATGAACGATTGTTGAAACAAACCTATGAATCATAATATATTTATAACGCAAAATTATAATGGTTTTCAGGTATCAATGCTGGGAAGTAGTAATTTAATAAAATATGCAATAAAAAATAAAGAATCAAGTTATAATTTCAAAATAATACATAAAATATAAAATAAAAGTTCAATGTTTGCTGTCTTGCATTTTATTTATCTTCAACATGATAAGAAACATCGCAGGTGAAAGGAAGGAGAAATTTTGTCATCTATTCGAATATATTCGCATTGCATTATTTTTTATATACATAGGCAGTGGCGTAGCTAGAACTTTTGCCGCCCGGGGTGGAAAATGTTTTGGAATGAACTTTTTTTAAATCCTATTTCCTAATTGATGAAATTTCCCAAAAAAATTCTTTTGCCGCCCTTAATGCCGCCTCCAAAAATTTTTGAATGACCTTTTTTTTTAACCCAATTTCCTATTAATGCCGCCCCTAAAAATGTGCCGCCCCCCATTAGCCACGCTACTGTAATATAGGTTCTCTTGTAATTGTTGGATATTGTTATTGATATCGCGTAAGCGAGGCGCCTCGCCTGACTGATTTATGCGCGCAAAGCGCACTCTTTCGCCCGACCGTGCGAAAGAAAATCCCGGCGAGCGCGGCCATAGTCGTCGGGAGGCAAAAGAGTAGAATTTTTATGGTAAAAATCCTTGTGACAGCGAGATTGAAGAACCCAACGAACGGATTTTCGCCGGACACGATTCCGTCGACGCCCCTAGGGTTCCCATCGAGCCAAAACGTAGTGGCGTCGCTACCACTAGATGGGGGGGGGCGATTTTTCAAAGTGCAGGTCGTTTTTTCGACATAATTTGTTAGAAATGTGCTTCCACCATTTCAGGCGGCGATCGAAAATGACGGGGCGGCATGTCAAAATGACCGCCGTTAAAAGCTCTATCTGACCGTGCCAGAAAAATCCACCCAACTCTTCCGGGGCGGCAGCTGTGAGCGAAACACTTTCCCATTCCGAGTGCAGAAAAATTGAAAATTTGCAGTGATAAGCGATTTCCCCAGCAGAACCCACCGAACCGATCTCGACGTATGAGGCGGCGGTCGACGCAGGAGGTATTCCCATCGTGCACAACCGCAAGCGCGATATTGGGAGACGTCGGGGGCCTCCGTGGTGAAGCCTCAAAGTTGATGAACTTTTTTTGAAAAATTGTTGTTAAAGTGCCTCGCAAACGGGGGGTGGCGTACGAAAGTTTACGTTAAAGGTGCTAAAATGTCGGCTCCGACGAGTTTTATCCGAATCTTGCGCAAAACGGAGCGGCGGGGGAGACCGAAAAGCTTTCCCGGCGCGGCAACGGCGTAGCGGCCAAACCGCAAAAACCTTATCTGCCGGACCTTAAAAATGCCTTAAAAATGCCGTGGGGTGGCGCACCAGAAGGTCAAAGTTAATAAATTTTAAAAATGTCTCCTATTAGTCGAAATTCGTATCTCAAGAGCCTTCTTTTCGAAATTTTTAAATTTTATCGTGGAAAAGGTTAAACCGCCTAATTATAAGCAGAAATCGTAAAGACGGCCAACCGAATCACCTCTTCTTGGATGTAGTAAAAGACGAAAGACTTTTTCCAAAAATGTTAATTCTTATAAAAAATTTAAAAATCTGTACTTATAAATAAAAAATAAATAAAAAAACTTTCTATTAGAGTAATTTGTAAAAAGCAGTTGACACGGCGCGGATTCTACGAAACCGTGACTCATTAGTGTGGCATGTCAATCAACGCGGCTGTAGGATTACATATTACATTGCACGTTTAGTCGGTAAAACTACCTAATACACTAACAGAATGACGGAGAATAGTCAAACTATTTTTATGATAACCAGAGCTACTATAATTTTCTCGTCAACAGATTTCTGTAAAATCATACTGGATATTATTAAACGGAAGAAAAATTTCATATTAATTTGAATTTGCTTAGATTTTTAAAATAATGAATATAATTCCTCCAAATTTTTTTACAAGCAGTGTAAAGCATGGCACCTGGGTGTGAATTGGTTTTTAGAGTAAAAATCGGTATATCTGAAGCAATAAAAATTATTCAATACAGACTTTGCAATCACTAATATTGACAAATTTCAACAGCATATTTGGGATAGTTATAGTGTTCTGATTATAATAAAAAGTAATTCACACCCTAGAACAAAGTTTCTACTTTCTAATGGCGTTAAAATCATTACCTAAAAGTTTGTAGTTTTCAAACGTAAGCAAATGCAATGTGACCAGATATTAGCATAATTGCCATAAGCCACCCACGCGCAAAACCGCAGCCTTAAACCAACACTAGTATAGTGTTGCATTCGCCAAGAAGATTATTCACTATAATAAAAATATTTGGTGCAAGTTACAAAAATTATTTATTAAATCGACACTGTTTTAGTATTAAATTAACCGAGGAACTTTCTAAACTATACAAATATTTTGTATTAATATAACTCTTACTACTGTAACATCTACATACAAAAATTGTAATAATTAAATTCACAAAATCTCGATTCCAGCAACATTGATTTGCAAATTCTACATCTACTCTTCGAAATATTTACAAAATAAAGTTAGTTGATTTGTAGTTTTATACGATTCGTTAATTTGATAAAAACTTGACTAATTTTACTTCAAATTCGTAGTAGACCTCCTGGAACTAAAATTTTTAGTTAATTTAACTAAAAACTTTTTACTGTGTAACATATCAAAATGTATGGGGGGGATTCTCTTTTTACTGAAATGGAGTGGAACGTATATTATATTCATCTGAATATCAATGGGGATCCTGCAGTGCCAATATACTAATTTCAGAAAGAAAAATTTTGTAATCGATAATACAATCGTATTTATTATTTTTTATTACATGCCTTCTTAGATTACTAATCATCATACTGTACCATGGAAAAGTTCTATACTGTCAACATAACTTCATAAAGGATGCACCGATTTCAAGCAATATTTTGTAATTGATACAATAATATTTTTACTGTAGGTTAAATACTCGAAGTCGGCTAATGTTCTTCTGTGCTTACATGTTTAAATATTTACTTCTTCTTCTTCCTTTTCTAGAAGCAATTTAGAGAATTTTCTTCTAGAAAGCCTCAAGGCCTATTATTTCCCAACATTTGCGTCGTTTCCTTGGCAGTGTTAGAAACTTTGAGCATTATAAATAATTTACATCCATTAGGTAGCTTGCTAGACTTGTCTTGAGATGTGCCTGTATCCTGTTTTTTTATGTTAATGGTGGCAATTCACTAACCCAGGGGGGGGGCGTTAAATATATCACAGTAGTTATGGAGCAAAGAAAGTTACACTTTAGGCAAGGTCTCTAATTTTGGCAAATGTTTTATTCCGAATAAAGTTGTAGTAAAGTTTTATTTTACATTCTTAAACTGCTCAAATATAATTATTAGACCACTTTGTACTTTTACGAAATATTACGGAAAAGACCATAATAGTTCTAAACTCTAAAGTCTTGTGGAACTTTGCAAGCTCCCTCAGGTCTCAGTTATGTAGCTGCTTGACTATGCTATGTATAAATGTACCAAACAATTGTCCTTTTTTTTTTTTACAAAATCACGTATTTTTTTTTATTGAGTATCGAACAGTTTTAAAAGGCGACTTATTTCTCGAAACAATTTGTAAACATTTCCATTCTGGATGCTAACTTCAATGGCATGCATTATGTTAAGGTTGTTTACGGAAGGCATACGCGACCTATACATAAACTTTACTTAAATAAAAAAACTTTATGCAAAAAGTGTATAAGTTTTTATTAATGTAATTACAATCGCATAATTAACTTAAGTAATTAGTCTAAAAGTTCTAGGTGCTTAAACATGGCACTCAAGATTATTTCACCCATTGTCTGCTGCATTGAATGCCAAGTTTATTGGTGTTAATTAAAATATGGAGTTATGAAGAAAACTAATTAAAATATTTTAAATGTGATTGTTAATAGATTAGAAAGTATTAAAGGAATAATTAAAATTAATGGTTGTGCGTATTTAAATCATTTGGTTTAATTAAATTATTTACACCACGGAGTAATTTGGTTCCGAAACTGTTGCACGTCACAAACAAAACTTAAAACTTCAGTTAGAGCTTGTTTGTCTGGGCGGGTGTATATTATGCAGGTGTAAGTGTCCATACCATTAGCACAACCCGCAGGAGTAATTAAAATAAATAAAATAATTAACGACTCCTTAGAATACACTTTAGAAAATTTTATGGCGAATAATAACAGAATCGTCGGCAATTCAACATAAAATGTTTAATTTAAAAAATCCTCAGGGCTATTAAGAACAATAAAAAGAGAAATAAACTGCACTTGAAATAAAAATATAAATTTTTGAGTTTCCTATAAATTTAATAACATTTTATAATAAATTTTATTAGAATTTAAAATTATATTTAATTTTAAGGATATTAAATTTTAATGATACTAAATTATACAAAATTGATAGCTTCGAAATAATTTGAATTATTAAAATTAGGAAAAATTGAAATCAAAATTTGATGCTTACGTGCTGTATTTAATTAATTTTAATGGATCAGACGACGCGACAGTGTGCTAATAATTCCGCTTTTAAAGTTTTACTCAAGTGAGATTAGAAACTAAACTCAATTCAATAAGACAACGGCTTCACTGCTTTACTAATCTAAGCATATATTTTAATATATTGCTTTCTTTTTGTTTTCTAAATACCATGGAAAGGTTTTCTGTGTCTTCTCAATCATTTTGACATTCAGGACCATTAATGTGCCCTTGGTTTATGTAGCTACGATCTAACTTATATGAGGTGGCGTGCAAGCCTGCATGCAAGGATTCATTTTGCTAGGTTGGAAACAGCATTTTAAAACATTAGTATTGTTGACACTGATAAAAATTCGATATAAGGAGGATATTAGATGAACCAATCAAGATCTGTATTTATTTTCAACCAATAAAAATGTATGAGAACCCCTGAGTTTGCTCATGCTGTTTTTTTTGTATTACCTAGGGCCTGATTCTTACCCAATAACAGCTGCCAGATATTCACCTGTGCGAAGAATTCACGATATCCCGACCTCTCGACGCTGGGAATAAAGGTTAGTTGTCCTTGGGAAAAAAATAAGCGATAAAGTCACACTAACTAATATTAAAGGTTAGTTTTACTGATTATTATTAACACTGAGAACTACAGCTTAACCTGGAATCCTAGCCACAGGATAAACAATTTGAGATTAAACTTACAAAAAATAATAATCATTATTTAGTACGTCTCAGTTCAACTTGATCGCGACAAAATACTTATATTGTGTGTTGATATAATGTAAAATATTCCATTGTTAACATTATGCTATAAATAATAAATTAAAATTAAGTAACATTTTAGGATTGCAATAATACTTATCGTCATAAACAATAAAGTATTCTAATATCACATAAAGATTTTTTTACATTGTTTGATGTGAATAAAGATTTATTACAAATATTTGATGTCTGATTTTAATTCCTTTCAGGTGGTCGGGAATAACTATGGAGCATGGTTTAATTTACGCTCCTGGTAAAGCTGAGAAATTAAATAACCGTACACTAATTAGATAAGGCACTATATTGACCTAGAGAGAATTTAATGCTTGAGAGAGCTAATCTGTTGAAAGTGAGATAACAAAAATTTATTGATGGTTTGTAGCTCCTGCGACGTTGGCTGTTCCGTCTATCTGGGATGGAAAGATGAGACGGTCTCAAACCACAACTACGATGCGGTACAGAAGCCAATCCATAATATTATGTAATTAAGGGGGGATGTCTTGTCGTGAGGTGAGCATTTTATCTGATGATCAAGCATTTTATATAATGCTTGAACTTTATAAAATGGGGCCAGGAGATTTGAAATTCAAAGTTCCAATTTACAATATTTTTATCACTACCATCTGGGGGATTCGCTTCCCGATTCAAACGTTTGTAAATATTTACATTCATCACGAATTTCATTTGGTATTGATCATGTAAGTTTGGTTGTACCGAAGTAACATTTCATACGCTCTTAACGTCACAAACGTGCATGTCCATCAAATGTATGATTCAAGGGAACTGCTCTAATTTTGAAACACGTATTACGTCATGTTGCGCGTTTTGGTTTAATGAGGTTCTATTATCATCACTTTTGAAGCTGTGCTGCATATAATTGCCAACTACATTGTTGCAGTAATTAACCGTATTTTGTTTTTATCTACTTTTTTTAGTTCGTGCGTTGGCATTATTATTATTGTGTGTTTTGAGATAAATAATTTGTATAAAATAATGCAACCACGGTATAAGTAATTATATATTGTGCCAGTCACAGCGAATTGAACACAATGCGCTTAAATATTTGTTTGTATATGCAACACCATACAGAATTTTAAATTACACATATCAAACGGCATATTATTTAAACAAAAGGCAAATTAAAAGAAAAATTTGATTTACAAGTTTTTTCATCCTTTCTAATAGATCCTTCATGTCCTGGTTTAGAAATTATTCAATTATCGTTTTAATTACAAGTAGTATCAAACAGGAATGATAAAATTGATCTAAGAAAAGTAAACATTTAATCAATCTTCTCGGTCGGTATGTTTATGTAACCTCTTAATTGAACCATTGCAAAGATTTACTTTAAAGTTAAAATTAAAACACGAAAAGGAAGAAACTGCAAATTATTGAGGGCCTTCGTATGTATATTATAGGAAGCGGAGGTTTTACGAGTTAAAAACATAAAAGTTAAACAATAAAAATAATAATCCTGTCCAAAATTAAAATAAACAACTCACCTAGGATTAATCCATTAACCAAGTCGACCACACTGTTAATAAAATTTAAACGTAATCACTACAAATTTAATCATACGTTCATGATATTAAAACCAACATACTAAAACAATCAGTTTCCGGATGAAATGATTAAAAACATCTGTTTCAATAATTAGAATTTTGCGCTATTAGATGGAGTTAAAATGACTTTTTTCTATAAATTGTATTATTTTAATTTGATTTTTAACTTAAAAGTATTGACTCTCATAGGAAAATGTACTTCTTTCTTGATTGCGATAATGACGGGGTATTAAGTAATTTCAACAATTTGACCATAATGATAGAGTAGCACGAAATAAACTATTTTTTAAATATTTCCACTAATTGCTTTAAAGTTAGAAACATTAATAGGAAGTGGCAGCGCTGTGGTGGACGACTCTTAAATAAAGTAATAATTTACTGTGCATCAGACCTAATCAATAAATTAAAAAAAATATTTATCTTGTTCCTAACAAATATATGCTAGTTTGAGTGAGTAGGTACTTAATTTCCAAGCAAGCTAATGAATGTCAACGGTTAAAAAAAATCATAAAATTATTTTATTTTCTAATTTCCCTCTGAAAATGTATTTTGAAAACGTTTGAGGTTATATCGTGAAAGCAATAAACAATTAAGTAGCTGTGATAGCAATTTTGCCAATACTTTTAAATGAGATTTCTTTCGAAAGGAGTTTTGCAGGCAACCTATATTACGTTCGAGTGCTTTTAAAAATATTTAATAACATTCAAATTATCAAATTACTTTAGGAAAATTGGTACCAAATAAACCTACAATACTGTAACGTTTAAATATTGTATTTCACCACCAATTTGATTAAAAGCTGTGGTTGTTTACACTTGGGGTGCGGTTATTTCTTAGATATCGCATTTATCAAATCTTTCACGAGTAAATGAAATGTTTGTCACTTGAAGCTTCCTTTTGTTAATCTTTGCATTCATCTAATCGCTTTCTGATTTTTATGACACTTGATATTTTATTAAAATTGATCTAATGAATTTCTGGTCTTAAGTAATTCGATTATTGGAATATTTAAAGAGTGGAGTAAAATTTGACAATTATTGATATCAATTGTTTGCTTATATTCTAAGTAAAATCGGAAAGTTTATTAACTGTGATCTAATAGTTATTGGACTGAATAAAAAATTGGCATTTTCAAATATTTTATCTAAATCACCACCGCATAAAAGAATTGAAATCTAACTTACCCCTCTACTATAATCCTTTTGAGTCATCGATTCAAGCTCCTTCAGGTAGATCCATGTTTCTTCCTCCGGAAGGAAAGTTAAATGTAGCCAAAACTACAAGAACTGCTGAAAATTAACAAGGATTAAATTATCTGCTGCTTTTCTAAAGTAATTCAAATCATCGAGGATAATAACTTGATCAAATTCAAGAATATTGGGATTCTTGAAAATAAACCAAAGCTGAGAACACCAAGGGTAATGAAAGATTCCAAAAGTAACTCAATAAGGAATCCAATAAGTAACGCATAAGCACAAAAGAGTATTATGAATATTATTAAATCTTCCAAGGATACGAAAACCAATCCACTCAACCTAGAGGATAATTTACAGGTTCTTCCACTTTTTAAATTGCACTGAACTGACGTTCGATTGTTTGTATGTGTACTACTTATAGTTTTAAAATGTTTCAATGTTACTTGATAAAAACATTTTTACATGTATTAAGGTTTTTCATTAATTTTAATTTATATGTATCGTGTAGTGATACTAATGGTTCGCGAATGTCATATTATTATTTTAAATTATAAATGCACAGTCAACGGCCAGACAAATAAAAGGTGTAAAAAGATAATCAACTGCTGAGGCAGTTTTATATGAAAAAATACACAAAAATTCTTCACTTGAAGATTAAAGAATAAAATTGCTTTTGCGCTTATCAGTTGTAATAAAAATAGCCAAAATAAATTGAGAAGAGCTGGTCTAGGTGAATTTAAGTGCAGTTTTTGAGATCTGTTTGCCGACTGTCCTTTGCAATCAAAAAAGGCTACTTAATATTTATTATCGACCAGCAGTAAGGCTAGAAATTTAAATTCACTTATAAACCAGAAATTTAATAATTTTTCTGTTCATTTCCTGTAAAAAAATAAATTGTATTCAAAATGACTCCCTAACTAAGGTCACGACAGATTAAATAGACATGATAATTTTTTCTGATTTATTTGATTGAATTATTTTTATCACTTGCCCTTGTGCTTTGTTAATTTTGTGTTATTATTGTTCATTAGTTAATTGTTTTATCTACATTTTCATCATCACTCGTAATTATTAGATATTCATACAATAAGAATACTTTCTCACTTATTTGATCTCTAAACTTAAATTTTCTTTACAAGTTTCGATATGTTAAAGCGCTAAGAAATCATATCAAAAGAGAAAAAATTATTTTTTGAAAAATCAATTTAAAAATAATGGAAGAACATTAAATTTCCTGCAGAATGGGTACATGTTTTTTTCATAACGGCGCTAGTTTAGCCACGATAGTTAAAGAAAAATATATCAGCGCGGCTTTAAACTGCCGCAAGTTTAAAAATATAATTTCACGTTTTCTGATTTGAAAGAAATAGTGATCAATTTTATACATAATTACTTTTGATGTAGGTATTTTAAACTGTTTATGAGATACTTGCGAAATAAGAATTTCCAATTGAACTAAAAGTTTTTCACTCAAGTTTTTCAAAATCCAATCTTTTAGAATTTATCGATTAAATTGACTAATTTAGTATTCTCAAAGAGAAATTATCAGGATACTTAAATCTATAAGTATTTTATTAAGAAACCTTCAATGAAAACAATCGTGCACAAAGATTATCTAATTTGTTACTTGGTGAATAATAATTTAATCAGTAAAATTACAAATTTGAAACTTTATTGTAGTAAAAAAAATTTGATGGTTTTAGGTAATTAATTTTGATTATTGAAAACGAAATACGTGAAATTGTTATGAATTAATATTCACACAACGAGAAAACTTAATTGCCTTTACTGTTGTTATATAATTAATCTACCACTAAGTTTTAATTATACTCGATCAAATTTTGCACAAATTAGCAACGTTTACAAAATGCTTGTGTATTAATAGATCGTTCCATCACAAAAGCATTAATTTTTTTGGTTTAATCAAAATACGAGAAATATGTTTTCACTCAACTCAAATAAATTTAAATATTATTAATGCATTTTCGTGTCTGCTTCATGTTTATTCAACAGGTTTTGAAAAATATGTTTTGCCCGTTTGTTTTAAGAAAATTTATTTCAGGCTTTCGTAATTAAATTACAAAATAAGTTTTCTATTATAAATTTTGGGTACACGAATAAATTTTCTAGCATTCCGACAACCGGCTGAACAATTCTAAGGGCATAGAAAAATCTTCTGGTTGTGACATTGAGTCATTTCGTTCAATTTATCAAACATCAAAACTTTTGTCCTATATTTGCATTAGTGCCTGCTTACATCAAAATGTTCAAACCGTGCATTAAGTTTTTATTCGAATGGGAAAAATTGTAAAAACATAATAAATAAATTGAAAAAGTTGGTTATAAGACTTTTCTTAAGAAATTAATTAATTAAAAATAATTACTTTATGAAAACAATCTTCATTAAAAGGGGATACGTTTTTATTATCAAAATATTTTTAATGGGTATTAACCAATGAATTACTTAGGTTGTTACAGAAATTTCCAGAAGCACGAAACATTTTGAAATATAAAAGATTGTATTTATAAAATATTTAGTAAATTTATTTTAATTTAAAAATTTGTTAAGAAAGATCGAAAAATTTAGTATCGTTTTTCAATTTCATCAATTTGTATTAGCATGTGTATTTATTTTATATTAGCAAATTTATTCCAATTTGAAGAAATGGCACAGAAAATATAAATAAGTATACGTTTTCCAATTTCGTTAATTTCCAATTTACCTTGTCATCCAATTTTCCCTTGTCTTCAATACCTTTTTTAATTTTTTTAGTTGTGTCCTGGCTAAAAATTGTATACCATAATAGTAGTTGAAATTAAATTATTTTTGCAGTTCACTTATTTTTTTAATTTTGTAACCGTACGTTAATTCTGCTCAAATGTGCTTCCGCTTGCTTCTTTTGATCTTGGTTGACAGGAAGGCTAGCCTGAATATGAATTTTGGAAGCTAGGTTTTAGAGTAAAAATATTAACTCGACTGGTGTGAACGGAACTCTTGGTAATAATTATTACTTCTACATTTTTTGGGATGAAATATAAAAAAAATAAAATTATGTATTTTTAGGCTATAATATTAATAATTTTGAGTTAAATTAACGCGCTAAAAATTTAAATATTGAATGAGCTTTCAACTCATGACAAAAACTATAAACATTAGCGCTCACAAAATATTTTAGATTTCAATTGTATTAAATTTATTCTAAAAATCTTAAATTTCATATTATTATTTATTGCGCTAGTTAAAGCTAAGAGTCCTGATTCATCAAAAAATCTGGATTAGTTTGCAATTAAGCAATAAAATATCTTCAAATGCTTGAAGCATTACCAACACAAAACTTTGATAATAATAATTATTAAGTTATCGATAAATTCTATTAGGTACTTCAACATCAACCTAAGTGTAAGTTCCTGTTTATGAAAACTTTAGAAAGCAGAGGAGTAAATAGAACTGATACCTTTAAAATTTTTAAGTTAGTATCCAGGATTTGTCGCACAGCGAGAAAGCATGGTGACGTAACAGTATATTTGAAGTAGGAAATTAAAATAAAATGGAGAAAGAAATTAATCTTACATACTACTTGAAATTTTACATTCTGTTATTATCGAAGAGCTTAAATTATTTATAATTGCGAGTGATTTTAATAACATAGAAATAAGAGCAAATTTGAATTGTTCTCGTTAATGAATTTTGATGAGTTGATCGTTGCATATTGAAAAATACGAGAATTATAAGTACAGAGACTGATAGTAAAATCTATTTGATTTTCAAGAAGTGAATTCAATTACAGGAAATACGGCTTCTTCTCATTATTGGAAATATCCCATAATATAAAATTACATACATTTTCCATATTATTTTGTATGCAGCATTGGCTTTCAATTTGGCTTCATAATTTTTAATCGGGAATCAAACCTAGTTCTTTCACCACAGTAGTCAGAACTCTAAAACGGGATTATATGTATCCCAAAGCTATACCTAATTCAAACCATCAGCTTAAGATGTCCAAGACACAAGTCCCAGGTTAGAAAGTTGTTAGGAGAACTTCATCCAATATTTTTGTTGATATAAAATACTGATGGTAGAGTACATCGAATTATACTGCAAAAGAAATTAGTACCTACCTATTCAATTAGAAGAGCAGAATCAAATTTTATAATAGCACCTTAAATTTTTAAAGAAATTACTTAAAGAAATTTTTTTATTCAAAATAAACTGCTGCTAAATATTTTTAATGAGAGTTTCTCTTTGAAACTTGCATTAGCATCTGGTAAAAAGGTAGATAGATATTATAATGACACAAAATTAAGTGTTTATGCAGAAATAGGTTAATATAAGTATTTATCGTTAATATTATGTGAAAATAATTAAAGTTATAAACAATAATTATTATTATAGAAAGAAAGAATATGATAAGAGGCTCAGAGGGACAATTACCAATTTAAAAAAGGAGGTCTTGTTATATTACTTAGTACTGATAATAATGACAATAATTGTTAAAGAATGGAATACTAAAGTTGTAGTTTTTACTAATTTATAATATTAGGAAAACCCAAAAGAAGTAAAAATTGAACATTCAAGGTAAAATAACAAAAGAATATTGGACATTATTTATTATCCAATGCACAGGTTAAACATGGTGGAAAATAACCTATTGTAATTTATATTATGAGTATTAAAGTATTTATCGCCTTGCCTATTGAGTTGAAAAATTTTAATGATTATAAAACTTTTTAAAGTGTAAACTTATTTCCATTAGAGATGGAACCTTATATTTTGGAAGAATATTTTAACAGTAGAAAGAGCTATGATAAGTTCGGTCGATTGGAAAATTATACGGAAAGATAATTAAGAACAGGGTTGAAGACGAGATGTTAGAAGCCGAAGAACAGAATGGGTTTCGAACAGGCAGCTCATGTGTTAACAACGTCTTCGTGTTGAGACAATTAATTGATAAAAAATTGGCGAGAAACAGAACTGTACATCTAAAATTTATAGGACTTTCGCAAATGCTACGATAGTATCCATGGGGAAGCTTAGACAGAGGAGGAATATAGACGCCATTCGATATCTGTACATAGGAGGCACTGGTGCTGTAAAGGTGGGAAGTAGGATATCCCAGGAATTCGAAATATCAAAAGGCCTGCGACAAGGATGCTGCATGGGTCCCACTTTAAAATCTATATTAATGAGGCAATGAAGGAATGGAAAAGGAAATATCATAGAATGGAAACGACGATGGGGAACTCAACCCACTATAGTTTACAGTTTGCCGATGATCAAGTAGTCGTTACAGAAGACGAATTACATGGTAAGAAAACTAGTAGGAAAAGTAGGGCTTCGAAATAAATTTCACCGAAACTGAGCAACTAACAATTGGAAAACCTGGGCAGGACCTGATATTGGGACCAGAAGAGATATTAAACAGCGGAAGTAGCGAAGCATATATTAGTAACAAAATTATCCAAGGAAAACCAGCCATATGCAAGCTAAACTCAGTCTTGTGGAATAAACACGTCACGAGAAAACCAAAACGATGATCTATTCAGTGACAGTAGCTCGGAGCAGATGCAAGAACGAAGTAGAAGTGTTGGATTTAACAAAAAGAAAGTCTGGAAATGGACTATTGGAGACACTCGTGTGGTGTATCTACGCTGCTGGAGCACATAAGAAATGTGGAAATACTGCAGAGAATGGGGCTAAATGGAACAATAATATACAGCATAGATAAAATACGACTGATGTGGGACTGTCACCTCCAAAGAATAGAGGATTACAGATGGCCAAAGAGAATATGGGAATGGGTAAGAAGGAAAAGAGGATGGCAAAAATTAACATGACATAAGGATGTCCAAAAAGCAATGAATCCTGAGGATGACTGGGGAACCTCAAAAGGCTTGGCGTGAGGGATGCGAAATACCATTAAAATTGTAAACATTCGCTAAATATAATATTAAAAAATGAGGTTTGACCATTTTTCTACTCTAATTTATTAGTTTACTAATTTTGATTTGTCTTTTCCTTTTGTTTTTGAATCAAATAAGAGTTGTACCTAATAAAATCCTAAATAATTGCCGTGAGCGATGGTTTTCCTATTTTCAATAATTTTAAACCTTAATAAAAACTGTATTTTATTTATTATTTCTTCTTCCGGCATACCTGTAAAAATAATTATTGTTCTCTGGGTAAAAATTTGTAGGTACTACGTTGAATTATTTTAACATTTTATGTAAATGAAAGTTATTCTCGTAAATGTAAAGAAAATTAAATGGAAATTTTAAGTACCGAAAATTCTAAATAAGTGTAAGGTTGATGCATAACTTCGGCCTGTGTTTGCCCCTTGGCAGCGTCGTGGTGCAAACTCGACCTGTTAGCAACTTCAAACGTATCATATTTATATGCCATTTGAAAGGTGACATTTCAAACAGAGTTCCGTCTTAGCCGCATTCCTATTCAATTACTATGCAAATGACATTCCCAAAGTTCAAAACACTCGATTACCTCTCTATGTAGATGTCACACCCATCGTGGTCGAATAATGGAAAAAAGTCAAAGCTGTAGGGTATGCAAAGAGACAAATCAGCCTGTTAGAACGGTATTACCATAATATGTGGAAGATAAACGTAAATTCGACAAAAACAACATTCATATTATTTTCTTACAAAATAAAGCCTAAATTAACAAATCACTCGCACTAAACAACAAAATACACAAACATACTGTGCCTAGGAATAATCCTAGTCAAACGGCCATATTTAAGTTCGTATCAGACCTATCGGGTCCTTATCTAGAGTAATGCAGCTATGCTCAACATGGAAAAGCTGCAAAGATTCCTTATTCTCATTTCACATTCACACTTCTTAACTCAACGAAAAAAATAGTAGAAGCCACGATGAAGGTTGCTCCTTGATAACATTAATATCTTTCCTGCTTATGGAATTTTTTAGTTCTTGCCAGTGAACTTTTGGTGTTATATTATTGTACATTATAAGAACCACCATTGGTTATGCAACTAAAGCAGGTTGCGTGATTGGTTGGGTTAGAATGCCGTAACACCAAAGTTTGCTGGCAAAGATTGAAATTAAAGTTCGTTGTTCGGTTCATTACACATAAAGCAATCCCAATATTTTGTATAATACACCAATCTGACAAAAAATATTTATTTACCTAATCAATAATTTACTTACCTGTCTTGAAGTTTGATAATAATTTACTATTCGATCGAAAACCAAATTAATTTATTCCTTAATTATTTACTAAATAGACAAGTCAGGATGAACTTACCTGCTTTCAATAATATTAGTGAAATTCTGAAGCTAAATACACATCTTAGCACTGGGGGATGAAAGATTTTCCAGCCTTGATCAAGTTCAGTGGAAAATTAAACAAACGGAAATTCTGCTCTACCTCTTCAAATGTCGATCACCACGACGGTGCTTCTAATGCATTGAAGTTATCTGCTAATTTTTCTTACCTTTCTCCATAAAAAACTTTCCACGACATTTTTGTTCGTAAAGAAAAAGAACGGAAGTTGAGTTGTTATTAATTTTCATGTGAAACCTTTTCGATGGTCATTGAAAGTATGGAGTGTTTATTGAGTTTGATTAATTTAGCTGTTGGCAAGTGTATTACTCTCAAAGTATGTGCATATTTAATGCTTAATTTATGCATCAATTCCTACAGGACTCTTGACCTCCCTGTCGCTATTTAATAATTATAGGCTTATAAATAAATTAGAGTCCCTTGTGAAATTGTTTTAGTTGGTTTACCAACATTTAGCTGAAAAATGCTAGTCGATGCAATTCGTTAAAATGACTGAGGCGTCAATAAAAATTAGGCAAGCAAGAGTAAATTAATTAATTGAAATTGCCGGTAATAAAACTGCTTTATACAACACTTTCATCTTCATTAAGTTGTCACATCCTTGGTGATGGGTGCATTAGATTATTAGTTTATGTTGCGTAACGACTCAAATTCGATTAATTAAAATTCCGATATTTTAAACACCACAAATTCGTCTGAAATTTGAACCTAAAATGAAATAGCGAAGTAGTATCTTTTAAATTACAATTGCAAATTGACGATTTTGAATATCGAATGTATGGGATTATACGAATTAAGGATGTTGCATTGGGATTGTTTGTTTGTGCGGCGATGTAAAATTTTGAAAAGGGCGGTGGGTACGAATGGTCGGTTAAGATAAAGTGAATTGTATTGTTTTTATTTTGGGTATGCACATACGAACAATTTTATTCGATATCAAAATATAATGAAGTGGCGCTGGTATTGATGTAAATGTGCGTCGAATATTCGATGCTGCGGCGCAGCTGTCTCTTCAATTTCCATAAACCGACGCCATGCGTCGTGACATGTTAACTAAACACGGATAGACAGAACAGACGAACAAATTTTTTATATTATTTATTTATTCCTATGTTTATGTTATAGTTTAGTATCCACGAAAAAAATGTACATACACACAAATATACAGTACAGTAATAAGTATAATAATTGTTGTTTTTTGTAACAATAAGTAATTATAGTCTCAAGACGTAACAAGATATACAGAGCTTTTGGATACGAAAGCCGCGGGCTCAGGGCGGCTCCCGGATCCAACACGCGGGGCGCCACGTAGCCGGCGGCCGGGATTCAAAGGGCGGAAGCCCGGATGCCGACCGGCGAACAGTCAATAGCACCATAGTTTCGTTGCAAGAGTTTGTCAGGAGTCGGGGGCGGGCCCCGCGGGCTCATGGAAGACTGCCGCTGGAGACCTCGCCAAGGCAATGTCAATAACTAGCGAAGGTCTGCCGGAGGGCGTACAAGTAGTGGCCGAATCGCCACCAGAAATTTATGATAAATTGGTGTCTAAACTATTTAAATTTTATTTATTCATCATTAACGTTATGTATGTACTATCTCATCATCTCATCATTCGCACCAACACTTAGATATAATAATAATGTCATTTAATAATAATAATAATAATTCTTTATATATAATTTAGAAGAAAAGTAACGTCTAAACATTGATGACTTTTTTAAAACACTTACAATAGGATTTGTTCTTTAGATAAAATTATTTTAAGATAAATTCCAGATTGAAAGCGTTATGATATCACAGTGGTAGTCATTGCTCCATATTTTTATTATTACAATAAAAGTATAATAATATTAATATAATAATAATATATTATTTTTTTAGCTATTTTAGTTAAGAACGTTTTGTAACGATTAATCGAAAATATTCGATAAGTACGTCCCAAACGCTTTCGCCCGTCTTCGTAGAGACGTCCATTTAAAGGTATGTATATTAAAGTACTAATGAAGTTGCGAAAAGTATATTTATACACGTGTGAGATGAAAAGGATTGTCGAAAAAATCAGTTATATCTGTATAAAGCACTCGGTGCACTGCGGTACTGTGCGGTGCGTATGCGACGACTTACGCACTCGTAGCAGCACACGTAGGCTAAACATCACTTAAACAGTATGCGTCGAAATGCTCTTCGGAAATCCTTATTGAAAATTGTGTAAATTACAGGATTTAGCGCCGAATTCACATACCCTAGCCAAAACGCAGTGGCAAACGCGATGGGCGGAATCCAGTATGCCAATCGTAAAATGTACATAAAGAAAAACGGAAGCCAACTCGCGATAAAAGAGCCCATTATTAGACCTAAAATCAGCGTCGCTCGTTTTTCCTTTTTTCTAGCTATACGTCGCTTTTCACGTTCTGGATCACGTGGTTTTTGTACACGCGGAATTACCTGTTCTACACATTTTACACTACTTGTGTTCGTTTTATGCTTTTTGTCATTACTGCGACTTTTAGCAGTTCGCCGACCGAATATAGGCTTGCACAACCTCAGTTTCAAAGGTTTCACTACCGCACAGCGCGAAACAACCCCCGAGTCCGAACTGCTCGGATCAAATTCACTCACCATGTCCGTGTCTATACCTACTGAAGGTTGCCGAATTCGCGCCGTGGCCGCCGCTTGTTGTTGTAATTCACCATTCACCGAAAGCGTCGAACTTCGAAACTGACACTGCGTTAAAGGACTTCGTATCGTTTGACCGGAAGCACATACCTGCAAACACAACATTTAATTACAACATTTTAAAATCAATCTTAATTTTCTACAATAATTAGCCCCCTGCATCCCACTAAAGTAATTTTTTAGTCGTTTACCCCCTTTTTATATTACACTCTTTGTGTGATTGACGACAACCAATAAAACACCAATCATAATTATCCTCTTGTCGACTAGAGGCTTCCCTTTTATTATCGTGCAACATAATTCGCCTTTTTGTGGAACTTTTTACTAGCACCATATAACAGACCTAAACCAACAATATCATCAAATAATTAAATCAATCTTGTCGCAAAAAATTACTTCAGACTATCAAAAACTTATTTTGCTAAAATAATTATCACAATTAAATTGAAATTTTAAAATTAACAAGCTAAGCGGACACAACGAAATCAAGTTATTTCATAATTTATCTTCTTCAGATGATTTTAATTTGTCGCTTAACCAATTAAATTAAAATTGATATTATGGTTGGCACATTTTCTAGAAACTAATGTTTTAGTTAGAAAGAACTTTGGCTCTGTTTCTACTTAAGGCGCTTTTCTCGTTGTTTAAAATGAAGTCCTCAAACAAGTCCAAAATTGTGCTTTTATGCTAATAAAAGTAGTTTTAAATGATTAAAAAAATATTATTTAGGTAAATCATAATTAATTTCACAGCAATATAATGCGCTGTGATTGGTTATATTTGAAGACATTATTGCTTGGAAATTAATTTAATTTGAAAATTTTAAGCCTGTACCAAAAAAGTTTAGTGTTTTATCTAATTATTTTTTTAATCATTTAAAAATATTTATTATTATCAGTACAGTTTTGACTTGTATTTCAAGCCAGGAGATGCACCTGCTTAAGCAATGTAAAGAGTTGTTTCTACTCAATCACCCTGTATATAGAAGTGTCAATCTCGGTCTTATATTCAACACTTATCTTGTTATTAAGTGTTTTGATCAAGTTTTACATGTTATAAGTAATTAATTACAAGCTGTTATTTCTAGTGTCTGTTTACCTAGGTATAATATTAATTATTCAATTACTTTACAATTTTGTGATAAAACATGAACTTTCTGGTTTTACATTATAAAATACGCTAATTTAAAACTTATTGATCCACATCTGGCCGTAGGCTATTAGTTCAGATATCAATTATAATCCATCCTGATCTGACCTAACATTTGTTGTACCTTTTATTTTACTTAGCAAAGTGTTTACTTTTCAATCTGTTTGTGTATAATATTTTGTAGTATAGCTCCCTACACATTTATGTAATATTTCTAGCTTAGATTTTCTCTCATCGACATTCATCTCCTGATTCAGTCCTAATTATTATTAGATTGCCCAGGATATTAAATAGCATATTATGCAACATTACCATGCCAGTTTACAAATTCAGCTTTGGTTTCAAATTTGGTAAATTGATTAAATTTCAAACTAATGCAAATTTGGTTTGTTATCTATATACGCCACACCCTGTATATGGAAAACTTGATTCATGAACAATGAAAAAACACAACTGACTGACAGACTTCCATTCATTTTTTTATGCTAATTTAAGGCTGAACGGTGATTAAATGTTTAGTTTATTGCACTTGAAACTTCAAATTACATGTTATGTTAACGTTTGGGAGAACTTTTAATTTCACTTGACACAAAAATGACGTCTACACTTTTTCTAATTATAACTTTTCCTGCTTCTTCTCGATCATGGTGATTGTAAATAATTGGATTTTGGTTTTTGTGTAGGACAATAATTCATCGTCTTATGTAATCTTTTTTATCTGCACAAATGGGTTGATTACACTAAATGTTTCCAGTTAAGTTTAAGTCGTTATTTTGATAATTAAAGATGATTATTAACCTCAATTTTGGTTTGCATTCGACTAACCATTTCAACTGTGGTAGTCGACACAGTCTACGACGTGGAAGCAGTCGGACTATCGATTAGTTTGGTAATTTTGCGTTTAAGAGATTTTTTTGGTTCAATAACCAAATTCCGTATTATTTTGTTAAAATAATTGTATTATTAATAATACACCATTAAGTAAAAATTGCGGGAAAGCAAATATGTTGGAAAATATGTGATGAGATAACCTCAGTGAAAGAGGAAGTAAAGGCAGTATTTATTGACGACAAATGGAAATCGCAAATAAGAAGCTTAATGAATTCGTGAATGAAATAATTTTTATCGTCAGATTTGGAATAGATCGAGGAAACCTAACAATAATGCAGTAATATATGCGCCAGAGGGCCTACAGAAAATAGTGACGAAATATGACCAATCATCAGACAATATTTTAATACTAGGAGATTTAAACGCAAGGGTAGGTAAACTAGCTATCCCAAAAGTATATGGCGAACAAATGATAAATTAAAATGGCGAAATGCTGAGCAGTGGCGTAGCTAGGTGGACAAGGGCCCCGGTGCATAAAGAAAAAGCAGCCCCCCTTCCCCCTTTTTCCACATGTTTGCATTAGAAATTTAAAAAAAAACAGCTCAGGGGGCCCCCTGGGCTCCGGGGCCCCGGTGCACTGCACCGCTTTGCCCTATGGTAGCTACGCCACTGATGCTGAGACAGTTCGCACTTTTCAATGAGCTAAGGATCGCCAATACATTTTCCGCAAATAAGACATACATTAATACATATGGACCGCATGAGGATCTAGATCAATAATTTACTACATTATAGCTAATAAGAAATTCTCCAAATAGATAACAGATGTGAGAGTCCATAGAGGATATGATATATACTCAGACCATTTCTTGGTAATAGGAAAAATAAACTCTTGGAACAAACAAGAAATATAGAAAAAGAAAAGGTCTCGAGGGATGGTCACCTGAGGTTGAAAATGCTGCAAAAGAAACTTGTAAAACGAAAACCATGGTTTCTAAGGGAAAACAACCAGTCAGAACAAAGATAGTTGTAGATATAAACAGTTTAGAACAAGTGCTACTTTTAGATATTTATGATGCGATGTGTCTGTGGATAAAGACATTGACGACAAATTAACTCTAAGTTTGGACAGACCTGTGGAACAATACATAGATTTTTAAAGAAGAAGAGGGACAACTGTTGTCCCAACACAAACATATTATGGAAGTGAAACCTGGGTACCGTAAAAGTAAGTAAAATCCAAGCCAGTGAAATGAAATTCTTGAGAGCAATGAAGGAATGTACAAAAAAGGATTTTTTTTTAGACCAAGTTAAGAACAACAATAAAAGATGGAATGATCATGTGGAACGAATGACAAAAACAAAGTTGCCACTAGCAACCCGAAGATACAAACCAGGAAAAAAGAAGCATAGGCCGACTGAGGAAAAAGTGAGTGCCGGAACAGGCAACATAGCCTAATCCATGAAGCGAAGCGAAATCACGAAAAATTGAGTACGGAAAATCACGACTTTTCCAGACGATAAAAAAAACAGTACTGAGGAGTTGTAAAAAATGAAAGAAAGGGGAGTAAGTTGAATTACAATTACTACACTTATATTTTGACTTGTTAATATCCTTAATATTACTCCTGTAATAAGCTAGCCCCGGTCTCCCCGTGCTATTTGAGAATAATTTTGTTAAATATATCATTTAAAAAATAAAATGTACTATTAGTCGTAATTATGGCGCCCAAGTTCAGACTAAGCTCAATAGGGGCACTTCAGTTTATCCATCAGCGACATAAACTCTTAAAGATTAAATAAATTTAATATACTTTCGGGAAAATTCTTAGAGGTAATACACACAACCTTTTTCTTAAACGACGTTATTAAGTTCCCCAAATCCTCTAATTAATGTGTAAATCCCCAATTTGAACGAAATATGTACTTTTAGATATACCGCAAATTTCGAAATAAAAATTCAAAACAAACAAAAAGCAATTTATTTTCTTGTGTGTTTACTGCTATTTGGAAGTGAAAAATTTGTAAATATAATAAAATTAAAGTGCCTTCGCTAAGTAAACTACAATTTATATCAAAAAGTTTTGTTAAGCGTTGTGCAATAAATATATTCGAATATATAGCGGAGTGAATCGTAAACCGATTCTACATTTTACTGCAAGTAGTCGTTTCAAAATAAATTAACAATTCCCAACTTCAATCTGAAATGCTAACATTCACCAAATACAAGGATTATACTTCTGTGTGTGTTGAAATTACAAATAACAGAAGGATTCTCTAGAATTTGATGCAGGAACTCAATAAATTGACCACAAATCTGAATGCCAGTACTACTACAAACAATTCTAGTATTTCCAGAAGTTGGAGAATGTTTTCTTTCACTAATTAAATATTTTCACTAAAAAAAAATATCGTTCATTTGATTTAATTAATTTCATTACATTTTGATTCGGAAGTTTGAACAAACGTTTATTATTACATTACTAACACGTTAATTTTTTGGTGACTCTTCACCAAACGAAAACATTAATTTGTTCGGGATATCGAACAATTAAACGCTCAGCTAAAATTTCTATTTTTTTTTAGAATAATTCTGTTATTATTTGCTTTTAAGTATAATAAAGTATCAAAAAATAAACTTTGTGGAGTATAAAATTTTGTATAAACCAATTTTTAAAATCTGCTACAACATAGGCAAGTTATGACGGTTTCTGTAATTGTATTTATTTTGCGCTTTACTCTGTAGGCTGTAAGTGTAACAATTTAATATGTCAAATGGAATTTCTTTTATGTTACAAAATTTCAGATACTCACTTCACAAAAACACTTCTGATACGTTAACAATTTTTGTCCTTTATTCGTTTCCTTTTTTAGTTTATAGCTTCAATTTTTTGGATGAAATGTTCACTGTGTTGAAATTTGTTGCAAAAAATTGTAGTGAAGTGTATGCCGGGGCGACATTCAAATGATCGAGGGCTCCTTAGAAAAATGGACCGGATTTAACAAAAAATTGGAGTTCCAGTTCTTATTTTGATTGTTTATGATTATTTCTAATAAAACTCTAACATACAACCTAATTTAGCGAATTTTGGAGAAAATTAAGTGGAGTAGATTGCGTTTCATCTTCTTGAATATGCTAATTTATATTTATATTGTAGAGATATTTCCTACGACCCTACAACTATAAAAAATTAATCTTCCCACCAGGACAATATCTCTACCCTAAAGTGCGATCGGCAGCTATGCGTCGGTTCACATTTGTATACTGAGACAAAAAAACAGGGCTGGATTCGATTTCTCTCTCTTTCTTGGGTCGCTAAATAAAATAAATTGTTCGGCCTTAGTACCGCACTAAAATTGCTCAAACGAAATTTTCCTCTCGGGGACAAAACTGCATGAAATGCCTTAATTGAATTTATTGTCGTTATTGACAATACCAAAAAACTGAATTCGGGTGTGGTTGGTTGTGCGAAAAACAAATTAAACTCAGCTTAGCAGAAAATGAATAATTTAATCTTCATCAATAAACTTAAATTCAAAACAAACATAAACAGGTCGAGCATAGGATATTTACGAACAAGTTCGTGTTGGTCGCAGAGTGTAAAATGTAGAATAGAAAACCCTTCGTATTTACATTTATTTGTAAATCGAAATCTCAAAATATTCCAGGTCTCTATTAAGTGTGTAATCGTGTGACACAAATAAATTTACAACAATAAAATAATGGTCTACAAAATTATAAAGTTTATTTACCAATACGGTGGCACTTGTTGTCGACTTTTTGGGAATCGCTGATTTATTTCGCTAGACGCCTGTTGTCCAGTAACTTGTTGCATCATTGTACAGCTGTGCTTTTCATAAAAAATCGAATTGAGACTCCAAATCTCCACAATTATTCCACAAATGTTCAAATAAAGACGATCAGCAATCGTATAACAAAGTTTGTTGGCAAAACGTAACAGATTTGAACCAATCTCAGAAAATTGCATAACTAACCTCAAATCCCGTAAGCAAAACTATTTAATTTAAATTTCCACCAATTTGAATTCTTTCTTCTAAACATTTTCTTGTAGGCACGTAATTTTCATGATTACAAAAATCATTCGATTATTCCTCAATGGCGGACTGACAAAATTTTCATCCAGATGCGTGATACCAAATGTTGCAGTGACGCTTTTCCAAAAACGCTGCAATTTGAAGATTCTACTTCCAAATCAATCTAAAAACACTCGTCTACTTTAGACGTCACTACGAACTAATTATCGGCTTGAAAAACACCTTGGTTTTCCAAGAAAAACTCGAAAATTCGTCATTTATGGTGGACCTCCACCGAAAATACGCCTGGCTGGCTTCACAGTCAACGGCCAAGTCTCCTACGCCAACTTATGCTACCTTCTATGTTTAGAAACTTCAAAATACCACTACATAAAACGAAATTTTGAGCCATTCTGGACATCAAAATAGGTAAGTTTTTGCGCACCAAATTCAAATGAAAATAATTAACTTCGTTTCTTTTTAGGTTTTTATCGCAGTAAACTTTATAAATCACAGGATTTCACTAACATTCAATAACAAGTGTGTGTTTGTGTCAGCGGTAACATGATTCGACCTTTACTTATAACACTGTGCTCGACCTTGTCTCTATGGGTAAAAACATCCCCTAATTAATGATAAATTATTAACACGAAGCTGGATTGCAGTTCAAATCACGACAATATATTTCTCCTGATTCAGACCTACTGGACCGCCCTATCTATGTGTTAGCCTGTATATTTTAGAGAACTATTAATTGCTTGCAGTATTCAATTAATTATGAATATAACAGTTATCTGAAAATATTCCATATACAATAACTGGGTGGGTGGTTTGAACGCAGGGACGATTGAACGCGAGCAATTAGATAGGTACTTAATTAGATAATTGGATTAGGTACCGACCTTTTAATGACCTTCTCTTAAAAAAATGTCTTTTCCTAACAGTAACCTAGCCTCAACCGGGATCCACCTTTTAATAATGATCCTCTCTTTAAATAAAAGTCGATTCCTAACACTAACCTAGCCTCGACCGGTGGAGGTAAATCCCGGTTTAGGCTAGGTTAGTGTTAGGAAAAGACTTTTTTTTAAGAGAAGGTCATTAAAAGGTCGGTACCTAATCCAATTATCTAATTTCTTTATCAATCATCTTTATCAATCAATTATCTAAAACCTTAAAAGGTAGATCCACCACCGTTAAAATGACCTTCTCTTTAAAAAAAGTCGTTTCCTAACACTAACCTAGCCTCAACCGGGATCTACCTTTTGCCCTAATTTGGTCATAATAAAGTGCGTTGTTAATAAGTCGAGGGAAGGTGCAATTTCTCGCGTTCAAACGTCCCTGCGTTCAAACGTCCTGCGTTCAAACGTCCTGCGTTCAAACGTCCTTGCGTTCAAACGTCCCTGCGTTCAAACGTCCTCGCGTTCAAACGTCTCTGCGTTCAATCGTCTCTGCGTTCAATCGTCTCTGCGTTCAAACGGCCGCGTTCAACCGGTCGCGTTCAAACGGCCGCGTTCAAATGTCCTGCTCCGGAAGATCTTGTATTTTCTCAATAGAATTTATTTTTATGCAGTTGCATACAAACTGATTTTAATTTCCTTTTATGGAATCAATTATTTTCGATATAATAAAACTACGGAGATAGTTCAAGTAAAACACGTTTATCTGTCATTTAGTTACCTACCAGTGAAGGAAAGTTTTGTATTATTTGTTTTTAAAAAAAAAAGTTAACCCATTATGTTTAAAAATTATCTTACAGAAAGAAACCAAAAATATTAAGAAACAATACAAATAATGAAAAAATTTCGTAAACGTGTTCCACTTCAGCAGTTCTCAACATTATTCTCTTTTGTAAATAAACAAAAGTACTAAAAAATAACAAAAAGGTACTTACATCAAGTTGGTCGGTTTGATGGAAAAACTAAAAATTAAAAGAAAATGAAAATTAAAAACAGAAATTATACTGAAGATATAAATACTAGATGGGTACATTTTATAGCTCTTACCATATAATTTACTAAATGTAAAAAGGTAATATCAAATTTTTCTTTAATGGTCCCATTGCTCTAAAAGCTTTAATAATATTTTTCCATTCAATAAATTTTTATATATTTACACCAATACATTTCGATGTTACGTAAACATTTTTAAAACATCAACAATTTTATTATCCATATTTACTCAAATAATAAATTTTTTATAGTAATGTACCTATATTATAATGTCAATGAATTACTTTAAAATGTAAAACTTAGCTGGTATCAAGTTATAGTTATATAATTACTTTATTAATGGAAATATATAAATTGTGTAATATTATATAATTCACAAGTCAATAACTCAAAATATATTTTAATTTTATATTATTATGTCATAATGAAATAATTTCGTATTTTCCGTTAGCTATCAAATAATTTGAAATTATTAAAATTTACCTTTAGTAATTTTCGCTCTGCGAATGAAAGGTAAATTGGATTTATTTGACAACCGATAATTTTAATTAACAATCTAAAATTCTAAAAATTTTTAAGAAATCATACAGGAAATTAATAAAAAAACATAAAAAAATTTAAGATTTTAATATAGCGAATAGATTGCAAAATTAAATATTTAAAAGACCAAATTGCTTTGTACATATTTTTTTGATACAGATTAAGATTTCCCTTGTGGATGTTCAATTAAATAAAAAACAAGTGAATATTTTTTCAGAAGTACATCAGGATTTTCATATTCTCGAATATTAATTTTCTTGTATTTTACAAAAGATCTAATCAAATTTGAAATTGTGTTTGTTTCTTTGAACCTACTGTAGGATTTAGTGCCGTAATGCACCGACATGCGGAAGAAAATTTCAGATTTAAATCGAAAAGTATGAACGAAGTCAAAGTCCAAATCCTTTTCTCAACAGAAAATTTAGAAACGGGGGAATTTTTTAGACAAAGTTTCTTTTGTATAATTGAATTACCCTAAGGAGTCACATTGATTAATTTAAATGATAATTAACGAAAATTACATTAAATCCCCAGCGATTCTTATGAAGTTGGATTGCATTTCGTTATAGAAGGAAAATTACATTATGTATGCAACTAAGTTTCCAATGTAAAGCTCTATGAATTTTTATATTTGATTTAATGCGTAAAATTACTTTTGAAGTAACAAACTTCATAAATCAAATTTAATCCCTCGCATATAACTTTAATTATTATCGTACATGTCATATAATCTTCATAATTTTGAAGGAACTTAATCTTATTGATTAATTATTCCTTTATGAAATTTGAACAAACTTTTGATTAAGACTAATATAACGAACGACTAAGAATTTAAATAGACGCTTGTTATTGGGTGCTTCTTATTGAATACCGAATGTATTTTCTATTTAGTGAAAATTATGTGGATCAGCCTGCCATTACGTAGCCCAATTTAATCCATTTAAATTTTTAGTTAAGGTAAACTAAATACGTCACTCCGTAAAATAACGTCGAAAAAATTATTTAATAACGTGTAAACTAACCTTTAACGTATCCTTTTGTTCCAGTTCAGCTGGAAGTTCTCCGGCATCGCTAGTTGAAATATCGGAAGCTAAATCACAAGTGACGGTGGGAATGATCAATGGTTGGGGATGTGCTTCTATGGTGGCGATTTGTCTTTCACCATCTCGAGGTGAAGTATTACTATTACGATCTAAAGAACCACTTGCAAGAACTTCAGAACCGTTTTTAACTTCTCCAGGTGTCGAACAAAAACTAGTCACGGCATCTGGAGGGTTTCTTCTGACAGGTTTTTTAATTCCTCTTCTTGCACGTGCTTTTGCAGCAAAATATATTCGAATATATACAAATACCATTATACACGAAGGAATGTAAAAGGAGCCTAAAGCTGAGTAAAGCACGTAACCAACTTCTTCACTTAACTGTAACAAAAAATAAGAATTAATTAAATTATTGAAACTTTTATTAACTGCTAAAAAGCAGTCAAATCAAAATTATCGTTTCTTAAGTCGATAAAATTTTCCTATATAAGTTTAACGAATGAGAGTTTGGTGGAGTTAGTATTAACTTCGGAATGAAGCTTTGACAGCTTTTGCTTATAATTGCACTTTGACTACCTACCAGTCGAGAAACACTGAATTTCAACGTCAATTTTTAAATTATTTAAAACTCCTAATAAATCTCTTGCAAATGTTGCTCCGACTAAGAATCAAATTTATATGTAAATCCAGCTAAAATTTTAATATGCAATTTCATGCAAGCTTGTTATACTTAATACATATTTACCATTTGTGTTACACCGCGTTTAAGAAGTGTTTATAATCAAATCTTAGTTACGAATACATAAATTCGTTCAAAAGCTGAAAATGAAGGTAATTTAAATAAATTAAATTTGGGGGATTTAGCCCCATGCTAGAGTGCCAGCCAAGCTTGTACGGTTTTTAATTTAATTTTTTTTTTATTTCACTCGACACTGATAAATTAATTATATCATATAAAAAAAAACAGCAAAAAGGATGACGATTAAGTCTTTAGTGACTTGATAACAAAATATAAATTAATAAGAGAGTTTATCTCTATATTATCTCATTTTCTGTAACGTTGTTCAAAATAATTAAAGATTTTCTTATTGGATGAAAAAATATTTTTTATGTAGCGCGTGCAGATAGCAAGGCAAGTTTTATGAGGACGGCCATCGGATAGAACTTTTTTGGCATCCGGAAGATCTTGGTGACATGTGCGTCTTTAAAGCTTCCAGTAAGCTCACGCCAGCGTTCCGTTATTCATCACAAAAGTAAACAAAGACAAAAAAACCAATATCTAAGGACAACAAAAAAGCGATTGTTACTGCTGCTGATAGTTTAACGTCGAAAATATCGTTCGCGTTTATAACAAAAAATAAATTTAATTAAAATCGCGCTTGAGGTTTTTTGCAACTTTATTATTTAATATTGATGAAAACTTTAATATTTCGTAAAAAAATATTCAAACTGATATTTTCATAAAACGAGGTCAACTGATAGAAAACAAACTTGAAATCATATTTCAACTGTAGGCACACAAAAGTAAACAACAATAAAAAATAAAATAAATAAACACGAAATTTAATTTAGCATATACAGGGTGGTTCGCCCTGGTTTGATTGCGTTAATAAAAATTTGAATGGAACAATTGGAAACTACAAGAAGACGTTTCAGATTCATTGCTTATGAAGGGAAGTTGAATCCAGGTGTAATTTACTTTTTTATATTATTATTAAAACATAAATAAGAAAATAAAGGCTACCGATACTAACAGGGCCCTTTACAGACCAATCTTGGCAGAGTCCTATAGATTATAAAATATTTCACCATTTCCTGACCTTAACATTTTGTCAATTGGCCAAACTTAATATAGATCAATTCTTAAATCCATAATACGTCAATATTTACTGGAAGTTTAAGTTTTTTTTAACTTACCATTTGGAGTGGAGTCATTTACTATGTCGCCTGATTCAAATTTTTAAAATTTTAGTTGATTTATTTTTTCTATTGTTCCTTCATGTGGTGTAGGATGCCCGATTTTAAGGTAAAAGTCCGTTATGGCATCTCATTCAAGTTAAAATGCACTAGAGGATTTTGTGTTGACAAATCGGATTGCATTGTTATCCTGAATTAAAAGGTGATACAAATTGGTTGTGTGTAATCAATTTTGCTTTGTAGCTGTGCTTTACATTGCGAAGGGTCGGGAAAGTCTCCTAAGAAATCTTTGGTAATTTAAGTTAGATTTACAATCTTGTTTGTGAACTGAATTCAATATTATTTTCATCAATGCAAATTATATTCACACCTAATAAATAAACACAGAATAAATAAAATTCCAAATACCATTATACGTAATTTTCTTTTATTTGCTTTATTATAACGTAACAGGTTTATAGTTTCGTACTTGCATTATTAACTGGCATGCGACTTTTATGCAAATATTTTTATCACTTTGCTACATTGAAACTGTGAATTGTTTTACTTAAATAAATATTACATAATTTACATTCCAGAGGACTCATTCAACGCCTTTCATTAAAGTGCAGTTGTGAATGCTAATATCGCTAAAAATAAACAAGTTGCTTTTATATTTTTTGGTTTCAACTTTATATTCAAATGTAATAGAAGAAACAAATTTTTCCAGTTCGTATTTATGTGGGACGATTCAATCCCCAGCTGTACTTTTTAATTATATAAAGCCCACATATTCTCATCTTTAATTACTTAAATAATCTCTGTTCCATGTTCTTCTCAAATCTATTCAGGAAGAGGTAAGTCCACAACCACTGCTGAACTGATATTGGATTTAGTAAAACCAATATAACAATCTTAGGGCCCGAACGTGACAAGTTAGTTAATCAGCATAGTTCACTTTAATTTATCAAATTATTTAGTAACCAGACTGTAATTTTTTATACTCGAAAACTAAACAAAAATAAGAAAGAAATATAGTATATGTGGGAAATTTTCGAGTTTCGAGTCACACCATGCCACGCTCGTACCGAATTAAAATTTTGATAATTAAGAAAGACGGTTCGTTTCAAAAGCTACATTAGAAATTTCACTTGGAAATACGTAAAGAACTTCAAGAATCTAAATGCCATCTGTGCAAATGTACCGCGAATGTTTCAAGAGAACGTAACATTATAGAAAGTACCTCAATTTTACAAAGAATGGTGGAAATGTTCTTAATTGTGTCTCTGTTGCCGGAGTACCGTACAAATAGCCTCGGAAAACTCACTAAAAGACAACAATTTTAACATGAAATTGGTAAATTTTATTACTCTGTAAAATTTCTATCATTCACGTACACGACATAAAATCTAAAACATTTTAACCATAAAGTTGTATGGTATGAGTTACGTGATTACAAAATAATAACAAATTTTACAGAAAGAGAAGTTGAAAATATAAAATTGTTTTCTAGAGTTGGTATTTTAGGTATTTGGATGAATTTTCAATAACGGTCCTTTTGCACGTTTCTAGAAGACGTGAAAATTCAAATGGAGGTGCAACTACATGATTTTTTAAGGTGAGCAATTAATTTTGTATTTCTCGAGGCAAGGAAGGTTAATAAAAATTAATTTGTAATTAAACAACACTGCGTAGTAAAATATACACATTTCCAACCAAAATTAAATTAAATTTAATTATACCTAATAATTTTACTAGGTATTTACTTTCTTTGGCACCCTTACAACCCCGTTAAACTTAATTACTTTCTTTACCGTTTTAAGTATTTTTGTTTATGTTTGTCATAAAAAATTTAAGTTGACGTATTTTTTAGTATTATTTTGGCCTTCATTATAAAATTTTATGCCATCACGTTGACTCTGACTTAACGAACTAAAAGTTACAAATTGCATTTTCTTACGAACAACGTTGCTTTTGGTAATCATCAGATGGACTTAACAGTATCTGAATCTGCTTAGCCAATACTGTTTTATGCATCTGCCCTATTATATAATCGTATATAATATATGTACGTCTATTTAACGTTGTTATAACGTAACACGTTGAAACCTTGTTGATTCAGCGGTGAATCATGGTAATTTTTACACCTGTTTTCAACATTATCATTTTTATTATTTTTTATTATTCATTAAGCTTATATCTCTTTAACTAAATTTTCACTAAAAAGTGTGGTAATCGTGGCCATAATGTATAACATTTATTGTAGTACTTACTATGATGTAATTGCAGTGGCGTAACTTCAAATTTTAGACCTGGGAGCAAAAGCTTTGACGGGCCCCTCGATTTAGAGGTGTGCGATTTAAAAAAAAATTTTGTCCCAAAATAATACAGTTTAAGGGGACCTTCTGCCCCCCTGCTCACTCAGTTATTTATGCCATTATCCATACCTCCGCAGACCCCAGATTGTACACTCATTTGTTCACATTTTAGGGTGTTTAGTGGGCTTATCCACTCTAAAAAATTGAAAAAACACTACAAAATGAGATAAAATTATGTATTATCAATTTATTAATAAATCAATTAAAACATTGTTAAACTAAAAATAATCTATTCCCCTGAAATGGGTGTGAAACCGGGGGGTCTGGGGGGTACGGAATACCCCCCAGGTATACGTAAGTAACAAAAGGCGACTTTTTAAAATTAATAACCAAGTAAGTTTGATTCTTGAATTTTCTTCTTGCTCCCTATAAATTTCGTGGATTTGAAATGGGTCCACGGGGGCAACAACTCAAAAGATATGAAAATCATCTAAAATTTTGAAGGGAGAAAAAAATTAATTTCTCAAAAACGGCACATACTCCCACTTTTAAATTTATACCACAGGTACTACCCATCAGGGGCTACATACCCTATAAATTTCGTGGATTTGCAATGGGTCCACGGGGGTAGCAACTCAAAAGATATGAAAATCATCTAAAATTTTGAAGGGAGAGAAAAATTAATTTCTCAAAAACGGCACATACTCCCACTTTTAAATCCCGTGGACCCATTGCAAATCCACGAAATTTATAGGGTATGTAGCCCCTGGTAGTACCTGTGGTATAAATTTCAAAGTGGGAGTATGTGCCGTTTTTGAGAAATTAATTATTTTCTCCCTTCAAAATTTTAGATGATTTTCATATCTTTTGAGTTGTTGCCCCCGTGGACCCATTTCAAATCCACGAAATTTATAGGGTATGTAGTCCTTCATGGATAGTACCTGTGGTATAAATTTAAAAGTGGGAGTATGTGCTGTTTTTGAGAAATTAATTTTTTTCTCCCTTCAAAATTTTAGAAGATTTTCCTCCATCAGCAGAGCCCTCCCAGAGCCCAGCTGGAGGGGCTTGAGGAGTAACAAGATCTGGGTGAAGCTGAAAACCGGAGGTAGTACAATGAGACCGAATTAGTGCGTGTGAGTTTATCTTCCTCTCTACAATAAATCGAGACCCCGAACCTACTTGGCCTTACAATGGTTCCATTATGTCAAGTTTGAAGAGAATCATCGGTAACCATGGCAACGATATTGTTTTTAATAATAAGGTACGAGAATAATTGATCAACGCTAAAATATACAAAAGAAAAAAACTATTTATTTGGTTTTGAAAAGATTGTTTGTTGCTTACTTACGGAAATACTCACAGACCATCCAGTTCTTAAGTTCAAAACGCAGACCAGAAGGTCCAGGAGAAAATTTGTTTGGAATACCCCCCAGCACAGGGAAGGGTACATAACAACTCGGCACCGGCAGATCTCTCTTTTAACAGTCCTTTTATTTAAAAAATCATTTCCTAACAGTAACCTAAGCTCGACCGGTGGATTCACTTTGCCAAATTGTTCGTTTCCGGCTTGCACAGGCGCTTTTTACCCTTGTTTAAGAATTTTTTACTTAACGCAGATTATTTATAGAATATTTGCACCGAAACTATTATTTGAGTTGGTAATAAATAAATGAACCAATTATGATTTGGGTCACGTCATTAATAAAGTGAGCAAATCAGGCATTCGGATTGGCGGATAGGGGAAAGCTTTCCAGATCTGAGTGTTAGGTGGGAAATAAATGTCTCTAATAATAATAACCGAATATATGCCGGTATAAGAAGCTCATCCATGAAAAATAAATAAAGGGCACTCTCTTGACCCGGAGATAAAAAAATTACCTCTAAAGACGGAAGAATTACATTACAGATGGTCAACGGCATTGAATGCAGAAGACAGCGGAAAACCACTACATTAAAGATCCACATGGATATCCCCAGAAAAAGCACCATCGCATCATTCGATTGTAAATTGATGTCCGGAGTTTCAATTCTCCCAATTGGATCTCCAAGAAGCACAGTTTTGAATGACACCAACATAACAAAACAATTGAATATTGGTATATGGAATATAAGTAGCCTCTTTCAAGTTAGAAAAGTAAACCAGGTATTTTGGAGAAATTTTATGGCGATATTGACAAACATTATTTTGTTGTCGCAAATATCTTCTACAAGTTGCAGAGTCCAGAAGATTATAGACATGGAGAACCCCGAAGGATGGCTACATCTTGATGCATTAGCGAAACTCAATATAATCTGTAAAAACATATCCAGATATGGATGTAACTCAAACCACAACCTGTTCCATTAAAATAAGTTTAAAGAAAATATATAATAGACTCATCAACACTAAAGGATAGACATGAAGAAATAAAATAAAAAGATAGTGACATCAAGGAGAAAAGCAGACTATGGGAGAGAAAGTTAGAAAAATACAGGAAAACAAAATAAATTTAAAAGACACAGAAGACGAATGAAAACAAATCAAGAAAATAAAGGTCGCAACGGCGCAGCAACTCTTAAAATCGGAAGATATAGAGAAAAAAAGATAAAGAAATGGATTTTCTGCAGCAGAAGGAGAAATTTGTTAGCATTAACCTGGCAGTACATGCAAAATGATTTAAGATTTAAATTTCATACTATAATATGAATTCTCCGTTGAAAATGTAAAAGAAAGTAATGGGACAAATTTTATTGTAGGTTTGCCATGTGCTCTCAATGCGATTGGAAAATCGGTCAGGAAATAAGAGCACCATGGCCGTCTCAAAATATTTTTAAATTGTAATACCAGCTCCCATGTTCAAAATAATTATAAGAAAATTAGAAAAAAGTACAGTTGTTACATTTATATTTTGAATTTAAAAAATAACGGTTTACCGAAAAAATTATAGAATTACGAATGTTTGAAAATCGTTTACATGTCTGTATCGAACGACTGGAAAGAATTACTGCTGATGAAATGATTTGCAATGTAATTTTAAGCTTCACCTGGTGACTGATTTTTTACTAATGCATGAGATTTCCACTTTTGGTAAGTTTGTTTTAGCATATTTTGTGTTTCCAAAGTCGTGTTCCGTCATTAAATCTTTTCAAAGTTGAAAACAGAAAGAAATATTACACTCTTCAACTGAGTCTTGAGAAATTCAACACACATAATTGATCCTCCATTTATATGGAGAAAATGCGATGTCCATATAATCGATTTTTTAAATAAAACTTTCCAACCTAAAAGAATAAAGGAGTTACGATTTCCAGTTGCAGTTTTCTTTAAATTAAAGACGATTTCCGCTTTTAAAAAACCTTTTGGAAACCATAAAACAAAAATCAACGACGTAAAAATCAGTCTGGTTGTGTTTCTCTGGAGTATATAAAAGTAAATAATATATTTACAGCCAAGTTACCCTTTTATACGTATAATTTAATAGAACGTGTGCCAGCAATGTTACTAAAAAGAAAGAAAATTGTCCTCGTAACGGAGAAAATTTAAAATCGTACTGTTTCTCAGACTTAATTTGGGATTTTTATTAGGCGGTACTGATGCGCACAAGTGACCGACCGCTGCTGTGCAATTTTGAGAAAAGAATTTTCACTGGCTATTACCGAACAACTCTTCGCTCGGTACCTCTAACTTTGCTAATAACGTCGCATTTCAAGCCCAATAACACAATTATTTAAACATGTCGGATGCTGAACACTTATAATAATAAATGTAGAGTAGGTTGAGAAATAAGATTGCGGTTAAAAGGAATCGTCAGAATTTTCACCACGTAGCCATAGGCTGACTCCTGCTGTCGCACAGCGAACTTTGAGTGAAATGATAAATGGACCTCCGGAAACAATTTTATTGAACTAGCGAACATTCATACCTCTCATTACAATAGAAAATTGTCTATTAGACGTACCATTATAACTGAAAAGTCATATAGAGATTATGGAATGAAGTATATAATATTTTTCAATGATCTCAAATAAAATATAAAATTGTAATAATGGCAGTTTTTATGTTTCTTCTTGTTTTTTATTTCAGTAAAATTTTAATTCACCCATTACATTGAATGTTATATTATTTATTGTTCAATTTCAGGATTTATTTTATTACGTAATAACATTTTTAAGTTCCGGTTCATTTTAAAAAATGTTCTCGAAAAATATTGTAGTAGTTATTTTTAAAATCTCTCGACAAAACTCATATCGAGAAGTGTTTATTTGTTATTAGCAAAAAAGTTACTTTATGTATTTGGCTTTTTTTTATTGGGGAGCAAAAAACAGTTTTATTAAATCCATAAAATTGCGTGAAAACCACGTACAATGATTAAATTTTAGGTTTCAAATTTAAATCGCCACTTTAAAAGTGTAATTTTTCAATATTTGAGGAACGCGATAGTGCATGCATTAGTCAGGTGTGTATATTATGAGAAAAGATTCACCTGCTCGAGAGGAAAGAAATAAAACAACACAAAAATTTAATCCACAAATTTTAAATTCGGAAGATATGAAAAACAATGACATTTTAAAAATTTCATTCGAGTACACGCCGAAGCGAGGGTAAAAATCGTTTATTATAATTTTACGTGAGGGATTGGTACACATACAAATTGAATTATGAGCAAATGACAAATCAAACATTATTTATACTCATCATTAAACAGAAATGTACGTTGTCACTGCATAACTAAGCAAACGTGTTGTCCAATATTTTTTAAATAGCGGAAATTAATTTCGTAATTAAAATTCCCCAATTTTTAATTTTGGGTTTAGCTCAGGATAGCTGCGCATTTATGAGACAGGCTACCTGTGCGAGCAACATAATTTCCTTTTTCTTATAATATTTAATTATTACAAACAAATTTTACAACCAATATTCGGGTAGATCTTCTTCTGTGACTGTGATTCCTTCACACTCATATTAATTTCCTTTTGTTATTGCTGTTTTGATTTATTTTTTATTCTTTATTCTCTAGTCTTTTTAGAAAGTAAACCCAGTTCTACTTATTTCTAAGCGCCCTTTAACTTCATCCGTTACTAAACTGAACACAATTTTGTATGTTCATTTTAGTATAGAAATGGGTTTACTCTTTGTGTAAAAAACGAATCAAGTTTTTGTCATTGCATCTAAAACATACTCAAGTTGACATAACTAGGGCCAATCAGGATTGATACTTAAACCTAGCGTAGGTCTTCTAATGACATTAGAAAAAAATTTTTCAATTAAAATTTAAATGCAACACAAATGTTTTATTTTAGCAATAATATCCAATTTTTTGCTGCAAAAGCTCTGAAAAGTTGTTTTTGAGGTAATATTAAAAGTTGAATTAATAATATTCCTTCACTGGGGCATAAACTAACAATTGCTTGATATTTGTATCAATTAACTTCTATACAAAGTTAATACAAGCACCACAAAGGTAAAATTTACAGACTATTAAGTCTTTAACAGTTCCTTTGTAAATTTATGTAATTGGCAGTTAATAGTTAGTGAATATCGATTTAACAAATTATTCATATAATAGTATTATATAGTTGAAGCAAGAAACAACAACATTGCTGAATTTTGATGGTGGACGCTACAAAATTGTACAAGTTCTGAATTTTACAATTTTGAAAATAAAAAAACGTATTCCGTATATAAATCGAAAATAAAAAAGTTCTTCTACATGGATTTTAGATAATATTGGCAGGCAATATACTGTCAGTAAACCTAAAGGATAAACTGGAAATCTAAGGATTTACGTATCAGTGATCACGTAGTTTAAATGCTCTTATATCTTTTTATTAATTTAAAATCAAGCATAGTTGGAAATAAAATGTAAAAGTAGATACAACAAAAAATAAATTTTCATTTAAGTAAAAGTGGGAATCGTAATTTTTTTGTAACTTCCGCTTTTAAAACCGTTCCGAGTTTCTTTTGCACAACAAATGGTCTTCTAATGAGTAAGCTAATAGTTGCTACAATGGACCATATATAACAATGGGGTTAGAAATACTACAAACAATGCATAAGTAAAACAGTGAGGGGAATTACAAGATTACTAAGATGTAAAGAAGCGTGATTAGAAAGCAGAATGTAAGGAAAGGGATCACAATAAATTAAAGCTCACGTATCTTACCTCCAGAATCTCGAGAAAAGTGCAACACAACAAAAAATTAAACGAAATTTATAAAAAGAAAAAATAAGAGTAGTAATTTATCAAAAAATCTTAAACAAAAGATCGACTGACGTAGCTTAAGTGCTAAGATAAATTTAGTTGAAAATAACCCATTTTTATTTGCCCAAAGTCAGGATTAAAAATTATAGATGAAGCCTATCAAACACAAAAAGGAAATTTATCAAAAAAATATACGTTAATGTAAAAATAAAAAAAATATTATTTTAAACAATTTTTTAAAAACCATATTGTGTTATCTAATGGTTATACTTTATAATGCAAAAATGGAATGGCGGATCCTGTTCGTGTTCCTTTTTGTTTGCATAATATCAGAAAATGATATAACAATAACAATATACATTTTAAAGTTCGGTTGTGCATAAAGTTTTATTCTTATCACACTTTTTATAGAGTGAAAGAAAATATAAGTTTATAACATACTGATTTTCGGATGAAAATGCTTATCTTGTCTATGCTTGGAAATAGCTTCAAAGCTTCTGCGTGTAAAATATGAATATTTCTTTTTAGAGAAGCAAGAAGAGGGGTTATAAAAGAGGATCAAAGTACCGTTCATTGCAGAGACATTCCTGTCCAGGCATGCGACCCGAATAATGTTATAACCCGTGCAACCAAGACCCCTTCAAACTTTTGCCGTCCCCTTGTACACGACTTTGTACACATACAAGGCGTTTAAAATATTTTATAGCCGTTGCTCTTTATGTAAACGTTTAAAGCGATAATAGAAGCTTTTTTTTTAACAATAAAATTAGTTTTACAAAGTGAAACTTTGTCAAAGGTTACGATTTTGCGTCATAAATTTCTCCTAATGACTACAAAAATGTACGAAATTTGAATTTTTTTATTTTATTAACATCATAGTTTCCAAGTTCATCACATTATTTGCATATTTTTACGAAACCTTTGAGTTGTTATTTGTGCTAAATTTTCATTTAAGATAGCATTTTACATTAGGGAGTATAAAAATGGACCATTAATGAAGATAATAAAATTAAATTATTACAGCCCACATTTTATAAATGCAAATTTCATTTTGTTACTTATTATTATTTTGTAAGAAGGCGTTTTATGGTTGCTCCCTATAAGGGTAGTTAACTCTGTCAATTATAAATAGTTACGTTGACGGAATAGGTAAGTAGGATAGGCAAACACGTACATACTACAATTTTAAACCGTGGTCCTCAGGGTAGGTAGGGTAGGTAATCTTATATTTCTTTACAGTAGCTTTTCACCCCTTATTTGCTTCGATATACAATTAAAAATTATATAACTGTTTTAGGTTGTGTGGCATGCACTTATCCAATAAAGAACAGAATAATATTATGTAATATGACAAGCGACAGAACAGTGGCGAAATAATATGAATTAAATTTATGACAGAGGTTGATTATGGAAAATTTGTTACTTTATGAGGCAGAAACGTTATAAAAGCTTCATTTTACATGCAATTTTTATTTAATATTACTAATAAACAATTTTTTAAAAATTTTCTATAATATTTGAAACTACTAGTATAAATACAACGAAATATTCAAATTTCACTTCTTTGCTTGTTTATAATGTATTGAAAATGCCATGCATAAATACAATGTATTACTATTTAACTAATTACTAATTAATAATTTATGGCCTAATCATAAATGTAATACTAAATAACAAACGGAATACTAAACATTGTATTTTACTATTCTCGTATTTATAACAATAACATTGAAATGTTGGCGTCGCCTATTGTAGGATGCGAGGTGACTACTTTATGTAGATGTCCTATTAATATTGATCTTTGTCGATGCATAAACATAGTATGATTTAAATTACTCCACTATTCATTTTTTTTAACCTGTATTTATTTTATGTATGCAAATGAAATATACCGAATGCAAAACATACACACAACTTTGGTGGTTTTTATAATAATAATCGTTTATACGATTTGATGTTGTTTATTGAGAAAAAAGGGTGAATATTATAAAAAATATGTTTTACAATTATTACAGCCACAATTAATTACTACTAATAATTTATGGCATGGCAACATTTATGACACTATTCCATATCTCCAACCGTGGGAGATCTGATCCTAATAACACAATTTATTATTTGGATATAAATCAATTATACATTATTTAATTTCCTGCATTAGGTAATTGGCGCCAGGATTATTTTTGGAGCCATCCAAGAACAAACATATGTCGTAGATTTCGTTTGCTTTTCAAAGAACTTCCTGTCAATTATTATACTATATTATATTTATTTATTTCATATTTAGGTATTTTCTTGGAATATTCCTTTAAAATCCGCATGTGGCCCACACTTCTTCGCCCAATAGTCCATCTTTCAACTGCGCAACCTAATACCCTAACCTAACTTCCGAATCTGGTGACAGGGTACCGTAGCACAGCATGGGTCTGACAACCTCGGTTTAGAGCCAGAGGGTCCTCTTAGGCTTAGGGGACATGCTCCATGACCCATTGCTCCTCAGGATTTTCAGAAGGCTGTTCTTGCATTATCTAATTTCATTTGTATATGTTTTCCCAGTTCAACTTTGAAGAAGTGGATACGTGGCATTTAAATGTATCCATTGCTGGATAAGTACTAACATCGTATGTTTTCTTCTTCTTCTTCTTAGTTTAAGCCTTAAGACTTGTTATTACCAACATCTGCGTCGTTTCCTTGGCAGTGTTGGTTCTCTGAGCATATACAAATTTTACATCCATTAGGTAGCTTACTAGACTTGCCGTCAGATGTGCCATGTATCTTGGTTTTTATGTTAATGGTGGCAATTCACTAACCCAGGGGACCACCGGCTTAACGTGCCTTCCGAAGCACGGAGACCAGTCATAAGAAAGTTTGACTCTCCCCAGGTTTGAACCCGGTGCCCCACATTTGCATGCAACTGCGTTAGCTGCAAGGCAATGACCGTCTCTTGTACATCGTATGTATCTATCTAAATGCAGCTACATTTGAAACACTCTGTATGTTAAATTAAATTTTGATAAAATATACAGGTCCATCTCGAAGGTAAAAATGAAGATCTGTGTGAACGGTTGCGATTTCAACAAGAATTGTGTGTTTTAATTAGTTGGAAGCTGCTGTGTTTAATGTATTTACCGTTTTAGCAAGTATAAGGTATAATTTGGTTTATAAATTTGCATACAGTTTTTGTTAAATTCCATTTAGCAGCTTCTCCTTTTACGCCTTATATTAAAGTATTTATAATAAATACGAATTTTGATAATATTAACAAAAAGTCATTGTGAACTTGATCTGATTTGGCACCAAGAGTTTTCGATACTTTCTTGTATTTAATTTTTCTGTTCCCGGTTTCAATAGTATGTTTCTTGTTCTTATGATTATGAAGACTCCCTAAGATCAATAATTCTTTGGCCATTTTATGTAAAAGTCGATATCTATAACAATTTTTGAGTTCCTTCGGCGTAGTTCCCAATTTAATTTTTAATTTTATGAACTTTAGTTTAAATTTATTTCATTCAAATTTGCTTTTCGAAAAGCCACGTCTCAAAATATTGTGTAACTTCTCGATTTTAAGTGAATTCGTATTTTAGCATTCCTTCAATTTCTTCAATCAACACAGTGGAATTCAGAAGTCACAGTTTACCGAGACCTTTACTATTTTCCATATACTAGTTTAATATGCGCCACATTTCAGTACTCAAATATTCATACTATGGTCTGTTTTTTTAAAGAAACTAGTAAAAATTCTATTCCACGTTGATAACTTGAATGTTACCCAATGAAATTGCTTGAAATTTAATTTTAACCTTAAATAGGGTTAAACCTTGCTTGAAATTTAATTTCAAACAATTTCATTGGTTAACATTCACGTTATCCACGTGGAATAGAAATTTTGTACTCGTTTCTTAAAAAAAACAGACTATAGGCCATTATTTTTTCAAATTTTACTTTCATTTAAATTTAATTAAAAATAATGTCAAGATATAAGATAAAACTATCATATGAAACGTCAGTACAATAATACATTTTCAGATAGGTATACATACAAGAAATACAATTTTGGGATTATAGTTATGAACTTTTAAATGCAATTACACTAATTTTTAAATTATTTGATACTTTTGCATATAGTAAATTAGACTCACCTTTGTTTCATTCCGTAAGCTACCTGTCTGGTCTAGTAAATTACCCTTTCCCAGCTTAGTATGTAATAAATTATCCTATCCTTTTTCTGTGTTCTAACGTGCGAAATGTTTAATATAACCAAATTCTAAAATATTATTTACAAATTTTCATACTTGAAAGATTAATTTGAAATTTAACTTTTATTTTTCACCTCTGCCTAATTATGCTCTGATTCGAAACTAAAGTTAGGGATATGAATGCTTGGAGGTTGGTTTTTGCTTTTCTGGCAACCAAGTTTCTAGAAAGTCTGCTTGTTGTTCAAGTTTGTTTGTGTTGAAAACTCTTAGTGAAAGGTAGTTTTTTTCTTCATTTTAAGGAAAATAATATCGTAATTGACAGTGACGTTATTTGTTGTAACATTGTAAAACTTTGAGAAAGATATTTTCAGTGTTTGTCACATCTACCTATCAATTCAACATTTCGATATGAAAATTTGTTTAATTTGTGCGACTAGGGCAAAGATAAATATTGAAACAGGCTTCAAACCCTGGTGTTTTGATGTTGTAAATCCACTATAATTATGGTGTTTATTTAAGAGGACTTATTCGGATTTGTACTATCTTTCATATTTTGTATTAATATTATATGTTTTGCTATGACATCACTGTCCCGGATGGACAGTTGGCAGCATCTGCCGTATTTTTGGTGGATCAATCTTCAATTATCAGGTATATCTTTGGTACCTATTCTTCAGTGTTATAATAATTAATATGCACATTAATTAGTAAGACAGCCTTACGAGGTCGAGATTACAATTAATTTTTATTTGTTAAAATTGATCAAAAATGACTATTATAAAATCTAAAATATCTTATATTAGCCAGTCACATTGCAATTTTGTTGTTTTTGCAATTACATTGTCTTTGTAATTCTATCAGAATATAACCACAAGCACTTCGTTTCTTTTATTATTATTTGATGTTTTTAAATTAAAAATTTTAAAATTCAATCTTTTGCGGTTGTACGTAAATGCGGAATTTCAATATAAAAATTGTCTTGCTAGTAAATTAGCCGCCTGTAGGTTGAACCACTTGCACCTTAGCTTGGCACGGCTTTGGTTACTGAACACCCTAAAATATTAAATTTAACCCCATTTAAAATCGATTCGGAAAAATTCTGCAGCAAGTTGTTGCTTTGGACTAATTATACGGTGCAAAATTGTTGCTTTGATGTTCCCACTACCATTAAAGACTTAGGTAATAGCAGCTTAAGGTCAGTTAACACCTTTAATTAAAATAAACCCTAAATCTTAAGTCACCGATAGGTATTTGAGATGAACGCAAATGCGGTTTGGGTAATAACTTCGGGTGAAGATCTTCCTCATTGTATATTCTACGGTTTAACTTTACGTCCTGGTTAAGCATCTTAATAACGGGGTCTGTTTACACTCAGTTCCATATTTTAGAAAACATAATCTTGATGTTTGATGTTTTTGGTAACAGGAAAAGTGTCACATCATGAAAGAGAAAAAATTAAATTTTAAGCGTGGTTTATGATGTGTGTAACACACTTATCGATGTGATAAGCTGCGGGAAAAAACAAAAAGTCTGGTTTTCCGCTTGTTTAGAATAAAATAAAATGTGTAGGTATTTAATCATTTTCAGGATTTGGCCAGATTATAGAAAGGCATTTTAAAAAAGCGCTTTATTAATTTACGTAGTACTCGTACTTTATTAATTACCATTCTACTTCAATTTAATCTTATAGTTGAAAATCCCTGAATTAATTATGTAGATTTTGCTAGTGGAACCTCGAAACTTGCGTTAGCCGTTTCCATTTAATGCCACAACTTGGAACATTGTAGCGCTTAGTATAAGCTAATCCGTTTGTTGGCCGTTACCTTATACGTCAGTGTTCTTCGGATTTGTTAGCAACAAGCGCGAAAAAGAGAACAATGTTTTAAAGGCCCGCAGTAAAATAGGGCACAGCCTGAGGTATCATTACAGAAGGGTAATCGCCCGTTTTAATGCTTGGTCGTAGATTAATTCGAAAGCACCAGGGTGTTAAAAATGAAGCACTTGTTTATCTTGTCAGGTGCTTGAGATGAACTAAGCTATACGAAATTATTTTATAACGCAAACAAAAACATTTAAACGTCATATTTATTTTACAAAACGGCCAAAACAAATCCGGATTACGCAAAACGCAGGTAAATTCACTTTTATAATCTCAGTTTTATCTAATTTTTTAGCTAATGCACGCAACCATCAATTTAATCATCAAGACATTCGTTAGTCGCAAAAACAATCCAAACATGTCAAATTTGATTCATAAGTTTCTGCTTTTTAATTACGACTAAGCGAATCAAAATCATAACGAAAGACAAACTCGTTCCAAATTTCGTTCTTGCGTCATTATTTTTTTTATAGAAAAGTTCCACACAATAACAATGTTAAAAAGTTAATGTTCCAGATAAAGGAGTATTAAGTAAAAAGTTGGTCCTTTCAACTTATCCTCTTTTGATTAAACGAGTTATCAAAATTAATTTAGAAAAAATTAATTTACCACTTACACAAGCACTAAGACAACCTCAAGTTGGAGAAGTGGCGAAAAATAACAGAAAATGAAGACAAAACTCCGAGCTTCTTAATTTAAATAAAAATAATTTTCAAAATTTTAACTGATATGTCATGAATGAAGAAGTTATCAGATTTTTCATATCCGAAGCTTTCAGCATATAGATTTTCTACAGCGACCTACTACACGACATGAATATAGAATTTGAAAGTGTTGTTTATTATTTGGATGACTGATCGCTGAGTCGCAGTAAAATATTACACCATTTTGATCATAAAACATAAATTACTCTTCTGTATCTAAAAAAAGAAAATTTAACATAAAATTATGAAAATCAAGTTCACTCTGCAATGATATCCTATACATTTTTAAATCTAAAAGTAATTGGGTAATAAAAACTCCACCACTTTAATGGGTTCAAAAGTTATCAAATTTCTGGAATGCAGTTTGTAATGGAATCCTCTCAACTATACAAAATTAAAAAAAACTCAAAAATATTTTAGTGGATCGTTAAATAAATTATGATGAACTACGGAAGGTGAAATTTAGTTATTTAAAGTTGGTAAAATTTAACGAAAATAACAGTAGAAAATAAGCAACGACTTTTGTGCGAGAGTTTAAGCATCACGTTTGAATTTTGTTTGTAAAATTGAAGATTCTAGGTGATTCACAACAAATTGTATTCGTTTCCTGACCGTTGAATTAGAATATAGTATTCTAAATTAAGTTAATAATAAGTAATTAACTATACCATATTCTGGAACCGGCTATTAACTGTTTGAATAACGAAAGCAATGGAAATAAGTAAATTTTCTCCTTCTTGGCTTCCTGAAAATATTTTTGTAATCCATCGTTGCAAATACTTGTTCGAAAATTTACTAATAAAATCGAGGTGTAAAAAATGCCTAGGGGAACATTTTTCGAGATTCTGTTCGAATTTAAAAGTCAACGATTTATTGTCGGTATAGATAATAAATTTTCTTTCTTTTAAAGGATGTCGAAATTTCTTAGCAGTAGCATATACTACTAATAGTTCACGGTCACATCCACTATATTTCTGCTTTGCTGGAATTAACGATTTTGTGAAAAAGCCAAAGGTTGCCATTCTTTATTTATATTCTCTTGAAGTACTGCGCGAATCGCTGTGTTTGATGCGTCGACTATGATGGAATGGAGAGCTACGTTTAAAAAAATAATTTACTGTAGGAACTAAATAAGAAGGAGCATAATTGGGAAAGCCAAATTTTTACAAGATAAAATAACAATATATTCACTGGAAGTAAGTTATTTTTGAATATCTATCAAATCCTAACTGTGGGTGGTTTTCTCATTTTATTGAAAATTATTACAAAATACAGTGATGCAATTTCCTTTGGCCAATTTACACAGTTGAACTTTACTTGAATTTAAAAATAAATCGGTTACTTGCCTCTTCATTAGAGTAAGAGGGGAAGAGTTATCTCTTAAAGCTTTAAATCGGGTTAACAATTTTTATTTCTAGATCATATTTACAAAGGAAAATAAACAAAAGATGCTATTTTTGTTGTTTACAAATAGTTTCATATTCAAGTTTGGTTAATTAGTAATTTGTGTATTAAACGAATTCCAAAGATTATTCTAGGACAGATGAATTTTGACTTAAGATTTTATTCTGGGTAGTGTAACAACTGGGGGTGCGTTTTTAAAATAAAAATTCACTTTTATTTTACAAAAACACCAGAACCTTTTATTTGGCCTTAAATAAAAGTCACCCCGTATTTGTTCTTTTGTAATTAATTTTCCTTCGTTCCAATTCTGCCCCCAAAATTTCTTAGAGTTTTGAGATACTCAAATTTCGGGGTGTACCGACGATTGGTCCAAACTAATAGAGGACAGTCTGTTATTTTAGTTTTTCCGCTGCCACCCGACTGATTCTTCTATTTGTAATTATTCTTGGACGTCCCCTCGGTACTTCCTGGTAGCTCTGGTTCGACTTACCAGTCTTAACGAACGACGTGGTTTACGCCCGGCTAAAAAGTGGAGGTGAGGTGCCTCCTTGCGGGTACATTTGGGAACACTTATGAGCGTTAACTTTTGAAAAACGAGAAGAAACTTCCCCTACTTATATTTCCCTTTCAATTCAAAATAAAAATTTATGTTCTTCGACAAAATAACAAATTTATTCACACCTAAAATGGGTTCAAGTATTTACACATCATACAAACTCAAATTAAAATTCATTGGTTCCAGGTACAATCCCAATAAATTAATTTAAGTTTATTACATTCACAATTACACCCTAATAACGAAATATTTGCTAACAAAACAAATTACACATTTATCACCTTGATTGATCCGTCATCAATCTCAAAACAATTTCCCTTTATTTGCAATAATTCATTGACTCATTCTTAATCAACACACAACTGATAAGATTACAGAAATATTTTACCTTGCAACTGTATCTGCATTTAAATCGCAATTATTTTAGAATGAAATTAATCACTAATCGATTTCACTAGCTTATTTAATTAACCTATTGGGAATTAAATAATCTTCAACAAAAAATTTAATTGGAGCAATCACTACCGTATTGCAAATTAAACCGAACTTGAAATTGCAATCTACCTGGTCAAAAATTCGCTTCACAGCGGAACGCGATTTTGACTGGTCAAGAAAATGAGGAACTCCCGAAGAACCCGCAGAACTCCGGTCAAAATTCGTTTCCCAAACGGACGACGACTTTGACTGGTAATGATGAGGAACTCCCCGATTTGTAGCTGTTGGTAGTTTTTATACCATTCCCCCTTTGCATCTTTTTCCCTTTCTCATTTCCCGTCTTTACCATGGGTATGAGACCGTTTTCCGAAAATTAAACGAAGACACCTAATTGCGCGAATGGTCACTCATTGGTCAAATGTTTAATCTCCCTGTTTTCGGGTCTGCTAATGATAACTTCAAAATTTATTTCTATTTTCCGTAATTTTCTTCCTGTCGAAAATATTTTGGGATAACTGGAACCCTCCTTATCTAAACGTCACGATTATCCAATTTATCCAGCTCTAAGGCCCATATTAACAAAGTTAGTTCCAAAATATTTTATCAAGAAAGGAAGCCACTTGCATTCTTTCTTTTAGATTATCAGTCTTAAATTAAGAATTGTTTAGTCTACTTTGACTAGTTATCTATTTGATAACTCCAAAAGTTTATTTCTAACTTTTTTGGTTTTGAACTTTTTTGTTTGTCCCAAAGGTCCCAAAACTTGAATCTATTTCACTCTAGTGCCAATATTAACAAAGTTAGTTTCAAAAATCTTATCACGAAAGGAAGCTACTTGCATTTTTTCTGCTATCTAATCTTCAACTTCCTGCCATGTCTTGTGTTGCCTAAATTCGTTCTCGATTTTCATTATACCGGCCCAAAATCAAATATTTATACTAGAAATAAAATTGATCCTTCTAACCATTTTTGGAAACACCGCGAATTTTCGCTTGTTCACTGATATAAAATTCAAAACTTTAAGCAAAAATTCTTATAAATTATTAACATTCCTAAACATAGACGTGCGACATTTATTTTACTTTCCGTTTAATTTTATAAAATTAAAACAATCATGCGGACCTGAACTAAACATCCCGAAATTAACTATTAATTTCCGGGGTGTTACAGTAGGACGGCAGACGTTCCTAGTTTCATAAATATGAAGAACTTATTTACTCGGGGGAAGATATCTGAATTCTAAAAGTACGATGGTGTACGCTACGATATCTGTGAGTTTACTCCCAACTTTAGCAAAATATCAAATTTTAGTAAAAATCTCCACTCTATCTCACGAACCAATGTGTAAATTCTTTAAAAACTATGCATAGTCATGACTTGTTTGCTTTTGGTGAATGCAACATGAGGAAGAACTCATATAGTCAAAAATTAAATATAGGAAAGAGAATTTTGGTACGTTCTTTTTATGGTAAAACGTAAGCCATGGTTGGACAGATAAAAAGTCATTAGATCAGAAACACTTAGAAGTTAACAAATCAGAATGATTCGAAGACTGCTTGGAAAGTTCCCAGCTCAGCGCACGACTGTTCTAGCAGAGTTACGGATTACTTCAATTTAAATGTTTGAAAAGTAAATTTTGTTTTGCGACTATAAGAATATAAACATATCATAAAATCATACCTCGAGTCTTTTTATTATAAGGCTGTGCGTATGGTTGTGTAGTACCTAAAAATGAAAAATTGATTTCATACTACAAAAACTGCTTGTAAGAAGTTTTTTTAAAGGTTTCATAAAATCTTCCAAGATTCTAGGTCAGTGCTGTTCTAGGTGACAGTTTTTTTATATCCATGCAAAATTATAAGTTTGACAAAATATCCTGTCAATATTGCATTACTCTGTGGCCCGAGATATTTAAAATACTCAATTAAATTTTGATTAGTTAAATTAAAAATTACAACATTAATTAGAATAATATTTTAACGAGTTGCATAGTGAGGTTTTAAAAGTTTCACAATTTATAATTATGATGGAAAAATTAGTGCAGGTTACTAATAACCCTGTTACAAGGATTATTAAACTCCAGGATTGGAAAAATCTAGGACATATTTGTAACGGTCTGAAAGGCAGTTGCAATGCACGCATTCTATACATAATAATACCAAGCGCCATCTGTTGGACACCTTTACGATAAGAAATGTTAACCCCACCCTTTTAATATTTTGTAATGGAATATTATTATTATTAATATAAATTTTGTATTGAACTTTGGAATGACAACAATTTAAAAAATGTTAAGACTATTAAATGTAATGACAGAATAAAGGGTAGTTTTGATAATTATGCGACATAAAAGTGTTAATCGGTAATCTAAAATAAATTACCCAAAAGCATTTTAATGGTAAAAACAAATTTAGTATCATAGTATCGATTTTTAAAACAGAGGGAAATGTAATTTGAATTGATTACTAAATATGGTGATACCTTCAAACCCGACTCGGCTTTAATTAATTCCATTTTTCCGTATTGGCTATCAAACTAACCCTTCCTGAATGACGCATATAAACCTAGTTTGAAATAAATGCCTTTGTTCTTTTTACTTTATTGTCATGTAAATTTACTCTTTACTTATTAAATTAAATGATCTGTAAGGCCTTTAAAAAATTCATAATTGAAAATTTTCGAGTAACAAATTCTTATGATCCCTACTTGTGCACATCGGAATATAAAATTACTTCAATTACGTTGTATATTTGCTGTAAGGGTAAGGAAAACCCGATAAACGTACGTAATCGTTGAGTTCTAAAATATGCAAAACTTAAGTAATATTATGTAGATACACCAGCTAAAAATGCAACAAGTGGGAAAATATTGCCTTGCGTTAAAAAAAAATATTTTTAGCATTTTAAATTTTCAAACCACCTCATTCGTGGCGGCGGGTGGGTAGGTGGGAAAATTAAAAAATTTTAAGATGCCTAAATTTTTCTCGTGCAGGATTTTTATGATGGTAGTTTACCTCGGTGGCTTGCCATTGCCTTGTCATAATGTAGTTCTTTCTTTGTGCGGGAACGAACTGGCTACCAATATTTATTGAGATGCTTAAGAGTATCAATATCGAGTGAATTTAGAATTAAATTAGGCTATTCGATACTACATATTTTAGTGTAATATTCGTACTATTTACAATTTAATGAAGTGTTCGTGAAACGAAATTAATTAGTGCAGTTGTTATTGACCCTTTGATCTTATTGAACCTTTAGAAATAGAGAATTTGGTTAATGGGCATTGCAAATTAAATGCGACCAAGCTTTTAAATGTTGTATAAATTATAAATGCTGCAATTAAGGTTCAAACAAACCAAAAAACGAAACCACAATTTTAAATAGTAGCAATTTAACTTCAAATGGAGAAGATGTTTGTTTTGAGTAAATAACTAAACAGTTCAAATTAATTATATAAAGAAAATTAGATACGTTCTAGTAAAACTGACGGCAAAACAAAACTTGCCACTACAATAATTCATTTCGTCTCTATTTTATGGCAAAAACTTCAAATAGTTCGGTAATTAAGAGAAACGGGATATTACGCGAATATGAACTGAAATTGAAGGAACCATTTAATTCGACTGAAGGAAGTTTTTCAAACCCATATTTTATATAAAAGAAGTTTTCTTTATGTTGATAATCCGGTCATCTTTTTTAATTTTTATAGAAGAAATTTTTGCTACATTTTTCTTTGAACGATTTATTTCGTTGGCAGAACTCTTTTTTATAAACTTCTAAAGTTGAGTAAGGCCGAATTCCTTCCACACTTCAAATAAAAATAGCATTAAAGATCACAAACTAAAAACGAAAACTGACGTCACTAAAGAATAACTGAACTGAGAGGGAGATAAATGTGGACCGAGAATGTGCACCGCTTGTAAAATACAGACAATGTAAAAAGAGATTGGAATTGAAATTATGCAAATAAAAATATAAATAAAAATGTAAAAATAAAATTATTCAATTATTTATTTTTATACCAGCAGATCGGAACCCGTCAAAAACAAGTTTTAATTCGGTAATTTGTACTAGTACATTATTATTTACGTACATAATATAATGCAATTGCACGTTAGTTTAGTATTCGAAGCGCAAACTAAAATTGCTTGTGAATTCCATGAACTTGTAAGTGTCGTAATGTGGTCAACATAAGATTGAGGGATGGTAATTTTGGAGAAGCTATAAATATGGGCATGATTGGGACGATCATGGAAGCTAATAGAAAGAAAGAAAAAGCCATGACCTACCTTTAAATAATATTTTTAATAGCTGCTCCGCAATAACGAATATCGTTTTTCTTGCTATTCAGCTTCTGAGGTTTACAGTCTATTGCTTGTTTATGTTGATAATAAAGGTTTCAGCTTTTGCTACTTCACTGAGCACCCGCTACTAAATGTTGTGATTTTACATTTTAAGGTTGTAGTAATTAATATTTAATGGATTTCGGTGATACATCTGGATATATTTTCCTCTTAAAGCTCTAATTAGTGGCGTAGCAGAAACCAATATGAATATTATGTTTTAGCAAAATATTTCATGGTTGCGTCAAGAGTTATGTAATTAATTAAAAATACTTTCTGTTATTATGGCTTTATGACCATTTTGTTTGCGAGCAGTTTACATGTTTCGATATCTGGTCAAACATGAAGCTATATGAACATTTGATGATTTCCAGTTTAATCAAACAGAAAAGTAAAGGTAACTGTATGTCATTTTTAACTAGGCTAAAAGCCTAAATTAAAAATTTAAAGCTAGGCGGGCACCGGTCTGAGCTAATAGTTATTATTTTTAAATGTTTCTTAGGTCGGTTTAGCAACCAGTCCACATTTACTTAAATTCAAAAAGGAGTAATTAAAAAATTAGAAAATATTTCTTAAGCACGTAGGTACGGCTCAAAATTTAAAATTTACAAAAGTTGTAGAACCACTGATCTGCTTGACTTAACCACAATAATTATTGATATTTTAGAATAACTACAAAGATACATAAATTATTTATCGAACTAAAGTGCACAAAATTATTAATACTAATGATTATTAAATAACAATTTATTAATAAATTTGTGTGAATAAAATTTCATTATTTTTGGAAACTTTTAGGTGTATGTAAAGGGTTCAAAGTAGACTAACTTTTAATAGGCAGCTGTTTCCAGGCTACACGTTTAATTCCTTTTTTAATTTGTGTTATAGACATTGGAACTGTTCGGATTAATGAAATAATTCTTTTACTTTTTTACGACATTATAAACAGTTAAAACGCAATGTTGCGGTCGAGTTTATCAGTTACTTCACTGTTTTCAAAATTCCTTTGAAACTTTTGTACTGCATTCTTGTTATAGGGTAATTGAAAGAACTTCTCTTGTGTTTTTACGATATAGTTAAATTTAAAATAAACGATACCGTTATTATGCTAATATTTGTATCTCTGCACTACCACTTTATTAAATTTAAATTTCACCGCATTCTGCAATTTTCAAAAAAGGAATTAAACACCAAAAACTTTCAAAATATAGAAAAACCACAATATTGAAACTATGCTGTCTCTTCTATTTTCCGGCAAAATTGCAATTTCATCACTGGAAAGTTTGGTGAATGCATACCTCCTTTATTATAATTTAAACTTTAACGATTTTCTATATTTTCCAAATTCCGAATTATTTGAACAATTATTGTTAAAATAATTTGCTTTTAGTAACTCTTGAGAAAATGTACATTTTAAAGTTAACATTTCACTTTTATCTTTTGCTAGCAAAATGTGTGTTTGTAAAACTTTTTGTAGCTAGAATTTGTTATTTCACTTACTAGTAACTTTTAAAAATGCTTTTTGTAAGTTTTAGTTTGCGTCATAAAAAAGAAGTAATAATAAAACGTAGTGATCGAATATTTTATAAAATAATTTTTGATTCACATAAATGTCACTTTTCGAATTGGAAATTGAATATAGGAAACGATTGAGAATCTATTCATACGTTAGATGAAACTCTTGCTTTCCTCAACGTTTTTTTTATCTAAAAGTTAGTAAATTTACATGAAAACATAATAAAATGTTTATCGTGCAGTAAAAATTTCAATTTGTGCATATCAAAAATAAAAATTTAAAAATTGCACTAAAAATAAAGCATTAAAAATTTTTTTTTTATACCATCAAACGTAAACCACCAACAAAATTCGGTATTCCCCAAAGTTATAAAATTCCATGTCGTCGTTATTCCATCGCGATTTAATTTTCCTGTTCTCTTATTTTTCAATACCGCCGAACTGCAGGATGTTGTATCTCAGCGTCAGTTACTTTGCCGTGCTTTTCTCATGTAAATACGAATTGAACAAGGAAATGGAACTTCAAAATCCTTTAAACTTGTAATGAAAACTTAGTAGTGACAAAATTAATTTTTGCAATTTCATCGATTTTCAGTTTCTGTCCGAAACGCATGCGGTAGTAGTAGCAGTGAACTTATTAGGACCATTGTTGTCCAAATAGCTCCAATTACTGACTTAATGAAATTTGTCCAGAAGACGGAACATCTTTTGTGTTAAATTAAACAAGACTGATGAATCCCTTTATGTTGTAAAGGATGCGTGCAAAAAACACAAAATCGTGCACAGTTTTTATTTAAAAAATCAATTCAAAATTGATGAACTAGTTAGATTACTTTTGAATTAAAATATTAAAATTTGGTAAATTAAATCCCGATTCTTTAAAAATTACCACAGTAAATCTTTTCGAACTGTTTGTTGCCCTACAAAATTTGTGTGCGTTCTAATTTAAATATTTTTTGTTTTAAATTACGACCGCAATTTATCAATTTTGGGTGCGAATTTTATAAAGCAAAATAAGATTTATTATTACGAGGATCATTAAAAATAATTATTTATGTGCTTTTCAATACGTACTAGTACATAAAACTATAAAATATAGCGTTGATAGTATATACAAAAGAAAATTCAGTCTAGGTATATTTTATCAGGATTTTCGATAAAGCGCTTTTGGACAAGACATGAGTTTAGTTTAGAAAAGTAATAAATTAGTTCCTGTACTGTAGAAAATTCAATTGACCAAAAAGAAATCTTTTATTTATGTGAGTTATTTACATCGTTGAACTTATTTTGTGTTGTTAGTTTTCAAATTAAAAAAATTGCTTTCCTCAGCACCTCAAAGACATCATTCCCACCTAACCAAAGCAGTTTCATTTTTTGTTACTTACAACAATAAATAGAATTAACTTACAAAGACTTGGTTGTAATAATTACAGAATAAAATTTTCCATTGTTAAATGATAAACTTAACTAGTACCATTTTGAAGTTATTTATTCGTGTTTGTATAAGCAAACAATATTATGTTGAAGGTTTTTAGTTAAATTTACCTCAATTCGGTTTCGTTCTGTTTTATTGCTTGATTTACTAAATGCTCAACTGTTACAAGCATTTTAATCAACACTGAATTTAGTTAACGTTTCGGCAACAAATAATAGAGGAAAATTGTTATTCACAACATGGCCAATGAATTTTTCAATTTTTGTTGCTGCTGTTCATACCGCACATTCATAATAACTTTCCATTTAATTGTTTATTTTGACCCCATAGTAGACTATGTTTGAAAGCGTTTCATTTTAATTCATTAAAACTTAATTTAATCAAAAAGATAATATTGTATGTTTATTTTTCAATCTGGATTCGAACTCTAGTGAACCAGCTCTATACCGCTAGCCTAGATCAACTTAAATATTTGTTATTAAATCTAGGATGCCCACAGTTCACTCAAATATTAAGTTCTGACATCTCCCCAACTTAAACAGTATCAAATGTTTTCTCTGTGTTTCTACACTTCAAGTTCAAAATGGTTTTTGAATTTTTGCAGGGGTGAAAATATTTTAGAATATTATTCAAGAATGTATCTAGTGTTTCTTTATATTAAAGATATAACTTACCCTATATTTAAGATAAATTGGAATAAATGTAGGGTTTCATTTAAATTCTATAATAAATAATGTTTTAATTTAAATTTCCTGCTAATTAGTAGAAGTAGAAATATTACACTTGGAAAGCTTATAAAAATAATGAAACAATTCTAATTTATTGTAAATAAGATTATTTCGGGAGGGGGGGGGGTTTACAGTACAGTTTAGTTAAATTTAGAAAATATAGTTAATTATTGTTTTCAAAAAAGGTACATTTTGATAAAATTAGGAAATAAAACAGTAAATGGTTATTTATTTTCCTTCGAAAGCTTGCAAATGCCTGTGAATTTTCTATTCGTATTATTCAAAAGATTTTTTTTAAAGTGAACTAAAAAGTGCTGGTTTCTTCGCTATTTGCGGGAAAATATTTTTAAGTTCTGCGAATAGGAAAATAAGGGTCTGGTTAACAAAAACATGAACACAACGTGGGCGTAAAAAATAGCCCTAGATGTTATTAAACAAGTTCATGTTACAAACGTGTGAAAATTCGTTTAATTCACAAAGAAGATATAAATAGTACCTTCAATAATTATTATAAGCTAAGAACATTAATCGGATATTAAAAACGAATTTTCCGTGTTATATCTTGTAAGATGTTCGCTCATATTTTTCGTTATGAACGTTTAAAAAACAAACATGACATATGAAGGGCCTAAACTCCTACCTTTTGTAGGGAAGCAGAAATCATCTAACCTTTTTCTTTCATTTGTCCACTTATTACATAATAATTTAAATAATGCCCCTAGTAATCGTTTTTAAGGAGTAAATAATGGTTTGTTTGTTACTTTGGAAAGAAACATTGTGTGAAAGGGGTTAAGATCGCGTAAATAAATACAATGGAAATACCAGTTTATTCCAGGTTATATAGCGCATGAATACATCATAATGTGTTGCCCTCATGTTGGTATTACAAAATAAAGAAAATACCTAAATAATTTCTCATCAATATCGGTGCCTCTGTGGTATCTAATATAAAAATATCTACATTCTTTGAGAAACTCTAGGGATGGTATTTTCAAAAAATAAAGTACTACAAGAACTCTTCCTGATTTTAATTGAATTTTTTTTCGTGTTTGACATTACTTTTTGCTAAAACAAATATGTAAAGATAATTAATTACAGTCCTTGCCAAGAAATTTCGTGTTACATCATCGCATAAATTTTGTAGTACAGATTAGAATCTATGCCTCACCTTTTTTTTTTGATTTTTTTCAATGCGTCTGCTAGGACTTACAATTTTTTATTCCTCGATCGGTATTTTTATAATTTTTAATTTTATAGTCTGTCTTAAGTAAGTTTTTTGTAAATTTCCAAATTCAATTATGTGGTTAAAACTAAATTATTATTAAAAGTAATTAAACTATTCTGGAATATTCGTTTTATTTACCATTCATTGCTATTCTATTTTTGTTTTACTCTTCTATTTACTAGAATTTAGTTAATTAGTGACGAGAGTGGATAGATTAAAGAGATTACGTTAAGGAGAAAAATTGAGTACCTACAGCAAAAAAAGTACTACTTTATTTAAAATGTTGTATAACGTTGCAAAACGTAAATATAACGTAAAATTATCATAAGTAGCATATAAATTTGGCCTGTTCTGGTGATTTATTAATCAAAGCCTCGGTTTCCTATTGTTCCAATTATTGACTTCTGAAGAACTTTAAATTCAGTGGATAAAATGTTACAAGCGAATTATTGTTAGTTTTTAGTTAAAATTTTGCCAAATTATCGTTGACGTGTGCTTCCCGGATACGTCCATACATTTGTGTTCAATGTGTTACCAAAATGTATTGCAGTACATAACCAATACAATGGATTTCATAAAAAATTCCTGGCAAATTTTAATCTCGCCGCTTCAAATTGGTTTCTACGGTTATTAATTTATTAAATTATGTGCTATTGGCGGTCGTTGCAGATACCAAATGTGCAGTATATAGCGCTATCGTCAGTGCATTGCATTAAAAATTAAAAATTCATTACTAAAATTGAATCAAGTTTGATCAAAATTTTATTGTTATAGGTACCTACATGATTTGATTAAAAATTTGTATTTAAATAAAATTTTGATATAAAAATAAAAATAATTGAACGGTTCAGCTGCAGAATATTTAATATTGCAACCCACAGATACCCTAAGGGCCAAAACATCGATACGACAATTTTGTTTAAATATTTATATAGCACTCATCAACTATGGCGCACGCTGGACCTTCAAAGTTCCATAATAGTGTCCACTGCCACTACACCCAGTGCATCATTATAACATAAAACCATGTGAAGTGTGTAGGCCCCTTTACCGATATTAAGTTTTTCAATCAAACTAATTTTTTTAAACCATGTAATGGTCATAAAATCCTTGTAACAAATAGAAAAATTTGTTATTTATAATGGAAAACTTCGATAAAGCACTTGATAATTTAAACAAAGTTGATGTAATATAAGTCACGTTTTTTCCGATCTCAAGTTACAATGTTTTTCAAACAACTTCTCTCTAGCTTCGCATTTTCTTCTATTATGTCACGCCATAGAAATGAAGTTAGTAAAGTAAACTTTATTTTTAGATATAATATTCAATTACGTATTGCAAATTTATCGTATTAAATTCTTGTTAAGATTCTAGTAGAAAATATAACATATTTAAACGTAAATCTTTTCAACAAGGACCTACTGTACTTTATTTCACTTCAGATACAATAAAACCTTAATAGCAGCAACTTTGAATTTAATTACGAAAAATCGACAGCGCAGTGTGGATTAATTTGTTTGTAGTTCAAGCTTCAACTTTGGTTTAGTTTTGATACCTGATAGAGGTATTGACGTCTTTGATTCTTGCCTATGGCACATAGGATAAGAACATAATTGGGAGGGGGTTGCAAGTTCCCTAGCGGTGACAGGTGCTTTTACTCAATAAGCGCCACCAGCCTGAGCCCTCATCTCTGCTAACTCGAATTCAATAGAGGCAGATTGAATTCCCTATAGACCCATTTTGGTCTCAGTGGCGGGTTTTACTTTTTTATTACAAAATCATTTACGTAACTGAAGTAGGAAAAATAAATAAACTAAATAATAAAAATGAAAAACTTCTGAAAAAACAACAATAACTTTGTTTTGAAAAATATTTTAACGAAGAAACAAAATATTCCGGTGCTTATGTAGTGCGTATTAAATAATTCAAATTTTTTTAAAATATTAAGCACTGCAAAAGTTTCTTATTCTATGCTTAAAATTTTAAATTAGAAAACGAGTACGTATCGAGGGAAATTGTCGTTTGACACTGAGAGAAAAAAACATGCAAATTTGTAATGAAAAAGCAGATTGAGATTTGTACATCTAATAGGTTTCGTTTGGGTGAATTATCAGATTATAAAATGCATCATAGAAATAATGAATAATAAAACTAAAACCTACTAATTATAACTTAAAAACAAGGCCCCGTTAACTAATTTCCTGATGGTGTTTTACATTTCGACTAAGAGATGGAGGCAGCGGGTGTTCCTAAACCAAACAATAATACGGCAGGCAGGTTTAGTCCTTCGGAAAACAAAAAAATGCGATACTTTCTATAATTACTGATTATTAGTTCAGAAGAATTTATAACAAATTTTAGGAAAGAAATAAACAATTCAAGAAATGAAGTTTTATAACACGTATTATTATTTCATACTTCATACTAACATTTTGTTGGTACTAAATATGTAATACATATAATACTAGAAAGGACAAAGTTGAAGTTAGCGCAATGGAAACACAGATACAACATTTACATATCATAAAAGTTTTATGAATAGTAAAAGAAAGCACATTTAACGATAATGTGATATACAGATGCGACAACTTTCTGACGAACAAATTAGGTTTTATGATTTCTTTTGTTATGAAAATAATTTTTTTAATTTATACAACCCCAAAATAAGTTTTGTTTAGATCACGAAAGTTAAGCAAGGTTACGAGCGGATCGTATAGGTTAACCTTTAAATTTAAAATTTGAAGCTTTAAATTTTAATGAATTACATTGTCAGTACTACAGAAGCTATAAAATTTTATCACTTGAAATAGCCCCAAAGCTTAGATTGAAAACAGTGCAGAGATTTCATTTTATCACCAAAAGAGAAGAAAATTAAACTGATGAAAATAAACCAAATACATTTTGAGTTACACTAAAAATTTTTATTTTAAGTAAGCACTAAAGGAAACTAAATTGATCTTTCTTTTTTCTACAATTTTGCAATTTGTTATATGACCTAAGTGTATTATGTAGCAGCGGCACGCACTCGAAAAATATCTACTGTAGGGCTGTTCGCCCTTGAGAAATCACAGTAGGGCGTAAAGTAGCATCTACAGAAAAATTTAATATCGCTCCATTATTTTACAATCTTTAATTAATTACTCTGGGAATTTTTTACACACCTAACGTTAATTTTTAAGGGTAGTTCCTACAAGATTAATTACAAATTACGAGTATCAAGTAATTAATAAAATTTTTTAAACCGGATCATAATTAACTCTAATGTAAAGATTAATGATACCAAAATGATGAATAAAAACATAAAAATTAGTTAATTGAAGATAAAATTCAAAAAAGTTCTTTTTGGTGCTTTTTAACTCGGTTAATTTTACAATTTTGATGGATTATTTATTTTTCAATTATTTATTTTTATTATTTATTTATTTTATTATTATTCAATTATATATAAAAAGATTAGTGTAGTAATAAAATTAAAAACATTAATATAAGTGCCATGCACTTGATTATAATTTACTTTGTACTTACGATACAATTATTATTTCAACCGAGAAAATATTTTACAACTCCATTGATTAAGTTCTCACGTTATCGAAAATTTTCTCACGACAAATTTCTAGAATTCCTACCAGACAGGTTTGAATACGAGTATGCTTGTGCTATCTTCAGGTTTTCCATATTATATCAGTTTTTGTAACCATACGTTTTTTTTTAGAGAGGAAAACGGGGTTAACTGGACCACTGTTTTTTAAATCTGAATAAAACAGGTATTTTTGAAATTTTGGCATATTAAAATCCTAGTGAATTTTGTGTATAAATCATTTTGCCAGTTGCAAGTTTTTCAAAATTTACCTCGTATATTGATTTTAAAGTAAAAATAAATTTAAAATACAGTTACTTTGTTAAATTAAGTTTATCACTTTAAATTCTTTACTATGAAGGCAATAAAAAGTGTCATAAAAACGTGTTTCATTTATTTCAGTAAAATCGATCGAAAACGAGCAAAAATGTGTAAAGAGCCCTTAAAATTTATAGGTTGAAGTTTAATTTATTAAAAGAAAATTTATGGTATATGAAAAATAAATATTGTTGGGTGATGATTTGATGGTTATCAGAAAAAATCAGTTACCTATTACGTATTTTTTCATGCATCAACACATCGTCTACGCTTTTAAAATTGAATTCAATATTTTACGCTCGAGACGAATGCAATTGTTATTACTTAGAAAGATATTGGAAAAAATCGTGTCTCTTTCTATGAGCTATAACTTGATGATCCTTTTATAATATCCGGTTTTCATTTCTTATTTCCGGTTTATGGGGCGGAAATAACCCGGTTGTGTCCCAGATGCGGCAACCCCTATATGAAACCCAATAACATAAACTTTCGGCAATTGAGGCACGTAAACGAACGTTGTTTTTTTAAACATTGACTGTAAACTTCGGAATTTTATAACTTGTAAGCTTTACAACTTGAAAAGTGAACCGATGCGTTAAAATCATTAATTTTGCATTGTTTGCTTACGTTGATACGTTTTCTACACGTGTTGCATGCTTATTAATTTAATTCATATTAATCTAAAAAGTTATTGCTTTGAGTGAGTCAATAAATTGATTACTCGGTTGTGCTATATGAAACCTAATTAAACTGTGATACAAATTTGCAAGGCAATTCATCCATATCGTACCATATCTAATCATGCTTGGAGCAAAATCATGAATTATCTAATTTGGTTTATCATCGCTCAGTAATGGAGTGTAAGCTGTACTTTATTACAGAAAAAACGAAAATTGTAATTTTACTCAAATTTGGCCTTTATCAAGATTTTCAAAAGAATATATAATTCAAACTTGGTTACATTAAACTTTTACGACCATATTGGAAAGTTTAAACAAACCTCTTGAGAGCCCGAACAACTTGAACAGTCACTACGATTGACAAATGCTTTACCACATAAGGTAAAGCCAACAGATTTAGATTGCTTGCGTTTTTCTTTTATAAACTTTAATTTATTAAGTGTCTACCTCAAGTATAGGAAATGGATAGCTTTCCGAAAAAGTTTTGATAATCGCGGTTAGACCTGCCCTTTCTCCTAATCCTATGCGACTTGTATGAAAATAAACGACTTTCCACTCAAAATATAATTAAATCTCGATTTAACGCATTAAAATAAAATAAAACAACAATTTTATTCAACACGAGATGTCACTGGCAAAGTTTTGACCAAGATTGAAAAAAGTTTTTGGGTGAGTTTTCCAATCAACTTTTAACTAAACGTAGGAAACGCTAAGAAACAACATAATGGTGATTCGGCACTTTATTTAAGAGTTTGAAGTAATTTTCTTTCGTGGAACTTTTATTTTGGAAATCTTCACATGAGATAAGATTTCAATTTCACAATTTAATCTGCTACCGGTTTGTGTGTATTTAATTGTAAATAATTCATCCTATCCAACTTGCTAATGCAGTTAGTCGCCAACATATCACTTCTACGTAGATTTAAACATTTCAGATGTTGATTAAAGCTATGGAAGCCACAACACAACTGCATTTTCGAGTAAACTGGGGTAACTGCATTTCGATTAACGAGAACTTTGCTAATAACTACCAGGACGGTCATTTATACGTAATTAACTAAAAATTGTAGAAAATGCTGGCAAGTACTTCCCAAGTTTAACACAATTTTTCTTCAAATACTAAAATTTATTTGTACACGTTCCAAACTAAAAGCAATAAAGTTGCACAATTGAAACTCATATTTCATAATTATTTAACAATAATTTCTACCCTATTTTCTTATTTTAAAAAGTGTGTTTGGAATTTAAATTGTAGAAGTTCAATAATGTTTTTGAATGTTATCGAAATAATTTTATTACTTACAGTTTTCTATTTCACTCACGTAGATGAACAAAACTATACAATTTCATTTATATTTGAAACATCAATTTCTTTCGCTTACAAACATAAAAATCGGTTTAAACATTTTGTACAAAGTTTCTCATGGCACTTAGGTTAGTCGTGAAGTCGTGCTGGTAGCTTTAGACTTCCTAGTAATAAGCAGGCGAACCAGTTTCGAATTCTATATGAGAAATTACATTATACTAAAATTATTTATTTTATTATTAGGATGCTAACTTGATAACGGGATGCATTTTTGCATAAATTAACGTGATATAATAATATTTAGTTTGTTTTGTTCCAATTGACAGGAACAGCTTGCCAGTGAACTTTGGTGTTACGTCATTGTACACCTGATCGTATATAAGTACCGCAATTGGTACTTCGGTAGTCCAAAGGGAATTTCAATTTAGATTAATAGTTATAATTATGATATTTGAAATTTGAATCTCCTACTTCCCAGTTACAATCAAAAAAATACTTTGCGAATGTAGTCGGTAGTTCGATTTTGGACTTTTTAGATCACAGCACATATCCGACGCAATCAGGATTAGAACCGCGGTTTCCCGCTCTGTAGTCTATCCGTGTTTGATTTACGCCAGACGGCTGGTCTACTTACTAACAAACAAAGAGTTTTAGCTCAATTAGATGCATATAACTAAAATAATAAGCAAAACAAACAGTTACAAAACGACGTACAGCAAGGGTACTTTATGTACAACGCTATCAAACACCAACGCTGACGTGAACACAAATAGTACGAAATAAATTATAATACTAATTCAAAGTATGAAATAAAGACATCTATTTGCTACAATTGTCACTAGGAAACCATGCAGAATACCATGTGTTGTGCTTAAATAATTTGACAGTGTGTGCATAACCCCGCCCTTATTAGTAAATACTACGTTAAGAATCAATCGGGGTATTATTAACTAGGTACAGTTAATCAGCCGATTGAAACTAAATAATTCACTAGAAACAGCAATGTAACTGTTTCAATAGCCCCAAGTACCACAAACCATCGATCTACTAAACAATTTATAGTTTATAATGCCATACGAACTTGAGGTTATTATTGAGATCAGAACAGTTAGGATTTGTACTTACAACTGACCGCTCTACTGATTTTTGATATTTTCTCGATTTTTAAACCCATGGTGAAGTGGATTTTCTTCTTATTTTCTAGAAGCAATTCTCTAGAGAATTCTCTTCTAAACTCGGCTGAAAAGTTCTTATCGTTTTGAAGAAAAGAACATTTTTTTGGCAAAATGCAATTTAATTATTCAACATAGTTGCCTTAGAGGGCGATACACCGATTATAACGATTTTCCAAATTTTCGATACCATTTTTGTAGTACGATTTGTCTTTAGCCTCAAAATAGGCCTCTGTTTCGGCGATTACTTCTTCATTGGTTCTAAATTTCCTTCCAGCGAGCATTCTCTGGAGGTCTCCAAACAGGAAATAGTCGCTGGGGGCCAAATCTGGAGAATACGCTGGGTGGGGAAGCAAATCATAGCCCAATTCATTAAGTTTGACCATCGTTTTTATCGACTTGTGACACGATGCATTGTCTTGGTGAAATAAATTTTTATTTTTTTCTTCAAATGGGGCCGTTTTTTCCCAATTTCATCCTTCAAACGCACCAACAATGCTATATAATAATCGCTGTTGATTGTTTTCCCCTTTTCAAGATAATCGATGAACAATATACCCTGCGTATCCCAAAATACAGACGCCATAACCTTGCCAGCCGACTGTTGTGTTTTTCCTCGCTTTGGATTGGGTTCGTCGCGTGCAGTCCACTCAGCTGACTGCCGATTGGACTCTGGAGTGTGGTGATGGAGCCATGTTTCATCCATTGTCACATATCGACGCAAAAATTCGGTTTTATTGCGGTTAAACAGCTCCAAACACTGCTCCGAATCATCAACACATTGTTGCTTTTGATTGACATTGAGCTCACGCGGCACCCACTTTGCACAGAGCTTCCGCATGCCCAAATATTCATGCACGATATGTCCAACACGTTCCTTTGATATCTTTAAAATCTCAGCTATCTCGATCAACTTCACTTTACGGTCATCCAAAATTATTTGGTGGATTTTTTTGATGTTTTCGTCTGTAACGGCCTCTTTTGGACGTCCACTGTGCTCATCATCTTCGATGCTCATATGGCCTGTACGGAATTTAGCAAACCACTTACGAATGGTTGCTTCCCCTGAAGCAGAGTCCGGATAACACTTATCAAGCCAAGTTTTTGTTCCAGCACTATTTTTTCCCATTAAAAAACAGTGTTTTATTAACACACGAAATTCCTTTTTATTATCCATTTTTTTCCAATAACCAAAGTTGCTTTACTCAATATGCTATAACTCACGAACCAATTGACAAATCGCTGTCAAATTTTGAAACGTATCGTTTGAAGGTTAGTTCTCACTGAAACTCATATGAAAAAAATTCTAGTGGCGCCCTCTCTTAGAAACGATACGAACTTTTCATCCGACCTAATAGTAGGCCTTAGGACCTGTTTTTCCCAACAACTGCGTCGTTTCCTTGGCAGTGCTAGTACTGTGAGTATATAAATTTTTAAATCCAAGAGGTAGCTTGCTAGACTTGCCTTCAGATGTGCCTGTATCCTGGCTTTTTATGGTAATGGTGGCAATTCACTGACCCAAAAGGAACCACCGGCTTAATGTGCCTTCCGAAGCATGTGAAGTATTTAGTTTCCAAAATTGAATAACAAAATTTTTTGTTTTATATTTTACTCTAAAGTATTAACTTATTACTTATATATAATTTATTTAAATTTTAAGACAAAATTACAATACTGTTCCGTCAACATCCCACGTTAAAAGGTCTGAAGCCTCTATCAGAGATAAAATTTGTGAGAGATTTCGTTAAGCAACTAAAATGAACACTAATTTTCCAATAAGAGTTATTAAGTTCTCCAGGATAATTTTATTCTAAAAATTAAAAATAGATTATTTCGCTTCCAAAGCTTCTCGCACAACTGGGCAATAAATTAATGTTTGAGGTTTGAAAGTTAGCAGTCTTCAAATAATTTTCCAATTGGCGTTTTCATGGTAATTTGGTAATCAACAAATAAAAATTCTGTTTTTATTTCTCAAAATAGCAGTTCAATGGTTAGTTCTACCACTAAAACTACGATATATTGTAAAAAATCATTACTACATTATTCAATAGAGCCGTGTATGTTAACATGACACCTAGGATGTTGGTTTATCTGCTAAATGCAATAATTTTAATTGATGCACTTTTGGTTTACGTGTACGATTTTTATTTTAACCATAAGAACTCAAAAATAATAGTTTACTCTGAAATACATGCCGAACCTGCTCGGTGCTTTTATAATTAAAATATTTTTAAAAATGTTAATCGTGACAATATAAATTAACAATTACGTATAAAAACAGTAAATTGGTCGAGATACGCAGCTAAAATAGTAGAAAATTGCCAGAAATCAGAAAAAATATTGCATTTTGCGAAAGAATGATTATGATGAATGCCCTAGAGAAGGCACCAGTTATATAAGGGTCTGAAGTAGGGAAAAGTGCGAAAGTAATAGAGATAAGCGGAAAAATGTGCACGTGAGAATAAGAGGCATTACGTGAGTCCCAAAACAACAATCGGATACATCTATGATCTACTAAAATCGAATCGTGCTATTCAATTCGTCAAAAATTGCTCGCTAAATCCTATAAAATAAACACTTAGGTGCGTATTTATTTCAACTTTAAATTTTTATCTCAAAATGGATGCGTATCACTATACGCACGTATGGTATATTTAAATTTCATTAAGGTGAAAAAATCTGCATGCGTATTTTACATTCGCGTATGGTTTCGCAGTACTTTTACTGCAAAGTATGTAGATAAAATAAGACGCAAGTGAATCGACACGCAAACGGTTTCAAGGTGTCCAAATCGGAAACCGCAATTGCCATTTACTACTACCGCTCATAAATTTTCACGTAATCGGTGTTCGGTTAAGTTTCTTGGGCTTTTTTTTACTTTGCTCTAATTTGGCAAGTTAATACACCTGTTGTTATCCCATTTATTTAAAGATTTCCGGTTTCATCGTCAACTACAAATTAGTTTAACATAAGAAAATTTCCAATATCAGTCATAAATTATGGATGTGCCTTGTTATCCTGGAATATGACAAAATTTAATCTTGGAAATCCTTCGATTGACAGTTTAACGGACCCTCATCAACACCATCAAAGGTTGATCAAGCTCGATTTTTTATTCGATTATTATGATCTCATAAACTACAAGTGCAAACAGCCCTAACTTAATCTTCGAAATGTTACATCAATTTATTGTGAAATTTCTATATTGTTTTGAAAAGTTAATTTCATGAAAGTGGCAAGTAAAGAAGTTTTCATCGCCTTCCCGTAAAATTAAAATAAATTTTTTAGAAAAGCTTCTACAAGCGAGAGAATACTGAAAGAAAGAAAAACATAAAAAAATTCACTATATCATCAAACCCCCTGCTGAAACATGTTCTGCAGAAACGAAACAGATAACTTATCAGCAGTCAGCGATGCAAAAAATGAATTCAAATAAGCTAGTAGAAAAGCATCCAAAAACTAAACCGTATGAGGAAACGAAGCGAGCGCTTGAAATGGAATGAAAGACAATAATATGAGATTAAAATGTAGGTAAGTTATGTAAATATGCAGGAAATATTTGACAATTTTATTGGATATTAAAAATAACGATTTTTAAAATAAAAATTGTAGGTATAACAAAAATTTAATAAACGAATAGAATTTCTGTCTACAACTTTACATCTGATTCGAGTCTTTATTCGACGAGTAAAAATTTTACAACGGCAATTTTGAGGAAAATTTTCAATAACTGTCAAAATATTGAGAACCTGCATATTTTTTGTCTTAAATTTCAGTTTGAATTTCTTATACTTCCAGTTGAGATCACACAAATGACCCTTACGTCATTAACTAAATATGATGGATTGTTTGTCTTCATAAACTTTTCTCTATAATATAAAATTAAATCTTTACTTATATTTTATTTAATAAATTCTTATTAATATTAAAAAAGCAATTTCTAAAAAAGGATTTGCTTATGGAATTTACCTCTTGTTTTAATTTCTCTGCTGAGGCTCATCCTATTTTTGACTTTTCGATTCGACATACAGACTTAATTCATAAGTAGGAACTACCTCTCCCGTTGCAGTATAGCCGGCAACATTAACTTACTCTTTTAAAGTAGAGTAGTAAACAATCGCCAAAAACAAAGAAACAAAATTTTATTAAATAATTATTTGAGGAAAGTTATTGATTCCATCTGAAAAATCTGGTGCTTCACCTAATATTATCGCAATATATTTTAATAATTTAGTACTCTTGTGCTACTCGTATTGCTATTGATTTCTATTTTCTTTCGGTATAGGTACCTCATATCTTGTAAATTTTGAGCAGTTTCAACCTACATATATATTTACAACAATCGGAAGCGAAGGACATAATATAAAATTATGTGTTTGTCTGTGTCATATATATTTCCTATTATTACTACACATCAATTTAAATTATCCGTCTGACGTAAAACTCATATAACGTGATTTCAGCTATAAGATGAGCATATTACTGCTATAATATTAAATAAGGTGCTCCTATCGACTTTCAACTTTGCTAAGGAAACTTTAACTTTCAGTTTTTGTAAATTTCATTTTTTTAATTCAATGTGTCAATCTAAGTGAGGTGGAGCACGTCGTAGAAAATAAGTTTACATATTCTCATAAGTTTAAAATTTTTATTAAATTTACTAAACTTTACGGTTTTATCAATGTGGTATCAAAAAACTTGCAAATTATGTTTAAGTTACTTTATAATAAATTTATTTAGGTCAGCCGAAAAATCTAACCCCAATTTACCCAAGCGAAACTTTGTTATGAATGGCCAAAATTTAACATCCAGTTTTTGAGGCAAATGTTTAATTTTTATATGCTATGATTTAATCAGAGACATTAAAAGAGGAAATTTATTAGGAACTAAAAACAATATTTCAATATTATTTTGTTTTTCCTAACAGAAAGGAAATTCGTTTAAATTTTATTTTTGCAAAACAATTGGAAACAGCAATTTCAGCTTATTTGAGAAACAAGATACAACATTTTTAATTAAAAATATCGAAAATATATTTAATGTTCGTTCATGTACATGTGCTACATAACATGCATCATTATTGGGTGTCATCCAGAATTTTTCCCAAGCAATAGAAGCAAGAAATGTCTACTTACGAAGTGTGAAAGTACACATAAACTTCATATTTTCATGCATAGCATAAAAGGAGTAGTTTCATAAAAAGTAAAGCATTGATAAAACTTCAGACTTGGCAATAGAAAAATGCACAATTTAGCCACAGCACAATAGATTTCAAGGCCTTAAATATAGGAGAAATACTGTGACGAAACAGATTTTAGATATGAATTTTTCAATTTTTGAAAGTTTAGGAAATATGATTTCTTGAATTTTTAGTTAGTAAATTTTCGTCGTGCAATACTGAGATAGGAATATAATAGGGGAAGGGAAAGTCTCAAATATATTTTGATACCTCTAACTGTTTCCATTTCAAGTTATTACATTCTGGGTAAAGAATTTCTATTTACAATGTCGCAATTTTATAATAAGATAAAATATTTTTATAAAAACGTTATGGTGGTATTTTTCACATCCTTAAAAACCCTTAATGCAATATGTGAAGTCTTACAACGAAGTAACTTTTTTATTGCACCTGGAAAACCAAAACATTTAATTTAAAATGTAATTGGACAAGGGAGCAGTTGCTTCCTTTGTGTAATACTAACCGAAACATTTATAGTTTCTGTTGTATGAAAGTAGTTTATGGTTTAGCCTAAAATTTAATTAATTGCCTGGAAGTTACTACTTTTTAATTGTTATCGGTTTAGAGCATTTGTTATAAAAGTGGTGAGGTAAATTTTTGCCTTTGTTGTAAAAATGTAAAATACAAGAATTGCAATTTTGAACAATATAGATTTAGGATTCTGATATGATTATGACTTCAGTTCTCTGATTTTTTATGATTTAATTGCGAGGAACAATAACAGAAATATAAACTACGAGGCCGTAGGCCGAGCCAAATATTGCAGCCTTGTGAAGCCGAACAAACTCTCAGTGCTAAGAAGGGCGCTTCTTGCAACTCTAATTTTCTATTTGACACATCAATAGAAATAAATGCAACCACATCTGTGAATGACAAAAGTTTCTAGTAGAATTGATAGTTGAAATGCATGAAAATTGACTACAGGATATGCAATGATAACTTGCATAATATAATATTATACATGATAACTTTCATAAAACCGGTGGTTGAAACGTGTAACAAAGTAAATCTTGAATAATTGATAATCCCAATTACCATGATATAATAATGTTAAATGTAATTTCTAACGCTTCCAACATTCCGCTTAAGCTTATTAATTCAATATGTACCTTGGAACAACAACCAATGTCACTTTTTACAGATATAGCTTTTGAGATTAAACTAGGCATTTCAATTTGTTCAGAATGCTTACATTTTTCTCAAAACTTTGAAACATATTGGATATTCTTGCTATAAGAAGCTCTTGACCATCAGTGGTGTTCATCCATTCCTTGTATCGCCAAATACACTGATGCAATCTAAATTTTTAGTTTAGGTTTAGTTTTTAAGGTTAAAATTAAATAAATATTTGTAGTTTTCAAATAATTTAGTTTTTGGTATAGCATTTTGAAAGGTATCAAGTTTGTGGTTATGATTTGGCAGGAAGTTTCCATTTCCAATTAATCTCTCATAATCCAACTTGTTATCGAAGTAATTAGAACCATTACGTTTATTATATTAATGATAATTTTGTGAAAACATGCAATTGTACAATTAAAACTAGAAAATGGTTAAAAACGTAATTTTAAATTTGAATTCAATTTTTTTTATTATGAATAAGGCTGCTTTCACTAAAATTTCTGTTAATTTCTCTTTTGTATTTGCTTCGTGTTTTATTCCTGGTTTAAGCTGGGAAATATAATTAAGAAGAAAAATTTTAAAAAGAAAAAAACTTCTTTTGATTAAATTACATAACCTATAAAATTGTAAATGCATTTTGTATTACGAGATCTTTTGAATAAAATTTTATTTAATATAAAGAAAAATTCTGAGGAGATTAAAGAAACTTTTATATAGCCACCAGAGGTAGTAAACCTAAAAACTAAGTTGAAACGATTTCAAGTTGATAAATAAAATATAAGGAATTAAAAAAGTAAAATTTTAAAATGTAAAAAATAGGAAGCGGCCAAGAAGAAAATTAGTTTGCTACTACTGTTTATTTGAATTTTAAGTTTATCTATGTATAACACAGTGGTACTTATACCGTACCTACTTATATTACTCAGAAGCTTTGGGAATGTTAACAGACTAAACCCCGAGGGATCTGCTTATCTCTTCTAACTAGCATTGCCCCAAGGCGTACACTTCCGTTGACCTCTTTACTCTTTGGACGCATATCCTCCATAGATTAATTAAAACAAGAATTCCTGTGCAAACGTCTAAATATAAGAAATTTCATTTTTAATAAAGCGTTTCCGAAGACTAAATTTCATAAAGATTATCAATATTTTTTTTTGTAGATTCGGTAAATCAAATTCGAACCATTTAACTGAATTAATTTTGTTACTTACGTGTATAAGAGACTACTAAGCGAATGGCAGTGTCGTACTAACCTGAAACAAAAAAATTAATTAAATTGCGATTTATAAGGCACGAAAAGCAGTGAAACAATATAACTCAATTAGCCACTCCCACTGAGAATTTCAAGCTTGAACGAGCTATGGATGAATACCATAATATTTTTATCACGGTGTCAATTAGATAAAAATATTTAAAGAATCACTTTTGGAAAATGAAAATGCGAAGGAAACCTTCAATTCATTACGTCAGACGTACAGTGAAAATATTCTATTAGTTCTTTTAGTATAGCAAAGGTTTTTATAACAAAGGAAGAACTTCAAAGACTAATTAAACGAAGTAGTTGGTGAGTAATGATAAAAATTGATGAAAACGGACTAAAAAAAATCCAAATTAGAAAAGGTAAGATTAAAACCTAAAAGGAAAAAATTAAGAATAAATTATTTAAAAATGCTTTCCACAAAAATATTAGTATCAAAAAGCAAGTGTTGTACATTTTATCTTGTTTGAGCTTAAAAGCTCTTGATATCAACGTTTGAGTGTAGCTTCAAGACTTGCCTCTAAAGCTGGATTAGCATGTTTGAAAATTGTTAACATGTAAACGATATCAGATTCCCGAAATAAATTTTTATTTATTTTTAGAGAGCAAATAAGCTTATTTTGCTTACTTTTAATGGAAACAATTTTAAATTCGTTGTATTTAATTTTGTGTAAAATTTTAACAACAAAGGATTTAATATTCCGGCAGTTAACAGCTTTTTGTGACACTATTCAAATATATTTTATATTAAATTTACCACAAAAACGTTTATGAAAGGCAAGTTGTCTAAAAATGGTAATTTTATCGACTGAGCTTTGGGGAAAGATGATCTAAAAAATATTTAAAATAAGGTACCTAATAATGGAGCGTCGTTTTTTTGATAAACGATTTTTTCATATACGATTCGAATTTTTTTATTAGTGTCTATGACCTTCTTTTAGGCTCGGTTCTTATCGGTAATATAATGGAAAATTCTTCACCTTGCTGGGACTTGAAATAAATATAATGAAAATATAGAATGGGTGGGTCCTATTACTGATTGAAGATATCTACAACTTTATAACAATACTTTTTTATATAAATTTGGTCAAGATGCACAACAAAATTGATGTAAAATGATTAGATTAGCTTACCATTCCGATCAGGTCTATCTTCACTAGGTCAGATAGGTTATGATATCGGTGTTTGCTTTGAGGGGGTCACTTTCGTACAATATTAAATATTGTAAGTATTTATTTAATTAAAAATCTGACTAAAGGTCAGATTCCGGTTCTACCGGTTCTGGTACAAATTTTCTGTTTGACCACTATTTATAAGCGGTTTACAATACAGTTTACCATGTGTTAATCAGCAATTTGGTAATTAAGTGAATTTAAAATATTGTTTCTACACAGTTGAAGATCGGTTTTAAACTTTACGATAAACGGAACAGTTTGGTAGTCAACGAGGTTAGAAAATTAATATATATTCCAGTAAGTAATTTGAAATTTTAATTGCTTTAAACTAAATGTGTGTTTACATTCCAGCAAAACATTTCGTGATGGTCACTGGATTATTAAACTACTGCAAAGACGGATGAAGTTTTTCTAATCTAAACTTAAAACAAGCTTCGGAACTCAACTTTGAAAATACAGGATGATGAAGAAATACTCACTTCTACGTGAAAGTGAACGACATGAAATAAGCTCGGAAAGTTTTTCATTCAATTTTTGTGCTTAAAAATCTTCTGTTTCTGATTAATTGAAGTCGTATTTATTGTCGGTAGTAAACGGAAAGTGCTTTCTGACACAAATAGTTAATTGAAGCTGTTCATAGCAAATAATACACACCGTTTTTGATTGTAATTAAATTAAACTGCTTAAATCGATTTCGATTCGACGAATGTTGGGCGACGAGCTGGTTTATCCAAAATGGTTTGCAAGACTGGTTAGCTAATTAAAGTTTTGATAAACCCATAAATTAGCTTGCAAAGTATCTAAGAATGACTACTCACCAACCCATGAGTTATGGCCAAAAACCTCCATAATATGGAGAGACTTATGTCCAGAACAATAATTTATAATGTGGTTGCATTATGCTATTTATGTAACCATTTATGAAATGCCATGTTTTATGCAACGAGTGTCAATTTCTAACCCCGAATGAAACTAAGTAAAAAAATTAATTTGACTTCATATGAAAATTTCCTGTGAGTGTCACGATACCATTTACTAGAGACAGCTGTCAAAAGTGATAAGCGGGAGTGTGGATGGTTGAAACACTTCTGAATGGAACAATTTGATAGTAACAGAATTGTAGTGATTTTTCAAGTTATGGGCAGGCCTTCGTTTCTATTCACCTTGGTGAAGCCGAATCAAACGTTTCTGACGATTAACATCTTGAACGAAAGGGTTAATCGGAGTTTCAAATAATCCAAGTTAATCAAGTTTCGTAATTTCTTACAAATCGCAAATTCCTTAACTATTACGCTCTGAAAGCTCTAAAGTGTATACCGCTTTACTTAACCTGATTACTAAAGTGCAGGGAGTTAACTTAAAAGTTTTGTAGCGACCCAAACATGCTAACGACATCCCTGAGACACGCTGATAAGTTTTCAGACAGTTGAATAATGTACGTTGGAGATAACAGTCCTCAAAAACAGGAAGTTATGACATTTACAGCTAACTTGGTTACAAGTTCTAACTTAGATGAGAAAAAGTACTACTAAATAAAAAGTTACTGTGCAAGCGAGTTACAAAATAAATAATAAGTTTTATGTTAGGCAAACTTTGATCTAACGAATTTTGGGGGTTTACAAGCCTCCGTCTCATAAATTTGCATCTTAGTTAAATTTTTGAAGGATTTATTGCTGTATTTATTTTAAAAAATTGTTTTTTTATTAAATTTGAACTAAAATACATGAAAAGGGTTGCTCGTATATGTACAGGTTGTACGTTTATATAATACAAATATGTTAATATGGTATGTAGGTTACTTGATGTAGGAAGCGCGGATGTGATCGTGGTTTACAATATAATACACTCGTAGGTACTTTATTCGTGCATTGCACTGTTGAAGCAGGAAAATTTAGGACTTGCGAAATGATTTAAGTTTCTAGGATAACTTAAATGAGATATGACAAGTTTTGTCCTAAGTTTTATCTAAAACAGCGGTGACTGGTGGAATTTTGAATAAATTGAAATAAATATTCTCTTAATGTACAAAAAGGACTTATTTATACTTTTTTTTTAGCTACTTGTGGTATAACAGGTTTAATAATATAACATAGAGTTCCACCATAGAAAACTATCATAAAGTCATAAAATAATAGAGGGAATTATATGGCAATATAGATAAATAAATTATCAATATCGATAAAAGTATTGTAATATTTATTATCATAATAATATTATATTTTCCCGTTGGACTATCACATGTGGTGCGCGCACCCAGACGCACTTTAGGACAAGTCGCACGTAACTTTAGGTGGAGTAAACCAATTTCTTTAGTTAAAGAATTTAACGGTTACCCAATTATTTAAATATAACCAAGATGTTTAATTAATAAAACAACATAGTTTGGAACTTAAATGGAGTAATTATCCGGCTTTAGGTATTTTTTTCTTCCGGAAAGTTTGCCATGAAAACTATACAAGTGTAATTGAGATTCTGTGTTTCTTGTGTAACGTAAATTTAGAATTAAGCAAATCTTAAAACTTATCAAAACTTTATAAACGTAAAATGCTTGAGTTTAACTAACTCCATAATTCGAAAGTGGCAATTTGAAATGGAACAAAAAAGTGTAATCAAAATATCAAATCTTGTACTTTTCTTTTATTACTTTTTGATGGATTTCGGGCGAAGTTTTTGGTTAAGAGCAATTGAGGTCTTGAAAATCTTCGGTGACTAATTTTATGGTATTAAAGTAAAGTAGAGTTGCTTTCCTAATAGTGTCATCTAGTAAATTACAAGCATTTGTCTGCATGGGTCGTTTTACACATTTTACGGTTAGTTTTGCGTTTTTATTTTGGGAAATACGACTTTTGAGTAGTTGTCTAATTGGTAATAACATTTTATGCCTTCAATAAAATGAATTTTTCATCGTGAGGGAAATAAATAATGAAGGGAACAGGACACACGCATTAAGAAGTGTCAATTTTCGCGCCTAAATATTTTAATTAATGAGAGCTCTAATGAAAAATTAATTTGAGAAGTGCAAAAAAAATAAATTCGGTTTCAAAATCAAATAAAGCAATAAATTCAACAGCTCGTGTTATTAAAACTTGAAAATTTAATTTTCTAAATTTATGATTCTTGCAGTTAAAAATATAAACTTTTGTTTAGCAAATTGTTTTTTTCCCATAATACTAAAAATAATGCATAAAATTCGTGTAGCACAAAATGGAGATGTGGTTTTAAAAGGATCTCTTGGGAAGTAGAAGTAACAGTTAAAGCATCTAATCAACATTTTCCTCCTGTTATTTCAAATATAAGTAAATTTGAGGTAACAAAAGCTGCTTATATTAAAAACAATACAATTTGTTAAATTTCCTTCGCGCTATTCACCAGTAATAATGACGCCATTTGAACCTAATAACAATTTAGTTACTTTTATCAAATTATATTTCCCCAAGAAAAGCAATTTGGGATAATTAAATATTTATGTTATAAAACATTTAAACGAGTAAAATCGACCTAGTAACGACTCAAAGAGGAATTGTTTTTAAGGAAGTATACATTTCACTTCAACGCAACAGATAAAAGCTTCTCTCAAAAATATAGACCTATTATTATTATTATTATTAGGAAACATAAAGCACCGAATATATAATCGATCAAATGACTATTTGGCTACTTTTACAAATTGCTTATAATTTTAATTTATTTTACAGTGCCCTATACATCGGAGTTAGTTTTCGTCGATACGCCTTGCTATTTCTGTTTCCAAATTTTAAGATTGTCTGATTTTAGACCATTTTCCGATGAATCATTCTTCTTTTTTTTAAACTGCAAATAATGACAACTTCTGTGTTTTCGTATTTCCTAGATTTTGTGTTAAACATACAGAAGCTATTAACACAGGTAGTATATTGACGTGTTATTTTCCACCCCTAAATTATGAATTATTGAATTTTCTAATTCTTCTTTACAAAATTTCCAATCGGGCTGAAAAATCCACTTCTTTACCTGCTAGCTCAGTCGTAATCTCTTTTAAAACGCCGGCCCTTATCAACCGACCTTCAATATTAATAACCAAAATAATTACGCTTTCTAGCTGTAATTATCAACTATTTATCTTCCAAATTCTGTTCTGTAAGAAATAACACAATTTCCACTTTTTACTTATCTTTTATAATAACCACCGTCTTTTATACGACCGTCCACGACTTCGACGGCGTACGCAAGTCTTCTCCTTATCTTCTAGCGCTCCGGAACCTGCGCTCCGCAGCGACCTCGAAAAACCGCGATTTAAATTCAAAATTTAAATTTTCAGACTTTACAATTTTTGGTTGTTCCTTATCCAAAATTAACACGACATCAAGCCTCTCCAGCTTTCGATAAATCCTGACGGGATTTGTCCAGGACTGGATTTTGAGAAAGATACTCCACGACCTGTCTTTGGAATAAGGAACCAAATCTTCCATTTAGATCAAAATTTACAACATCTTAATAACAAAAACCATAAAAAATTTTCAAATTTTTAAAATTGTTGCAACCATTAATTAATTCAAAAAAAAATCATACAAATCATGAATGTCATCATCACCAACGCAATCACCAAAACAAACGCGACCAACTCGAACAAATTTCTTCTTTATTTTCTTGAACTTCAATCTTCGGTGGCCCGATAAACTTCTTTCTAAAACATCAGCAAATCTTTCATTTATTCTTTCTTCAAAAATTCCATAATTTCAGCTTTTTCCTGGATGAACCATCAACAACTTTAATTCTGCGTATCGTAGCATTCTTCCTAAATATTCTTAACTTTTAATCAATCTTCTCTACTAAAATTCTTCACTATTATTCAATTTTCTTTGATTACTTCAAATTTTTATCATTAAATCAATTCAATCACAATCTAAATCGATGCCATCATAACAGATTGGTCACCTCGCAATTATATTAAACTTACTTCATAATAATTCAAATTCTACTAAATTATTTCCAATATCATTCATAAATAGCAACCAATTCGTTGTATTCAAATTTCCATTATTAATCCAAAACATTTCAAAATCATTGCTTAAATACGCTTCCAAATTTTCATCGTCGACCGATCTCGTACGTTCATCCTTCATTTAATCATCTTTTTTTGGAAAAAAAACTTGTTTTCTTTCTAAATTTCTTCTTATATTCCAAAATTTCGGACTTGCTTCTGTTCAAAATTGTTCATTTTGCTTATCACTTTTAAAATTTTTAATTTTCACCATTATTAAAGTTCACCGCTATTTAAATTTGTTCATAAGTTAATTTTAAGTTTTTATAATTTGAAGTTTAAATTTTGTGTGCGTTGTTTCAAGATTATTTACTGTTTTTGTTATTGTTCATAATTTAGTCGATTCTTTGGTGACGATTCACTCATTCTTTCATTTATCAAATTTACAAGTCTCTACTATCTACGTTTAACTGTTCATCAAATTTACACGTTGATCAAATTTAAAAGTTTATCAAATTTACACTAAATTTATCAACCGCCAACCCAAACTTTTAATCAGTGATGAATGCAGTCATCTCGTTCCATCCGTGAAAACAATCCAAATCGCATAAAACGTAACAATTTCTTCACCATTCGTTGATTCGACAAAGCATCTTCAGATCTTCAGCGAAATCCAAATCGTCCAAAACATCGCATAAATTTTTTTACCCTCCAATTTTCTGTGGATTCTGATGAATTTCAATTTTATCTCGTACTGTTGCAAAATTTCCCATTTAATCTCCAAATCGACTTTCATTTACTCAAATTTTTCACTACTACTTCAATAATAATTCCAATTTACGATTCCATACCATTAATTAATTTCAAACAATTTTGCTACATTTTCCAAAATGGTAGCTTCATTAAATTTTTCTCTAATTATTCAATTTTTCATTAATATTAAATCTTTCATAATTCATTCACAACTCTAATTCTTAATTTTTCATAGTGACCAATTTTTTTAATTAACTTCAATTTGTCCATCAAATAATAAATTACTTTCAATTGCAAAGTACGATTCCAAAACTTATCATTGTTTTTAAATTTATCCTTTCAAATTTTTAATTTTTATTGGGAACTCAAATTCATTTTAATGCCCTATCAACGTTTGCACTCGTCTCGCTTATCTTCCAAATGCTATTCTTATCGCAGTTTGTCGTTAAATTTTGCGTTTATGAATGTTAATTTTATCAAACTTTTGAATTTTGTGCATAAATTAAAATTTTTGTTAGTTTCAAAATTGGTTTTGATTTCCGGTGACGATTTACATTCATCTTAATTTCAAACTCTTTTATCAAATTTACAATATTATTCATTTCCATTTTTCGTTGCGGTCGTCATAAATTTTTATAAAAATTTCTTACTCAAATTTTGTTGCTTCACTGGAGTTGACTGAAACGGTAGCCTTCCATCTGGCTCTCCTGAATTTCCATTTAGATAAGATAGCCAACCCTACATCTTTGACCACTTCCATACCCTTCGCTCGACTGTTTAGGAAATACCAAATTTTCTTACTTCTCAATTTTTTCTTTATATCCAAAACCTTTCCAATCGGGACAAACCTCACATCTTCGTCGGACGGTATAGCATCTTCCTCCTGCGCATCATCCCCTAATGATTCGCACCCTCTCGAATTTGGAGCACCTTCTACTTCTAAATCTAATTTTGGTGAAATAATTTTTATTTTCACCTCGTATTTCATTTTATTATTAACATTGAAATTTTTCCTTCTTGTTTGTTAAATCAAATTAATTTTCTTTTGGCTCTTAAAATTTTCCATTTTCTTCTTCTCATTACTTTTCGGGAATAAACCAGGACTTTCTTCCTCACAATATCGCCTGTAAGACATCTTTCAACTTCTTCTTCATGGGTTTCCACCCCCTCGCCTGCTACGACCACTGCTACCTCATTTTCGTTTATAATTTATTTTTCTTCCACATTTTCCATCTTTTGTTGTATTTCCTTCTCTACTCTCAGGACTTCTTTATTTTAATTTTTTTATAATTAGGACCGGCTTTTGTTCTGCTCCATTTTTCTAAATATTCTACTAATTCCTTATTATCTTCTATCCTATTCCCTTCTGCTTCTCTTTTATCTTCTACCCCATTTTTTTTCTCTCTCTTTTGTCTTCGATGCTCCATTGCATAAGCTGATACAGGATTCGATCAATTCGATCCATCGTTGTAACCATGGTCACACTTCTCTTATTCAAATCTCAGGGTAAATGTTGATTCTGTGGTGAACATTTTTGGGTTGATTTTGGATTATTGGTTTATGGTAGTGAACATTTACTACAATAATCTGTAATTACACTATATGTAATATACACTAATCAATAATTGGATACAATAATCCAAAATCAACCCAAAAATGTTCACCAAATGCCCCACGTTGGGCGCCAAGTTGACGTGTTATTTTCCACCCCTAAATTATGAATTATTGAATTTTCTAATTCTTCTTTACAAAATTTCCAATCGGGCGGAGAAATCCACTTCTTTACCTGCTAGCTCAGTCGTAATCTCTTTTCAAACGCCGGCCCTTATCAACCGACCTTCAATATTAATAACCAAAATAATTACGCTTTCTAGCTGTAATTATCAACTATTTATCTTCCAAATTCCGTTCTGTAAGAAATAACACAATTTCCACTTTTTACTTATCTTTTATAACCACCGTCTTTTATACGACCGTCCACGACTTGGACGGCGTACGCAAGTCTTCTCCTTATCTTCTAGCGCTCCGGAACCTGCGCTCCGCAGCGACCACGAAAAACCGCGATTTAAATTCAAAATTTAAATTTTCACACTTTACAATTTTTGGTTGTTCCTTATCCAAAATTAACACGACAATATATTTTAACTAAATCAATGCGTTCTCATTTTAGATGGTATATTTTTAGTTTTTTATACGCCAACGTCCGATTCTTCCACCAGGTGTATTCTTTTCTCGTTGACATTTTATAAGGCAGCTATTTATATTTGATATTACTTCTTCTAATAATTAAAATACGCCAGGGTTAATTTTTAAATCTAAAAATCAAGTTCTCATTACATCTCTAAAATAATCATAAGTGCAAGATGTGCGATTTTGGTTGTTAAATCTTTATGCACTGCTGGACAATTCAGCACTATGTACGTTTTCTCCACTAATAGCAATTTAATATAATTTGAAATAAATTTAAATTGAAAAGAAACATACGAAAGAACTTATAAACTTTGATTTTCCCTAAGAAAAATAAGAAAGAATATGGTCGGATTTCCACTGACCGTAAAATAAACTACCCAAAAAATAATTTTATTTTATAAATAGAATTTTACAGTTTCTCACTTGTTGGTTTTCATTTAACCACATTCGTGAAATAAATGTCTTTTTTTTTGTATTTCTGCTTTGTCAACTTAGTTTAACCCCACAAGTTTAAAATTTTAAGTGACCACCAAAGTGATTTTAAATCTCTAATGGTGGATTTACGCTCAATTACGACTACAATTAATATATCGTTAATAGAAAACATTAAAGGACAACGAAGTTGCATTTACAAGTTGAAAGTAATTTTAGATTGTCTAATGCACGTAACGTTAATTGGTTTTTCGTTAAACTTTAAAACATAAATTATTAGTTATCTAAAGTTGTTTTAATTAATGCATGAAGCAGCTCAACAAAAAGTTGGTTACTAAAACTAAAATTACAACGAAAAATGATTTGTTTTGTAAGTTATTTGTTAGAATGCTCGTTGCTTTTATTTACATTTGTATTTTAAATGACTCGCTTGCCAACATTGACACAGGGGAGTAATTTTGTAGAAAATTGTACTTGCACGTACGATTTCACAATTATTAATGATTACAGATTGTGCCCTACAAGTTTAAACTACAAAATAATGAACGTCACATTAAATATTTTTTGACGGTATGAAATAAGAAAAGGGGAACAAAAGTTGAGGTGAAACTGATGTAACCAATATTCCATAAAATTCTACTATTCAATAAGAAATCGAATCGATTCAAGATTTTCTGACAACAAAAGTGTTATTTGCTGTAAACTTGTAGTGATGTGTAGCAGGAATCAGAAAAGGTTTAGGTATTTCACGCTTGCAAAATTCAGTTCTCAAGGCTGATATTCTTAAAGGTGATGTATGAAAACTGACAAGTCCCTCTTTTTAGAAGTTCAAGTATCTACTTGACCAACTCGCAATGTTGGTTTGTTAATTGCCACGAGAAAAACGTAGCTCCTGCAACTCTAAATGACTCGAGAAGCATCACATAAAAACACGACTCCGTTTTATGTATTTCAGGAAAAAAATAAGATAAAGTAGTTTTTTTTTGATTAGTTGTTTATTTTCGTATGGAAATACAATTGAACGTTCTTGTTTATTTTGCATATTTTAAAAATAAATAACGGCGTAAAAAATATTTTCACATAAATCTTTTCTTGTTTTCATAAAGTTACAATCGATAGATCAATATTATGCAAAACTAGTAAACGATTCATCATTTATTGTCAACAAAGCTGAAAATTTTGTATTTTGCCACCAAAAAAAAATTATAAGTAACTTAAAATATTTTACTTTTTTAATAAAAAAAAAAATCCTTAAATATCCTTTCAGAAACTTTCATATTTTAAAATAAAAAAAAAGTTTTAAATTTACAAAGAAAGTAGCGTTGACCCCAACTTTATTCAAAAGTCCAACACAAAACGTCAAGCAAAGTATGATGGATTACTGATGGTCAACCCTTATTTTAAGATTACCACCCACAATTTATGTTACATACGGTTTTTTAATTACTTATGAGGAAGCAAAAAATGTTGAATTGTATAAAATTAGGCCAGATAGAATCAAAATTAATTTTCGGTAGTTGGGAGAGTAAAGTGCGTGAAGAATGAATTTTCGAAGAACGAATGTTGTACCGTGTCGTACTACGGATGCTCCTTTGTGTAGGAAACAAAAATTAAAAATTCATTTTTGGAGATAGAGCAGTCTTCTTGTGAATTTTAAAATAACCGTGTCATTATGGATTTTTTCAATTTGTACGTTTATATGCAGCGGCGTATACAAATAATTAGGTACTCAGCTGCTCGCTGCAAATATTGTTTGAAGTATCATCCCTCACTTTACCTTAGCTTTTAATCTTTAAAATCAGCTAAAAAACGTAACTTGATCGAGAGCAAAGGAGAACGGGCTGCTGTAGGTTATAAAAGTGAATACTCAACCAAACTTCCAAATGTTTCCAAAATAGCCTTGTATGTAAAGCAACTATATGTTCAGTTAACTAATGCTAATTTCTCTTCATCTGTTTCAAAAAACAAATTTTACGAATGTTAAACATCTGAATATCTTCTACAGGTGTCGCTAGTTCAACTTTTAATTTCACATGATAGTTGTTTGTTTATTACTAATATGCAGGTTATGTAATAATTCCATCGACACACAGAAAATTAATGATCATTATTTTTTCGCGAATGATTTAATTTGCTAAACAACTGAAATAATAATTGAGTACTAACAGAATAATCTTTTTGCAATATTTAAATTTTTGCATCAATTGAAGGCTAATAAAAAATTCTATCGTATAGCAATATAATATAGGCTTAAAATATGGATAGTTTAAGATATTACAGTTTGACTATATCGGTTAAAGAATGAGAAGAATGTCCACTTTAAATTCGCTCTCCAGTAAAATTACATCCCCCCTTTTAGCATGCACATTTCACGTTTATCCGATTCTTAATATTTCGTCTGAAAGGACCTCAACGATCATTAACTTTGCAGTATGTCAAAGGTATTACCGTGTTTAATTGGAATTATTTATTGAGTTCGTAGTTATGTGAATTTAAAATTCTTTTAGACGGTTGGAGTGGTTTTATTTTACAATGACGGAGAGTAGCTATCAAGTTGAAAGTAAAACTACAACTAACAAAAAGCTTCATTTGATATGAACTGTTAATTTAAATAATTCGTAGCAAATAGGTAACGAGTTCGATTGTTTTTGAAATTAACTGAAATTTGAGAACATAGTAGATTCGCCGGAAGCTGGTTAATCGGAGTTGATTTGTCTAAAGGCACCAGAGTACCTCGGAAACATATTGATTAATTATATAATTCATCTGCTTTATACACTTAAATAAATCGGATGGTAACTTGTGAACTGACGTAAGCATTGACAAAAGTCAATTTATGCATATTTCTGGGTGTTTACCATTATAATATATTATACATAGCTTCCATATTCGATAAAGTCATATTATATAATGTTACTCGGGTGGTCAGCAAGTAGACATTTGGTGAGTGAGGAATTCTTCTATATCTGGTACGCCATAAGATTGGAACCGACAGATATTGGAAAGATAACAAAAAGATAATTTTCAAACTGAAAAATTTCCCCCAAGTGTTAGGTTAACTGTAATTAAAGCGGTCGCAAAAAATCCTGCCTCAGTATGAGATCTTTCAACTATAATTATTCTAAATCATCCCTATAACCTAATCGGTACTTTGATTACATCGAATACGTAAACCAATTAAGCTCTACATGGTCGAAATTATGTTCCAGTACTGGATAATCCCAAGTGATGGACACTTGGATAAATAAATATTAGCTTTAAATATGTTAGAAATTATAGATTTGTTTTAACTAAATAATCCGAAATCATTTGAAAATAATAATTAACGATTTTAAAATTTAGTTGTGTATATTAGCATTCATGTTGCAGCTTTTCCAGCATATTTATCATAAAGCTTCAAAAATATTTAATTACATGTCTATCTATGTCCCAGCATAGCAAGAGGCTAAATTAGTAATTGAAAAAAAAACACATTATTTGATTAATTGATTTTTTTGTTCATATTTCACAAGGTTTATTAAAAATATCGCGAATAATCATAATGCATTTCATTAATACCTTGAAAATGAAAGAGAAAATAAATCATAATATCCTTCCTTGAAATGATATGAATTAATTAGAGAAAATGATTCACATAGGTAAATAAATAATATCTTCTTCCGTTTACTTTGGCATTATTAATTTATGTATGTATCGTCGTCGAAAAGGGAAATATGGGTATGTCAATATTGCGAATTTTTAAGATGGATATTTAGGTTTAAAGTACAGTTTCCGAAAGTTTTAAAGTTTTGTCATTTATTGTATTACGACAATGTAAACACTGCAGAAACTTTCACTCAAAATGTGAAATAATAATTGTATTTATATGATAAACAATTTTGTAGGGATTTAAAAATGATTTTCAATTAAAGCTTCCCATTTATTTTTGTTACAAGTATATTTCTTAAGATTATTGCAACGTCGCCTTGCGGTGTATCTTCCGTACAGCTTTATAGTAAATAATAGAAAATATTTGGACAATTTTTAAAAACAAACCAAAGAAAATGGTAAAATATTATTAGAGATAACTTTACTGTATGTATAATCAGCCAAATCTTAATAATATATCATATAATTTGAAAAAAATTAATAAACCTTAATAATTGCTGTGCTGTAAAACTTGCAACATTGATCTCCTTTCCTCAACATATAGGTATAATATCATTATTTGCTCGAGGATTGTATTGGTAAGCAAAGAAACTGAATTTATTTTCTCCCATTGAGATGAAAATCAGCTCTTGCTGATCACGTTTAATACCTTTATCACTTTTGTATCGAATACACGATTTATGGTATAGGTACCAACCGAAAATTATACCAGATTGAACTAATTGCGGAAGCAGTATTAGTAAATATAAACTAAAATTTTGAAAGGTGATCAAAAAGCGTAGTTTTTAGGTTATTTTTTATTTTAAAATTGTACGATTTTTAAGAGAACATTTTGCTAATGGGATGCTAGATTAGTATAACCAGCGGTGTGGCATAAAGTATACATCAGAAGATTTATAGAACGCAGAACCACGGTTCCACTGCTGGTCGCGTTGGTTACACTGCTGTGATCCATAATAAAGATAGTCATTGCCTTACAATAATGTTAAGCGGGGTACCAGGTTAAACCCTTAGGAGAATCAAACTTTTTTATGACCAAGTCTCCGTGCTTCGGAGGGCACGTTAAGTCGGCGTCCCCCTGAGTTGATGAATTGCCATCGTTAACAAAAAATAGGGCTACAGGTACATCTGAAGGCCAGCCTAACAAACTACCTACTGGATGTAAAACAACTATAGTCCAAAACCAAACAACAAACCCCATTATTGTGGAAGCCTAATCCAGCAGTGGAAGGAAACAGGCTAATAGTGATATTGATAGTGTATTAATTTATTTTTGTGCACCATGTAGTACGTTAGTCACACTTTACATTAAAACATTACCTTAATTAAGTTGTGGTGGTTCCAGAGACGTAGCGATCAACCAATATTATCACTCCATTAATATGGTTTAATAATAATCAATAATACAAATACAGTTGCAATTACTAACAAGATCTAACTGCTTGACTAGTCATATAGTTTACATTGCATTCTGCTAAAGCCTGGATTTAGTTTTGCATTTCACACCGGAAATTGTGATTTGAATTTCTCGTGCTAATAAATAACATAATAATCAAGTTAAATGCTACATTTTAACTTAGAATTTCAGCTTCAAGTAGATCACCAAATGGCAATTATAAATTTAAAAGCTGAAATCTCAGGTCTAGAAATACCAAATTGTAGCATCTCAAGTTCAAAACCTGTGACAATAAAAAGTTAGTAGCTTTGAACAAAATAAAAGTTTAGTCACCAAATAAAATACCTTATAAAACGCTTTTTTAATACTCCTGGCTTTAAAAAGATTTCTGGATTAGAATTAGATATGTAGACAGAATTCAGATAGAGCATTGTAATTTATTTTCATAAATTAGTGAATCACTTTTTATAACATCGCCTTCAATCACATTCGTCTCCAATAATCCATTTAACTTCCTTGTGCAGAATTTTGGATGATTGCAATTTGCATTTTTGATCAGAATAATTTAGATTTACTTTAAATAGTTTTAAAATTATAAAGCAAGCAGGTGTTATTCAGATTAATTCTATTCAAACAAATAGCTTTCAACTTCTACAGTTTTAATTTGTTGAATGCAATCTAATTCCAACCGATGCGATAGCTTTATACGTGAAGGTTAGGTTATTAGGTTCAAACAACTTCAGATTATAATTTTACCCCAATTTTCAGTTGCTTTTCGACAAAACCAAAAATTTTTTCTGCAAATAAAATATTTGTTAGGACTGATTAGTACTCTTATCAAGATTTAATCAGAAGGAAGCCGAATTGAAATATGTTTTCATTCGGTTTAATGAAAATATTTCTCCATTTTGATTGTAGCAAATTTTTGCATTTGTTTGTTGGTTCCTTCTTAAATCATTATCTTGCAGTCATTGATAGTCGAGGTCATCGACCCACGCTGCGCGTATGTGCATGGTTTAAACAGTCTTGCATGGGTAGCGATGGTATGGATTGATTGCATCGACCAATTTTACATCCTGTTAAAATCTACATTTTAGGTATTTTTAGCTATTTTTAACTTTAAGCTTGAAATTAAGTTTGAACGATGAACCATGGATTTTTCTGATGATCTGATAGAATTGTAGTGAAAGGGTGACTTCAAGAGCAAACTAAGTTGCTTGTCAATGTGTATTAATTTCTTATAACATTTGCTTTTGTTGCGTTGGATAATCTCTTGGATACTATACGAATTAATTATTAGGTGGTTGTCTTCATATTCAACTAATTTGTTCATTTTCTTTTAATTTTTTTGATTTAGATTGTCCTGTGATTCCTGCTGTGTGATATGTGAATAAATTTTAATAAATAAATAATACTTGATTTTGGAATCAAACACTTACAATCCCACATGTTTACTTTACTTTGACTTTTAATTTGTAAGACTGCCGACCAAAATATCTTTCTTAGTTGCGGTATAATCGTCTGAGTCACAACGTGAAAGAATTCACGATCCGCGTGCGTTCTAAGTTCTCCTGATTGGATGGGGTTACACCCTAGTTAGTCTATCTACGTACCATTCGTAGACCATCTGAGAAAATGATTGAAATTTGAGCTATTTGTGTTTCAAGTCCTTTAAATCTCCTAATTAACGGATTACTGCTACTCCTGCTCCAAAATTTACAAATTCTGTATTATACATACTAGGTATTGATTAATATTACTTACCATATAAAACAGTATATTTTGCGACAAAAAGCTGAATTTAGCTTTATAAGGTTTTAAAATGTATGGCAACCAGAACTAAAAGAATATGGTATCTGACCAATTCGCCCCTGCGACAATATAAACCTTTTTTGTTGTTATTACATGAAATGATTAAGTGAAAATTGCAGTCCCATACGTGAATTTACGATAATTAAACTGTGTGGGTTTAATGCTCAATTAAAATAATTAGATAATGAAAATACCCACAACAAAACACTCAAGTGCCACTAATGTACCTAATATTTACTTGAATATTTATGATACAAGACGAAATAAAAATTTGCATAACTTGGGCGCCGACAGCACATTTTACATGTTAACATTCCAAAACAATTTTTGGCAGAGAATTTGAAAGTATGGAAAGACATCTTTTTACGAAATAAATTTTAGAACCTTTTAGAGTAACCGGTGAGTTATTAGTACCTTTTCGTTTGAAAACATAGCAAAACACTTTACCGTATAAATCATGATAACGTTAGAAACAATTTGGTATAACAAATAAATAAAATACGTGACGGTATAACCAATATTTCTCGTACACGATAAATTATCGATAGAGTAGATCAGGTTTCAAAATTACCACCTCTAGTTTGTACCGGCAAAGTTATCCAATGCAATAGACCGTGACCTGAAAATACACAATCCGTTCGGTTTTACTGGTGATGCACTGCCGTTCCGTTCTCTATTTATTAACGTATATTTACCTTTCCATTGGTCAGTGGTTGATCCTCTAAGACCGCCATATATTCTACTTGCACTCTAACTGCAATATATTGTTTGCCAGCTGCCATTACATCGAACACAAAATTGGAATTGAGATTCCAGCTTAAAAAAATTTATAACCGCACTTTTCTCTCATATAACGGATAGCATCGTTACCTACACCAAAAAGCTTTTGTATGTTTCCTTTCTAATAACAGGGTTACGTCTTGTAACGGGTTCAATACGAAAACATTGTATACCAACCACTACCGCACAAATTCTTAAAACAATAACTCGTTGATTGCTTTGAACCCGTTAATTATTAATTAAATTTAGTTATACCACGCTTTTGTTGTTTTGTACTCCACCTAATCAACATTCTATTGATCTTCAAGGACTACCTCCGAATTATGTGAAAGCATCATCGATTTCAAAAAATTTCCAATTAGGAAGTTCGGCTTCATTTATCTAATCAAATAAATGTCGCAAATAATTAGGCTTTTTTTAAATTTAACTCGACACGAAGTTTTACTCTTTCGCCGACTTCCAGTTGTGGTTTTAAAATAAACAACCGTAAAACCGCAGACCTGTTGCATTGTTATTCCAAATGACAAGTTTTCTCCAAGTTCTTATGTTAACATGCGTGCCCTACATTTCAAAATCTGAAAAAGGTCTGCGTACTTTCAAGACATTTCAGTTTAAATTTAAAAAGTAAACTAATTTGCTTAAATCGTCTTTTACAAAAGTTCAACCATTTGCATCGCAATCTCCGGGCAAGTTACGAGTGCAATATTCATTCTCTATTCTATGAAGTTTTCCATTACCTAGTGTAATATAAAAACCACTTAGGAATTGGAAAGATAAATTAGTTTTTCTGATGATTACTCCCAAGCGATATTTCTGGATTTAGAAATTTGTTTAAAACTGGAATAGAAACTTAATTTATTATTTTAACTTTATAAATAGAGAAGTTCTTTGACTAACAGATAAATCGAATTACTTATAAATAAAGTTTTAACTTGATGTAATCGAATAGATGGATTGTTGCATTCGAGCAACGTAAATTATTAAATTCAATTTATTAGTTCCGATAATTACAGAAATTGGGTTTAATATGACCGTTATACGAGGTCGTAGATATACAGGCAAGCATAATGCGACACTTGACAAATTGTAATGAATAATAATTACAATTTATCTCAACTTGGTATGTATAAGTGAATTTTGAATTTCTTTGCGGTTTTGCATAATAGAATTTGAAATATCAACACGCGAATCTAAGAATCACCGCACACGTATCAAGCGAAAAAGCTTGAAAAATTAATTTCAACATTTTTTTTGTCTTTTTGTTGCTTTCGGTATTGAAAGTAACTAATGCGTCTTTTACGTGCAGCTGTCGTAGGAAAATTGAAAATTGTATTAAATAATTTGGTAAACGAACGCCCCCTATTAAATTAAGAATGTTTTCATTAAAATTAATTAAGTATTTCGAAAATTTGTTATTAATGACCACACTTTCATTTTTTGTAACCAATTTTGTCCCGCCTATATCATTCAATTAGCTTTCTTTTATTGTGGGAAAATTTAAAACTTCTCCTGTTAAAATTTATTTGGATGCTTGGATAGCAATGCTGTTAAGTCGTACATTTCCCGAAAAGCTCCTTAAAATAAATTTAAAACGCACATATTTTGTTTAATTGTTTTTACAGATTCAAAAGGTAAAAAATTTTATACTGTTTTAATTACTGCAAAATATGTAATTCTTGTGTGCGTTGAATACAACTTTAATTTCTTCCAACTACCACTCAATACATTTTTTAAAATCCATTCAGACCAAGAGACGCTTTTCACTTAACACCAAGGGGTACCAAAACAGTTTGAATTAAAAAGATGATCCACTGATGAGAATTCTGTGGTAGTGTCCTTATTGTGAAGGATTTCCATCGATGATTAAGATTTACCATAATTTAATTTTCAAATTTCATCGACGAAGTTGGTAGTCGGGCAACTCAAAAGTTGAATCTCTTAATTTCTAGTCTACATAATATAAGCATTTCCATTGTTATAAAGCGACAAGATTTAATATGATTTAATAGGTGTATAATTTTTTTAAGCAAAAACTAATTGTTGCCAGGCAAAATTTGAAGTATAACCAAAATAAAAATGAGCAGGAAAATCAGCGATAATTCTTCCAATCGTCATTGCAATGACAAATGTTTCCTAAGTAGATAATACTAACTTTTCCACCGTCATAGTAGACTTATTGAAATTGTTAAAACAGTAAGTATAAATATTTTGTTTTCAAAATTAATTACCTGTTCAACCAAAAAGAACAACTGTTGATTTTGAACATGCAATTCGTGCAAGCATAAACATATTCCAGCATAAATACCAACTGTTGATTTTGAACTTGTTATTGGCGTAAGCATAAACATGTTTAGGTAGATGTGGATCTAATCTGGCAATTTCATTTAAACCAGACGACAAAATTTCATAAATTAGTTCTGGTCTCAGAATATAGATGGTATCTTTCCAAAATTGATAGTTTGTAAATTTAAGTGTTATCAATTTTGCTTATTCCAGGAACTTAATATCGACACGTTTTTGGACTCTATTTCCATAAATGGAAGTCTGGATGGCTTACAATATAATTACAAAATTGTGGGTTCCTGATCATATTTACTTATAAGTTGAAATTAAAATTCTTCAATGATTCAAAATCTGGATACTGCAATAATTAGAGAAAGTTTATCAGCGTAATAAAATTCCTTTGTGGTGGTCCATTTAATCTCAACTTTACAGAAGGAAAGTTTATAACTAAATTTTGAAAATGATGGAATGGAATATTGCGAATAGTGCAAGAACATTCACCCCTGTGGAATGTGTCAATTTATTGTTATTGTTTGAACTTTCTCTTGATTCTACGTAAGGAAGCCTTCGTTTCTTTGATCCTCTTGAATTTCTGAATTTGTGAACTTATAATTTGAAAAGATCGGATGGGTTGACTGCAATTACCGAATTAGCAGAGTGAATTTCATTGAGAAGAGAGTAGGTAAGTAATAAAACCATCTATTATGCACTTAAATTTTCTCGTGCTTTACAAAAACTCTTTTAAAACTTCAAACTTGAAGTTATAATTACGAACTTACCAAAATATTAGCAACTACAAAATCGGAGAAGATTCTATAGAAAGTCAGGCCTTAACACTGTAATAAAGTTAAATTTTGCATTAAAGGCAAAAGCTTTACCAAACTTTATTCGGCATCATCGTTATAAAAGATCACTTTTTGGCTGTAAATATGTAATAGGAGCTTTTTAAAGGATTATATTGCTAAATTCGATTTAAATTTAATGAAAATTTAATTAGAATTTTATATCTGCTATTGATATTGGTGTCAAATGAATGAAATACAATTTCATCTGTAGTTAGTACTATATATCCTGGATAAACTCGCAGTTATATTCATGTGTTGGAAGTTTGCCCAAACATATCAGGCTTCGAGCACGCAATAAACACCTGTAATGTTTGCACAACACAGTTAAATATGGTTCTGCCGTTTTGGTATTTCCCTATAGCAATAATTTTTGAACAATAATGTGAAATATTACCATAAAGTAAAGAATATTATTCAAAATGTTCACGATTGCGTGACTTGCATTGCATTAGTGTAAAAGTTGTATTTGTTTTTATTTTTAAATCAATTTGAATTTATTACACTTAAGCGTTATTAATATACATAAAAGCCATTTAAACTTATTTACAAACCTTCAATTTAAGAATATTCAACGTTTTCAAAATCGCGAAAACTTTATCAATTTGAGGACGCTATATAATTTTCAATTAATTTAAGCACGCTTTTCTTTTTATTTCAGGTTTTTCTGGAACTTAATTTAAAAAGTAAAAATATGAAGTTTGTTTAATTACCCACTTAACCGTCGCATAAAAAATAACTTTCGTTTAATAATTACACTGTCGAGTTTGCGGTAGCACTTTTTCTATTTTGCAAATATTGAACCAATCAACTGCGCTCCGATTCTAGCAAAGTTTCAAATTTAATTTAACTGGAGTGTAATTTTAACCTTAGTAAAATTGAATTGAAGTTGAAATTGAAAATTGGCAAAGAAAAGGTATAAATATTTTCGAATTTAATAATCAATTTCTACAGTGTGGTTTACCTTATCAATTAGCTGAAAAATCGCACTATAGGAATATTACACTACAATTATTGTAAGGTTAACGAAAATAATAGAGAGGTGATGAGAAAGAAAAAAGAAGAAACAATATTATCACAAAAGAAATTAAGGTCTACCATGAGAAAGTGGTAAAGTAGCTACAAGAATTGATGGAAGTTCTGCAGGTTAAAGCTAAGCTGACGAGGAAAATCAAGATCGGAAGTGATACGCATGAAACACTAGATGGAAGTGGAGTCACGGTCCAAGAAGAGACCTTACCGTTGAAGAAATATTCGAAAACAATGGATTGGAGACTAAGCGAAAAACGAGGCATAGGAGACTAAAAATACGTTGGATAAATGCAGTAGCAGGAGATCGTAAGTTGATGGGTGTATCTAACTGAAAGATGAAATGCAAGTACAAGGAACAAAATAGAAAATGAACCAAAATTACAGCAAAATCTATAAAATAGATGGAAGATAGTAAAGATTAATCCTATTATATTCCATTAGGAATGGACTCTGCTTATTGTTATACATTCTGCTGTAAAGTTTGTTTAAACATTGACTGATTTTTTTTGCAATGATGTAAATCACTAAGCAGAAAATATTAAATTTGCAAGTGCATTAAAGAAGCATTGTAAATGAATAAGGAGATTATAAAGTAAGAATCCGTTCCAGCATCTTCTACATTACGGTGATAAAACATGAAATATATTGATATGGTACAATAAATCGAGACGAATATAAAGAAATATCGCATATACTATTTTCTTATATTGAACAGTTCCTGACACTTATCTAAATATTGTTATGGCACATGTAGGTATATAATATATAGCAGTATATTGCCCACTTTTATAAATGCTACTCAAATACATTATATAAATTTTTATTACACGGAAATTGCATTTTGTATTTGCCTTTGTATTTTCAATACCAATACAATACGTGAACTACATAGTTAGCCTATTTTAAACAACCACAAATACATTCGTATGTAAGTATGTAAATAAATATATATCCAATATTATAATATATTTCATTAAATTACACAAGTTCAAAACCTGATTAAAACATTAAAAGTTAAACTGATTGTGAAGTAATTTCCACAAGTTATTTTACTAAATTTCCCTTTAAATTAAATGAAAAGTTAAATTGTGTAAGTTTATTTTAAATAACAGTAAACGGAAAAATTGAGAAAATTCCTTAAACTTTCGGTTGACTTTTCAAATTATTTTCAGTCAGTTTAAACTGAACACCAGCGCGTGAAATTAAAGCAATCACTTTGGTTAAATTGTGATTTAGTGATAACGCTACACGGGGGTCATAAACCAATTTGTTCTAAATCCTAGCTATTTTTCTTTCTCTAAGTTCACAATATATCGTACGATATGATGACGTAATAAAATGAAAACTTTTGTTTTAGAAAAGGAATTTCAATTTTTTTGCCAATTAAAATTTCTAAAACAAATTTTGAGATTATATTCATGAAATTAAACAAAAGTAACACAAAGCTCTAGTATATAAATTATTCCAGCGAAATATATCAAAACACACAAAAATATGATTCACATATGTTAAATTTACTAGTATTGTCGCACACAAAACAGAAAACGCCTCCTAAAAGACATATTTCACATTTTAATAAAAATAAATAACTAAAGATAAGATAAACAGCCCTGCAACACGCCATTATTGTATTATATTATAAAAGAGATGGCACATCGTTCATTTAAGCGTAAACACCATGCACTGTCAACTTTCCCACATTATACGAGATTTTAACATGGAAATATTGTTTGTAGTAGGTCTTTCAAAATGTATCGATATAGTGCTATGCGTAAGAAAAGAATGTTTTGAAAATGTCAACTACATTTCATTTAAAGATAATGCAACCCGGGCTAGCTCTAACTAGTTTTAAGTAAAAAAATAAATAAATAAGTAAAAACACTTTTTAAACTAAGTGCAGAAGAGTGTACTATTTTGCAATATGTCAACCCGAAGTCCTCTAGGCCACTGTGATGGCGTCCAATGAGGGTAGGAGAAGTTGCTTGACTATTTCAAATAAGGAGCAAACAAGAATGCGAGCTTAACGATTGTTTCCCTTCCTGTTTATCCATGGAAAACTATCACCGTACAACAAACCACAACTTACATCAGTTGGATCAAATTAAAACGTAAAAATTCGTCTCAGGTCCCCAAATGGGTTCATTTATGCCATGCCATACTATCTGCTTTATGAATATTGTCCGTGGCCACGTCAAGTTTCGTTATCAGCAACTGTCAAGTATTTTAACCAGATGGTGGAAGGTTCGATTTAAGGCCGCGATATTTTCATGGAGAATATTTTGTTGGTCTCGATTCACTTACCTCCCTCCTTTGGCCACACCCAATACATTTTTGAAATTGGTTAAAATTTGGTAGGGTCTGAAAGCAGCAGTAAAGAACGTCTATTTCCGTGGTTTGGAATGCAATTTAACCTGTAGGTTCGTTCACTGTTTCAATAGAAGCAGTGCATCCATGAAGTTATTTGAAAAGTGTAATAACAGAGGATTGGGTTTTAGGAGGTAAGGAGAGGAACAGCTACATTTGAATCTACCTTAAATTGTCTTACTACTTTTTAATATTCAACCGCTCTACACAACGTCGACGACTCAAGAATGAACAAAAATAAACTTTTATTGTACAACTTTGGCAAATTTCATTGTGCAAATTCAAAATTCGATCAGTGATGCTCAAACTCTTGCGGCAGTGTAATAACGCATGTAAAAGGAAGTTTAAAATGTAATTTCATAGTATAAAATTTCAACATTTTGCGGGCAACCAATTTACTGTTTTCATAGCTGAAAACATTGACAGTTACACATTTAGAGAATACGTGGTATTTTAATTGGTGAACAAGAAAATAAACAGATGTATCACATAATATGAGAAAAGGAATTCTAGAAAGCACCACCTTTATGACAATACGAAGCTTTAATGTGGCATTTCAAATTAACCTTTTCATTTTTCCCTGTGTTTATTTCAATGCTTGACAACTTTAAAGTGTATGATATAATTATTTGTTATAAAAATACATTGGAGACGCATTGGCAAAAAAGGATTAAAAAACTATTAACAAATGAGTTATACACCCATCGTTCTTTTTCTCAAATAAGAAACAAAACTTGATTTTTTTCGCCATAAATAAGTGACACTTTTGGGAAAAATATTTTACCTAAAGATGCACTTAAAGAATTTGACGTGCCTCACCGCACTTATTTAGTGGAAAACTCAGCAGCAGCTGTTTTTGCTGGAAACTTTCAAATTTTCTAGAGAACCTCAAAGGCTTAATTATTAACCGACGTTTTATCTGCCGCTTAAAATGAGGAGGTGTTTTATAATTGGTTGTAACAACGATAAATTTTCTAACAAGCACGTAGGGGTACCAAAATTAGATTACCCCTGCTAATAAATTTATCAGTTAATCTGAAGATATAAAAATTAATTTATGTTTAAGCATCCTCTAAACCTAAACATATAATGTGGTAGCTGCACTTCTTTCACATGTAAGCCCTGAAAATATATGAACGCATTTTAAAACCCCAGTGTATTTAAAAAAATAACACGATTTATTTTTTATTTTAGCAACTGTTGTTTTTATTTTGGCAAACTCTAGGTCTGTAATTACTACTCGAGATAACAGAAATTGAATTTCATTTGTGCAATTTTTTACTACTGTGGTAATTGAAATATCGATTTTGTTTCAAAGCATTGGAAGTTGGTATCGGTAATCACTAGTTGAAGGGATGTAAATCAATTTATCAAACAAATTATAATTAAAAATTTAAACAAGTTTAATGAGATATGATACGAATATGGCTTGCTTTTAGTATTTGTAAACAGTAAACTGATTTATTTTAATCCGAAGTTTAATACTTTCTTCAGAAAATTAGCTGATACTTAATTACTTTATATAAAACTGCATAAGCTACTTTGGGTGTAATTTGCAATATTTAAAATTTTAATATTACAAACCCTGTTCAAAATGGTTCGGAATTCACGTTAAATTGTAGATCCCCTACGTGAGTAATAGAGATTGTCAGGTTCATCCGAACCTTTTATACTTTTCGGTTTGGAGAGAAACATTTAAACCATTTACCTTAGAGTAGTGGGTAGACATTCGGTGAGCAAAATTTTTTAACCATATCTGTTAAGAAATTCTTAAATATATAATAAAATGTTTAAAAAGTATACAATCAAATTAATAAATTAAGAAATGTTTAATCTTAAAACAACCCGAAAACGTGGTTCGAATTAATAATATAATAATTCGAAACAATAGAAAAAGAACAAAATAACCAAATACTTAGTCAACAAACTAAAAATAAAAAGATGAACTTTCAAAAGCGCTAATAACTTAGTAGTTGATGCACATTAAATGTAGATAAAAATAAATAAAATCTCACTCTCAAGCGAATGCTTCCGTAAATTATTATAAACGTACATTAATTATGTTTAAAGTTTGAATTTTAAAGTGAATTTGAATATCGTGTCTAGTGTTAATTAGCAATGAACCACATGAACGATATATTTGACGACGGTGTGGACATATTGAAAATCATTGATTTCAGATTTCCTAAATTTATTTTACCAAGTCCAAAAGTAATTTGTGTTACAAAATTAAACTGTTTAATAGTTCTTGCTCACCTAGAAATCTAATGGGATTTCTGAGCTGATAAAATAAATGCTTTAATTTAATTTATAATCGTGAGGGCCACAGTTGTTCAGCCTTTTACCTGACCCAGTGATTTAATAGTATAATAATTACTTGTAAGGAATTTAAAAGCTAGGCCCGGCACGTTTTGCAACCACCTTCGTGCGTTATGAAACTGCACCCACTGCAATTAATGTACATCATAATATTATGTAATATAATTTGTTTTCTTGATACGGACATTTTTAGTGGACACACCAAGCCACTGCTTTAATCGCCCCTCTCGCACTAAATTCCTCAGCCATTTAAGTTTCAAACTGTTAAAAATCTTTAAAGTATCTACGTGTTAAAACTTTTGTGTAAATTGCGTGAATCCTAACTGAAAATTAAACGTAATTCGATAAAATAAATGATTATCGTTAAGGTGGGTAGGTTTTCATTACCTGTTTCAAATACTTAATGACACCCTTATTCGCAATGTCTTCAAATCAGAAAGATTAATCAAACGAGTCAATTTTACGTTTTGGGGCTTAAAGTGGCACAAGTACTAAATTTAACAATCTGGAAATTATAATTGCACAATGACAATTATTTGCTAAGTTGAAAACATGCGATGGACTATAACGTTTCATGTTAACGATTTAACAGCATCTCTGGAGACCAAAAACGGTTTTAATCTGGTGGTCAGCGATCTTCCCAAGTTTTATATTTCCCGGGGGCATTCTGACGAAGTAGAGACAACAATTTCTGTATTTTGTATCTCATCATCTTTCTACTTCCTACTTCCTTTGTTACTTGGAAACATACATAATATTTGAATATATAAAACTTAATATTTCAAAGAGGTTTTAAAATTATAATTAAGTAACCCACACTTTCAAAAACTATAGCAATAACGCAATAAAATATCTGTTTGTTCTCTAAACTCATTGAAAGTTCTATAAGTTGCAACTTAATCAAGATAAAAAACTTTCGACCATTTTATCTCGTAAATGTATTGTCGGAAACTTGCAATATATTTTACAATTTTAGTTTAAAACTTATCAAATTTATAGCTTCGCTTCAAATAAATATTGAAAAAATGTAGTTACAGATTGGTTTACATATTTAAAAATTATACTTTTATTAAATCTAAGTAGAAAATGGAGTTCAGATATTTGGTAAAATTTAATTCCCGATTCGTCTTGTATCAGGCAAAATATTTATTCAAAAATTTTTATGTAGGAGAAGCTATTTGAAATTTTAATCCAAGAGCTTTTCCAAAAAGCTTTTTGTCAAAGAAACAATAGAACACTTTGCCCAATTTTATTCCTTCATTGAGATATCCTGGTAACTTGTAAAATGTTGCTTGCAATACGGCAGTTTTAGTTTATTTGAGGAAAACTCAAAACAAAATTTAAATTTTAAAATATTTTTTTGTAATAAATATAATAAATTAGGTTGTGTTATTTTAAACAATTGTCGCTTACTTCGTTCTACAAATTTATCACTTTTTTCCTCCTGTGTTCCGGGCAAAGTTATTCTTAAAACAACCTTAAGTACATTCAAGTGGCTCGTAAATTTTGACTAAAACTGTAAGTTTCTGGTGACAATATTTATTGTTGTGTTTTTACAAGTATATCAAATATAAAGTAGATGCACTTGTAAACTTAAAATAATGTAATTTACTGTATATAGGGTGGTCCGGTACAGAAATAAGGATTTGGGAGGAAATTAAGGATACTTGTCAGGATATGCTTAGGATATCAAAGCTGAATATTTATGAAGACCTTTATTTTGATGTCTTAAGCGTATTCAAAAAGTACCCTTAAGTTGAACCATTTTCCGAAAATATTTTGAAAACTATTTTTCTATTTTAATACTAATTTTTGTCACAAAAATTTTAAATAAATGCTAACTATTTATTTATGTCTACTCGTTATGGTGATTTATAACATCATAACAAATACTCGAGTCAAATTTTCAAGAAATAAATTTACGTGCATAAAGGCATATACATTTTTCATAAAATAAAGAATAGATCAAGATCAAGATCAAGGTCAAGGGCTTTTTCATTCCTGTCGGAATATTGCCACTTCTATTGAAGTCTTTACAATCCATTTCACGAGGTGGATTAATCCTCTTTTTTCTACTCTTTTTACTACAACTTTTTACCACAGCGTGTGGATGTCCACCGAAAGGCCGGGCTAAGAAATTCTGCGAAGTCCGCGACTTGAACCCAGAATTTCCGCTCCGTAACTCAACCAGCGATCACATCACTCCACACCGTGGTCTTAAAAATAAAGAATAACTTATTATAATTAGTAATTTAGCACAAGATCATTCTAGGAAAAATTGTAGGATAGAGAATTGGAAAATGAAAGATGCCTACCTTTTTGCCTATAAAGCTCCTAATCCTCAAACGGTTCGTCAAAGCTTTTTTCCATTTTCCTCGGGGATGTCACTAGACCATTTTCTCAAAACACTATCACGAAAACTTTAAATCATAAAATGTTTCGATGGCTAATGAATTCAATTATTAAGAAACAAAACAAGATTTAAATAGAAACTCTGCTTTCATTTCTATAACCTTTTTTGTTTGTAGTGAAAATTATAGTCAAAAGTTTTCCGTAATTACTGATAATAATTATAATAAGAAAATCCTACTCTCTGGCTAAATCATATAGGCCAATTAGTCTTACATCCTTCTTTTTGAAGGCACTGGAAAGACTGTGCGATAGAGAAATTCGGGATGCAGTGTTGGTGCATAGCCCACTACACCTGAATCAACATGCATACACTACGGGGAGATCTACTGAGTCTGCACTACACAAGGTGGTGGAGCGTATCGAGAGATCGTTACAATCTCAGGAATGTACCCTGGGAGCGTTTATTGATATTGAGGGAGCGTTTGACAATGCTACCTCTGAAAGCATCTGCAACTCCCTACATGAACACAATGTGCCTAACACCATCATTAGATGGATCAGATCTATGCTGAACTGTAGGGCTGTTGAGATAAGTGTGGGAGATGCGAAAATTAGAGGGGCGGTTAATAAGGGCTGTCCGCAGGGAGGCGTTCTCTCGCCTTTGCTGTGGAATTTTGTGGTGCATAGCCTCCTAAAGCTACTCAATGATAACGGTTTCTACACTGTAGGATACGCAGATGATATAACCATACTGCTTAGGGGGAAATTTGAAGATGTCCTGTGTGAATTAATGCAGGGCGCTTTAAGAATCCTTGAGGCATGGTGTTCAGAGCAGTCTCTTTCGGTTAATCCAACCAAGACTGAGCTTGTACTATTCACCAAAAAAATAAAGCTGAGGAACATGAGAATGCCTCGCTTAAAGGGAACCCCTCTTAAATTGGCTTCAGAGGTCAAGTATCTGGGAATTACACTCGACTCGAAGCTAAATTGGGGCAAACACATTAGCACTAAAGCGACGAAAGCAAGCATGGCCTACTGGCAGTGTCGCAGGGCATTGGGAAGATCATGGGGTTTTTCCCCAAAGATTGCCCTCTGGCTGTACACTGCCGTAATAAGGCCTATGCTCTGCTATGGCGCACTCGTCTGGTGGCCCAGAACCAGACTGACTACGGTGGTGTCCTCTCTTGAACGGCTGCAAAGATCAGTCTGCGTAGCAGTGACGGGAGTGATGCGAACAACACCCACCGCTGCACTGGAGGTTCTCATCTGCCTTCCTCCCTTAGATCTCTTTGTGGAGGAGCAGGCGCTGAGAGCCGCTCTAAGAATGCGGGTATGGGGTCTTTGGACCCATAGGTGGGGAGCCAAGGGGCATACACGGATTCTGGAGGACTACTCTAAAAGGGTGCCTCTTCTGAGTCTTGATGCTGACAGGATCCCCCCCAAATATGTGTTTAGGAGAAATTTTACAATTCTGTTAGACACAAAAGGATCTAACCGTGCTGACATATGTCTGTACACGGACGGCTCCAAAAACAAGACTGGCTCGGGTGTGGGGATATTCTCCTCGGAACTGCAGCTAGATATGAAGATATCGTTGGGGAGGTACGCCTCTGTTTTCCAGACGGAACTCATTGGAGTGCTCCGCTGCGCAGAATTAGTCCAGGAAAGTAATATCCGGGGCAAAACAATTCAAATAATCACTGATAGTAGGGCGACCCTTGCGGCACTAAATCGCTGCAAGATCATCTCTGGTCTTGTGCTACAATGCATTGAGACACTAAACGTGATATCAATTCATAATGTCGTAACTCTCAGCTGGGTTAAAGGGCACGAAGGGAATGAGGGCAACGAGAGGGCTGATGAGCTGGCGAGGCTGGGTTCGGGAAATGCACCATGCGGTCCGGAACCTTTTCTCACACTGGCTGTTAAAACCCTTGATGCTATCATAAAAGGGGAAACCCGCAGACTGCATGCGGAAAGATGGGTGAATGTCGCTGGATGCCGTCAGGCTAAGGCGGCAATTAACGCACCGTCTGACAAACATGCAAGATACTATCTGAAGTTGTCTAGGGACAGCCTACGAATTATCGTGGGATGTCTTACGGGGCACTGTAAGCTAAACAAGCATTTACACACAATGGGACTTGTTGACAGCCCATTGTGTCGGGGATGTGAAGAAGAAGATGAAACAGTGGAACATGTGCTTTGCGACTGCCCAGTGTTAGCATCGAAAAGAGGATCCATGTTGGGTAGCTTCTGGCCTAGCATGGCCAGTATTAGTAGCACACCGCCTTCAAAAATACTCGAGTTCGTCTTGAGTTTGGGATGGCTTGAGGAATAGGAGGATGGGGGCTGCTGACACCGGAGGTAGCATAATGGGCCCGGTTTTGTGGCCTGAGTGCATGTAAACCTTGGTTTGCCCTCCACACTTAATCCAGAATCCAGAATCCAGAATAAGAAAATCACTCGCGCATTTTAAATGAAAACCACTAAAACTCTTTAATTAACAATTTTTAAGGAGCAAATTTAATGCCAACTAACGCCACTTATAGCAAATGCCAAGTGATTCAATATTAGAACTTATTAGTTCATTCTTTTTACCGAATGACGCGCTATGACCGATTAGTCATTATGATGCATTTTACGTTTAGAATTGAAAAAACGTATTAAAAATTTTTAAATAATCAAAGGACGAGTACTTTTTAATATAGCATAAAAAGTGTATGTTTACTACCTTTATATTCAAAAAGCATTAATTTTTCCTTAAAACTTTGAAATAACCGAAACGTATCTGTTTTCAAATACCGAAATAGTAATTCAAATATACGTGCGATACTTGAGCATTCAGTAATCGCGTGTTTACAAAATATTCGACAATGAAACAATTAAAGAGACTCCATATTTTCCAATTTTCTGACCATTCCTAATTGAAGACCAATTTATGTACAAAATCATTGTAAATATTTAAACGGTTGCGGTGAAATGATAAATTTTGAAGCAACAACCTATTATAATTTGCCATATACAGGGCAGGTTATCCTTTCAAGAACTTTTCAACCTCTAAACCAAAAGATAATTGAAAACTAGGTAAATTTTTATTATGTTTTCACGTAGTTTTCAATACGTCAGTATTGACATTTACAATTTACATTAAATTTAATTTTTAATTTTCTTCAATTTTAAGAAGCCTAAAATGTTACAATTCCTACGCAGTAATATCTGTAAGCCCCTGTTATTAAAATTTCATAGACACTTTTCATCAGAATATGAAGAAATCCTACAAGAATTTCTAGAAAAGCAGAATCCTGAATCATTGAAACGCCAAAGAACCGGAAAAATTACGGCGGTTATTGGTGGAGTAATAGACGTAATATTTGAGCATGCACCTCCCCTTCCACGAATTAACAACGCGTTGGAAGTAGTTGATAGAAAACCAAGAATGATTCTTGAAGTTGTTCTACATGTTGGAAAGCAGAGCTTGCGCAGTGTTGCGATGGATTCTACCGAAGGTTTGCGACGTGGCATGGAAGTGTTTGATACAGGCAAACCAATACATGTTCCCGTAGGACTACAAACTCTTGGTAGAATAATGAACGTAATTGGAGAACCAATTGATGAAAGGGGTCCGATAGTTTCCGATTTCACAAAACCTATCCATGCAGATGCGCCAGAGTTTACTCAAATTTCATCCAAAGATGAACTATTAGTGACTGGAATTAAAGTGATTGATTTATTAGCACCATACGCTAAAGGAGGAAAAGTCGGTTTATTCGGGGGGGCTGGTGTTGGGAAAACTGTGATAATAATGGAGCTTATTAATAATGTGGCTAAACAGCACGGTGGATATTCCGTTTTTACAGGTGTCGGCGAGAGAAGTCGAGAAGGAAACGATTTGTACCATGAGATGATGGAAAGTGGTATAATTTCAATAAAAGATACATCATCAAAGGTCGCATTAGTGTATGGACAAATGAACGAACCCGCAGGTGCTCGTTTACGGGTTGCTTTGACGGGATTAACTGTTGCCGAATATTTTAGGGATGTACATGGTCAAGACGTGCTTTTTTTTGTCGACAATATTTTTAGATATATCCAAGCCGGCGCTGAAGTTTCTTGCCTGCTAGGACGCATTCCATCCAATATAGGATACCAAGCAACACTTGCTACTGATATGGGGACCATGCAGGAACGCATTACGACTACCACGAAAGGTTCCATTACATCTGTACAAGCCGTTTACGTACCTGCTGATGATCTAACGGATGCTGCACCCGCTGCCACTTTTACTCATTTGGATTCAACCACCGTACTCTCTCGTGGAATTGCAGAACTTGGACTCTATCCAGCAGTTGATCCGCTCGATTCGGTTTCTCGAATTATGGATCCTAAAATCCTAGGAGTGGAGCATTATAACATCGCTAGAGCGGTACAAAAAGTTTTGCAAAATTACAAAAGCTTGTTAGACATGATTGCAATATTGGGGATGGAGGAACTGTCGGAAAGTGATAAACAGATAGTGTATCGTGCTCGTCGAATTCAACGGTTTCTTTCGCAGCCATTTCAAGTGGCTGAAGTTTTTACTGGACAACCGGGAAAATTCGTAAATTTGGACGATACGCTTGACGGATTTAAAAAAATCCTTTCAGGCGATTTAGATCATTTGCCTGAAATGGCTTTTTATATGGTTGGAAGTATTAAGGAAGCTGTCGAAAAGGGTCGTAAACTGGGAGCTTAAACTGTTTAATTTTTATTTTTATTTTCTGTTTATTTTACTATATAATTTAAAAATAAAATAATTTTAAAACGAGAACTGTTGGAATCTTACTGTGATCGATGCATACGAGGGTTAGAAAGAGGAAAACTTGGTTTGAGTCCCGGGGGGGCGATTCAAATAAATTCATGTGATGTATAGGGTGGACGATAACAATGAAATGGTTCTGTTTTATTCACTTTTCAAGAGCAAGAAATGTTTTTGGTCATAGAGAATCATTATATGAAAATTTTGAAGAAAATAAAATAAATTTAATATAAAGTATTTTTAGGATGTTAGGGAATATTATTATTTATACGTTTCATTATATTGGTTGGTAACTTTTGTTTAAAAGATTTTGAAGTACCTCGTTAACATTCATAGTTTGTTAAGAATTCTACCGCCTTGACGATAACTACATAACCATGAAATTAGTTGAAAAATAAACTTAATAACTTTAAGTTGAACCTAAATAGTATTTATAAAACAAAATTTCCTTCTAAAACAGAAAAATTTAAAATTTTAATATTTGAATACAAAATTTTCCAGTTACCAGAGAAAATGTAAGCAGGAGAAAATATGAATACAATATGAACCATGAAAAACAATAATTTAAAAAATTTAGAGCTTTCGCGTTTTGAAACTTTTCTATGGAAACAAATTCTTACGGCAACACCCCAGAAGAAAATATATTTGATAATCCTTAGGATAAGATTACAGATTCGTCGCTTTTCTGCTCAAGTCCGATAAGAAACGGAACATGGAACTTCTAATCTACTCCGAGTCTCAAATGCAGTTATTCCCATTGGTCCAATTTACATTTTGGATTATTCTTGCAGCCCACTCAGTAAATATTACTTTCACGTGGAAACCCCGTATTTTTCACGGTATCAAATTTTCATCTGATTTTCCTTCGTATGTTAATCACTTTTGGCATAATTACGCTCCTTAAGAAGGCGCCGTGAAAGAAATTTAAATTTGTTAAATTTGGCTGTTAATAAATAATCTTTAGAATTTAAACTGACAGTTATTTTACTGCATGTATAATTTAAGCTCGAGCATTTAGTCTGTTTAATAATTTGCTAGTCTTTCGAACTGATTTATGTAAGCTTAAAAATTTAAAGCGAACCTAAAAATGTCACTTAAAAATTGTTCTACATAAGTAATTGTTTAATCGAATTTATTATACTCGTAGTTGTGAGAATAAAAATTATACAATTATACGAACGAGAGAGGACCGGTCAATATCATGGTCGTTAAGTAGGTAAAGTAAAATTAGCTTGAGAACGATGGGCGTAGCCAAATTCCTGCATAGTAGATGTGGAGGGAGAACGCAATTCCACTAATTGACACCAATATGGACCCCAACAAACGAATTTTCGTAACTGTACATAAGCTCCACCCATCGTTCTCGAACTAATTTTAGTCTACGTTAACTACTAAATGCTGACTGCGTACAGTTCGACTTCAAGTGTGGTCTGGTTATTGGTGGTTTAGATTAAACTACATGTCAAATAGTAGGTTTCTCTAGGAAGGAATTACAGACGAAGATTGTTTCTTCCAACATATTCGTTGTGTTTGTTTAAAATTTCCTAACCTTAAAAAGAAAAAGGACCTCTTGTTAGAATATCGTAGCTACTGGACCACTGCTTACAAGCAACATCAAATAAATAGGATTATTAGCTTGTAAACTTAATAGAACCACTTCAACAATTACGATCCATTGTTCCTGTAGCCATATTCAAATGCATCTAATTCGGAATTTAAACTAAACTTGCTACTGGTGGGTATAGTAAAGGAACTTTACAGTGTTGGGCTACAATTTACAAATCCGGCTGTCGCAAACTTTGCATATTATCGTTGAGGCTAACAATCTCTGTATTGGTATTAATATTTCGATAATTTTTGGCTTATAAAATTAAAAATAGCGGAATTAAACCGGTTTGTGGTAATAAAAAGATATTAATTGTGCATTAAGTATTTGAATTATTATTAAGCGGTGGAAAAAGCTGTCGACATTTTTAAAATTATAAGCGCCATTAAAAGATAAAGAAACGCGAAATGGGGTAAGAGTAAAATATTAATAATCATGTCAGGCACAATATAAGATTATGGCTGGTAAATTCACAAGTTTAACAACTATCATAATATTATATTAAATACATTTATGTTAAATTATTAACAATATTAAATATTAAGTTAATCAACAATTTATTTAATTTATAATTTACTAGCTTTAAGCAATTAATAGATTACCTATTTTTTCCTTCCTCCCGGTTCCCATGGTTGGCAGGATTAGCCTTAAATCTCAATAACTCACATTTGATTGTAATTTGATTTGATTACATTGTTATTGTAGCGTTGTGAGAACCCTGCTCACCAGGAGGCGCAGGAAAATCATCAAAAAATATAAAAATATACAGAATAAAATGGTCCTTTTATACATCTTCCTTGAAAAGGCTATAATACTTGCTATCGCATGTTAGTGATTTGGAAGTTCCATTAATGGTTTTTTTTTGCACTCGAAGTGTAACTACATTAAAAATTGCTCCCAAACCCAATTGCTCCACTAAGGGCCGGTCTTTCTAACTCCGTTGAACTAGCAGTTAATATCTAACTTATTTACCGAAAAGACGTCCGATATTGAATTTATCTAACAGATAAGTTAACAGGACGTTTAACTGCAGATTGAAATACCGGCCCTAAGGGTTTTAAAATTTGAAACTTATTTATTTAATGGTTTATCCAACTACATTTTCTAGTTAAAATTTATCTTAAACAGAAGTTGCTATTTTATTATTTTGTGTTGAATTATTGAGTTCTGAAGAAATAATATCAAATCTAAAACACAAAATGTAGTCACTTGCATCAGTTAAAATTTTATTGTTGTTTCTTATTAAGAATTATGAAAGCTTTATATATTATTTTATGGGAAGTACACTTTATTTATTGCAATCTTATGAATTGTATGTTGTAATTTTTGATGCATTAGTTTTAAGTATCGGAATCATTTGAATTTCAGAGGTAGTGCGTTAAAATTTTTGACGTCAAGTCCTTCAAGGTTTAATTTTTAGTTTACTCTTTGCATGCATTGAATGTAGTGTTAAATGATACGTTGATTGAAATTTTGTAGCTTCGCTTTAAGATTTAAATTACAATGTATGCTTTGAAATTGGGATCTCCCCGATTTCGTTTTGTTTTTGAGAAAGCAGGTTATAAAGTATTATGTAATAGCTTGAATCTAAGTGAATTTAGTTTTTACTTTTACAGCAAATTATTATCCTTTTGCGTGTACTTTGCTATTTTCAATAATTTTGCAACCGAAACGGTTGCTAAGAAGTATTATAAATATGATTTTTTGGTGAATTTGGCGGGAATGCCGCCCTAGAGAAAGTAAAAAAGCTTTTTAAACCATATTTATCAATTTAAAGGATTGGGTAAAATTGCGTGCTTTTGAAATTAGCTTTTTTGTCAAGAAATCGTTACAAAATAATTAAGAAACATTAAAAGCTATACAAAATAGCATCTAAACACGGTAAAAGGTTTAGAGCTAACACTAACAAAAATTTATAGTTAATTTTACAACTTTGCAAAAGTTACTTCTTTTAAAAGTTGGACGATGTTCCACAATTCCGTTGCACGTGTTCAATTCCTTTAAACTACACCGTTGAAAAACTTTTCCACTTGTTTCCCTTTTGCTTTTATCGTTACTGGATCATCATAATACAGAAGGACAATGGTGTTTTGGACATTCAATTAATGTTAAGATTAAACTACATTAAATGAAAATGTACGTAACCAAAGTTTGCGAAGCAAAAATTAATTTCCATTTATTTTATTTATTCATTTCTTTGATTAAAAAGTTTATTCAAATTTAATCCAACAAAATATCATTTACTCTAAATAGAAAATCTTATTTAATATTCTTTGAAAATTTCCTCGAGAGAAAAATAATACAGATTACTACTTAATGTCAATTTGGAGGGTCAAGGTTCACTCAGGTTGGTAATTAGATTTCTAAGTAATTAGTATTTTAGATAAAAATGTAGGTAGGTATTAAGAAATACTACTTCGGTGTGCTTTTCATTTGATTTTTCTTTTTACCGAATGAACAACTACCGTTTCAAGCTAATGTTCAAAGGAAACACTGAATTAAATTAAAGATTTTAAGTACAAACTTTAATTTTAAATTAAAAAACCTTTTTTGAAATTAGTTTACAAGAATATGGCGGCTTTTGTTGTAGTTTTCCAGCTAATTGAAATAAATCCAATTACGTCTTATCCGGTTACTCCATTATACAGGATACGTTACTCATGAGAAACTAGGAAGGAAGGTACAAGAAAATTGATTTATAATCCTAAGACATGTAGGTAGGCTATTAGTTTCTAAGTTACTGTTGTCAAAGTTAGCAAAATCCTTTATAAAGTCATCAAGTAGCATCTGAAATTTAACACAAAATATTCTTCATCACTTTTATATTTAAATTAGAGGAAACTCTTCCAACAATAATGTTATTTCAAAAAATAGTGTTTCTTTAGATCTTTCCTCGAATACGTATTCAACATCCATGTTACCTATAAATAGAAAGAAAGCATTTATCTAATTCATTAAATGAACAAGGGACACCCTATTGACTAAACTTTAACACGAACGCCTAACCAGTAAAACTCATTTTATTGGGCTTACTTTTATGTTTAAACGATTAAAGTCTTCCAAATTTACAGTTTCGTGTTTATTTAATTAGACTCGCTTCGTACCGTAATTGGTTAGTTATATTATTAAAATTGACCGACTAATGTTACTTCAAAATCATAACAAATAGTTAGAGTTTTGTTCTACCAGTTGAAAAGTAAAAGTTCTTCCTTAGTATTTAGGCGCTGCGTCATTAATTTGCTTCATATTTTGACTGCGAAGATGCTAGGTTTCTTAAGTGATTTAACTGTCTTATAATCAAGATTTCATTGTTAAGATTCAAGTTTATACTCTGTTATGCAGTCAGAAATCAGATTAGGCGGTTGCTCCGAGCAAGTTACGTACATACCTCCGCATGATACTCTCTAATCTAAAAGGACATAGGTGTGTATGCACTGTCGCCCCTGCTTTGCAAATTAAAAGCAACTATCAAAGTTTATCAGCGGACATGATCACTCAGGGTGATCTGGTTACCTGGTTTTAACTCAAATTTAGTTTTATTATTATGTTAAGGACCCTAACAAATTGCTGACACTTGAACATAAAACTGTGTAGAAACAAAATAGAAGGAACCCGATTTATCATAAAGGGTGATTAAACATCCTCAGACGGCGACCACAGTTACCGCAAGGGACCTAATGCATCCTCCTTGTGCAATAGCGGAATTTACACTCCACGCTACTTTGGAAATCATTGGACCAAGTGAACCAAGTGGACCAAGTGAAAAAAGAAGCTTCTTATGCTATAAAATTTGCTTTAAACATAAAACGTGCTTTTAGTTTAACGCCAAGCTAAGAAATATATGCTGTTTTTGATGAGTGAATGTGTCTGATTGATTAAGTCTCGCAGATTGTGATAGCAATTGCTGGAGTTGTTCAAACAGTGCATTAATATCTGTAAATATTCGTTCGTCTGTAATCTCAAGTTATAAATTAATAATTGTGTCCATCATGGTGTTCAAACAAAATTTTAAATTGTTACAGAGGCTATGGTTTAAAAATGTTGTGAGATATATCCGCCGTAGGCGATTTTTAACAATATCTTTGGAGTTTGCTTCTTTAGTGATCTAATAAAAATAGTATAATGTGAAGGATAAATTAAATAAATCAACTAACATGGTAGCAATTAGATGCAATCAAAATAAACAAGTAACGTCAAAAATTAGAGCAAAATTTTCGTTTAATGTCAACACTTCTGTTTTGACTTAATTGTTCTTTTGTGTTCCAACTTTAGCTTTACATGTATAAGTTAGCAGCTGCTAGCTCTTAGGATTAGAGTTTTCACCTTTCAATAAAATGCTGACGCACTTTCATAATTAATGCGTAAAGTTATTTTAAATGTTTGCTATAAGGATTTATCTGCTTTTAACTTCATTTTTAACACCAAAGGTGTAAGTGGAATTTTCTGCTCTAAATCGCAATAAATAAATTTAATTGAAGTGGTAATACCACTAATGAGCGGTTTAAAGAAGTAAGGTAACATTAGAAGTGGGATTGTGGTGATTAATCTCCTGATTTATTCACATCTAAAAAAATCAATGTTTGTTATGTAACCTACTTGCAATATTAATTATTTAGTTCACTAGACAAATACATAATTATGATTATTTCAATGCATTTGCATAGATATTAAAAAATCTGCATAGGTACTTGAAAATTTATCGACATAGCAAAACCACAAAAACAAAAATTTTTGGAATACATTTTAATTCAAAAATATTGATAAGTAATTTATAAACCTAGCAAAAGTTGCGGTTCGATTAGCAATGCTCTGAAGCCCGATCGACGTTTGTATTGTATTTGAATTTCAAAATTTGATTGAATTATAACAATGCCCAGTGACACCACAAATTATTAAACTTAATGGCTTTTAAATGCACAACTGTGTCTATTTTAAATAATGCACATTTACATAAATTATTCCAGCTGTATAAATCAATGTTTAGACATTGGAGCTGTTATCGAAAAATTGAATTGAAGAAAAAGCGAATTTTTCGTTTATCGTGATTTGTTCGATATGACAGAAAATTACTTCGTTAATGCAAATTTAAATACATCGTAACCAGTTGAGGTGACATGATGATCAACGACGAGCTTCAGTTTGACAGATAAATGTAATATAATACTTGCAATTGAAATATTGCAATGTCGAAACGTCGCTCAAATGTAGGTAAACTTTCTCGCAGAAAGGAAGATAAATTATATAAACTACCAAGAACAATAATACAAGTATTGCTTAGTATACGAAAACTGCTATTAAGTTCACTAATCTTTGTTACTGTATCTCGGTACAACTATTAATTACTTTACAAATTGAGTTCTTTTACTCGTTAGTTAGTAATTTAGTTTATTGAAACATCCAACTTAATGGTAGCCATTCAATTACAGATACATCCACAAAATATCGTTTTTAGTTTTGCAGATTCAAGGTTTTCAAGAAACCATCTCGACAGGTGACGAGATATTCAAAACATACCATTAATTATTCATCATTGTACCACCGTTTTTATCCATTTTAGTATTAAGAAAAACTCAGAGCTGCGTTAAAGCAAAATTTTCTGTTCCCTAATTAGTAAACAGAGATTATTCTTAGGCCGACCAGATTACGGTCGTTTATTTTGTTCTTGTATCGCTCAACTGTATTTTAAATAGGTTTCCATATATTGAATTGTATTTTAGTTTGCGCATTGCCGCTTACAAACTTCCGATTAACCGAATTTACCTATTGGCAGTTATTGATTTTTAAATGTATTGCGCTCTTCTAGGTTTTTCGTTGATGTAATTGTTATCGTCACTTATTACCTTCACGAATTCAATTATTATACATTTCTTTTATTATTAGATAAAAAAAGACAAATATTGTAATAATAATTATAGTAGCTTAATGGTGGTTCAATTTACATTCTCAAATAATTGTCCAGTTGAGTGAATTTGTTAGAATTAATTTCTAATTTCTAATTAGAATCATATTCGTAAGGGCCGGTATATCAACGCGAGATTAAAATTGTTTTTAATTTTCCACTTAACGTAGTCGCTTAATTTACTTACTAAATAAAAGACAAACTTAAAACCTGGTAGCATCATCTACAGTTTTAACTTGGGTAAAAATATTTATGCAACGCTTCGGTTAGAGCTGGTGCGATTATACGATTAAAAAGCTTTAGGTTTTGAAAGCAATGGCATTGTTTAAATTTTAACATATTTTCTGGATTGTATAATTAAGTTACCGAACAAATTATTGGATAAAACAAATTTGTAGCAATTCGATGAAAATTATCACATCGAGGTGTGTAAATTTTATACTACAGCTACGTATTTAGGTTAGGTTGAATTATGTAAAGCTGTAAAAGGTTAAGTAGCGTATTTCTTTGAAATAACTTAAACTTGTTGAGAGTAGTTTATGCACGATAACGTCGTTTATGATGATATGCCGTCACATACCGTCAAAAATGAACAGCATTAAGATGTTAACACTTCTTGATAACATGACATTGTTGAAGAAATAGAAGAAAGAAACACGAATTTATTGTTATATCACATCCGGAACATAAGTAAAGGTTACTGGACAATAAAATTGTCGAAACAATGGAATTTATGATTTTACCAGAGGTACCCAGGCGATTCTCGCCCCTTATGTTAAAAACAGTACTAATACATCACAACTAATATAGGCCAACCCTGGTGTCTTAAGATCTAAAGCACTCATCTAAACTACGTGAACTAACCATTATCTTCATTTTATTATTAACTTTTATCGGAACCACGACCACTCCACTATTAGCTAGCCAATCACCAGTTCGATTAAGTTTGGATCGTTATATTATTATAAAGATTTCAGTCATTCAAATACACGACGGTTTAGTTTTGTTAGACGCTGTTGAGACCTTAACAGGCGTTGTGAATAAACTCACACTTGGATAACATGGATAGGTGAGTTTTCTTGAACGGATATGTAGCATAAAATATGAAACAATAGAACGGTAAATGGAGAAATTGGAAATTAACCGCGTGTTAAACTCTACTGCCTCGATAAATTAATAATTTGAAATCTACTGATGTAAAGCTTTTATTTGAATGACGAGAGAACAAAAAGCCAGTGTTCGAGTTACGAGTTACAATTTAAAATTGATAAATTATTCATTAAAATTAATTAATTTTGTAATACATTTAGTGAAGACATTTTGACAAGTTTTTATATCAATTAAATACATTAATTAATTTAACGACTTATATGTCAGAGTTCTAAAACGTTTCGGTAACACCAAACGCTATTGCCAGTTATTGCATTTCGAGAATTAGATGCAATTGTTCAACGTTATCTTGTTACCGGATATTGTCCTATCTTGTTTACAAGTATGATATGAGCACAAATTAGTTCTGGGGTTGGAAATGACAAATTTAATTGAACCAACAATTTAAAACCACTGGAACAATGCATTAATACCCCAAAGCTACTATCAAATTACAACAAATTAACATAGTTATAACTTTTAATTAATTCATAATATAAAAAAAATTATCAAGATTAAAGTTCAAATTTACATTTTTACTAAGTAATTAAAAATAATATTAAAATACCTCGGTTTTAATTTTAAATGACGTAATTAGTAATTTGTCGGTGTTCATCTTTAAATAATAAAAAGTTTTAAATATTCACTTTGTATTTTCTTCTAAGTTTTTCCCTGAGAGCTTTCTCTTTATATTTTCCAGGAATAATCTTTGTGTAGTTTCAATTTCCGTTTTTCAAATGAAATATGATATGAATTATAAACCAAAAAGTTTAAAAAATCAAATTGATTATTATTACATCAAAGCAAAGCTCTGTTTAGTTCAGTGATATATTTTATCTTGTCTTAAAAGAAAAATTCTATATTTTCAACTTCCAATTACAAGAAGTTTTAAAAACCCAACTTGTATCCCTTACGACAGCTGTTTGGCTTTATAGGTATGGCGTATTTTTATTATTTTGCGTTAAACTGTTTTTTCCATTAATAGTAAAACATAAAATTAAACAAGTTTTAAAAATCCATCTTCAATAAATTATGTGGTAAAGCAAACAAAGCTTTATAAAGCTTTTATTTAACTCAGAACTATTAAGCTCTTTTATTTTGATGATGATGACTAATGAGTCTAAAACATATGTTTGCCTTTCAACCTTATTGTGAAATATTAATTTTATTACGTTTGCATTCCTCACAATAAATTAACAAAATTTTTTTTGTATTATCAATTTGATTTGTCAATAGAGTGATATGCTCCTGAAGTACGTCGGCATCTGCTTTGTGAGCGTCATATTAGCAGAATGTACGTCATACAGTGTCGTTAAAAACGTCGTCTCAGAATATGCAAATTGTGTAATTCAAGAATTTTCTTTTGTGTGCGGTTTGATGATGACTATTGAAATTGAAACATATACCTGCCGTTTATTTGATCAAGTAAATGGTGTAACTTTTGAAGTTTGATAGAAACGATCAATAATAAATTTCTTGCATATTCTGCAGTAAACGTAATCCCCTGAAAGCATTAAATTATTTTTTAACAAATATGCTTGTAAATTTTTCAAGTTTAGTGAAATTTCCACGTGTGTAATTTTGCACAATTGTTTTACTGGATTATTATTAACAATAAGCCACACCCTATGATATTCAAATTAAGAAGAAATTCTGTTTTAAGTAACAGAATAAACTTGATCGGGCAAAATGATGGAGTCTCTCCTCCATTTGGTGGTTTATGGGAAACTGGAGAAAATTAGATATATCTGCATTTTCGAGGTAGATAAGAAGGAAATGACGTTTACAAAGGTTGTTGAGGATGGAAAGTATTAACGGAAAACATGAAGAATGCATTTATCTTAAGGAGGGGGCACATAGAAATGGGAAAGGTCATCTTTACCCTTATAGGAAAAAGAGATGCCGATGAGAGGCAAGTAGTATGAATGAGTCGTTAGTCGGTTGAAATTAATGACTTTGGGTCGTGATCCCATAATCTATGTACAGCTTATCACATCTTGTACAAGATTTTATTTATCTCAGATGTAAACTAATGTAAATATCTAAAATGTAAAATTACGGTATAAATTGTAAATATTATACAGTAAAATTACATTAATGTGTAATATTATTCAAAATAAGACAAATAAAAATTTTATTTAAATATGCAAACATTCTTGCTTTTACAAATGTATCAATTTTATATTACATTTTATTTCACAATATGAGAACTATTTTGAAATATCACAAACTGTTATTACATTATATTTCTCATTTCTATACAGAGATTTTACTAGACCTCAGGTCATATAGATAACATTCCTTTATTTAAAAAAAAAACCTTAAATATTGTCAACTTCAATTTATTAATTCAATAAACAATTAACTAGGTTGTATGTATGTAAATAACAATATATTCCATAATATTATACCCTACAGCAACCGAAAATCAATGCTTTTATTTATCTCATTTTAAATTTTACGTTTCTATTTGATTTTATTTTTATTATTATTACCATTTTATAATGTTTTCTAATTTCTATCTATAAATCAATAAAATAAATCTAACAGAACGTTTAGAAAATCCACCCCACATATATTTTAAAGCTCCTGAAAGCTTTACTTTAGCTTAGAAGCATTGCGTTTTTATTTAATTTTGTAGCCAACGAAAAATATTTTGTACGTTTTTTGTAAATAAACTTAAAAAAATATATATAAAAATTTTAACAAAAATGTTGTAAAAATTTGCCCTGTATAATTTGCATCAAGTTAGAGAAAGCTTTTTCAATTAGTTAAGAAGTTTTCCTTTTTTCTTATTTTTTTTTTTGAAAATTCGCGCTGTGTATTCATTGCAAATGAAATCAATAAAAAATTAATATTGTTTAAAGCAAACCGTACGTAGTATATTATACATATCTCAGAGCAATCTAAGGCCTATGTACATATTATTATGTAAGCTAAGTTACCATGTATCTTGAAAATATTGAAATCTTTGTTATTTTAAACAAAGAACTTTGTAAGTTCAAAACTTTTTCGTTAGTTATGTATAATTAACAAAAAGATCTATGTGAAATCAATTTTAAATAACAAAGCCGTAAAATCCAGTTAATAAATTGCAATAAACGAAAGCTCCTAAAAATTTTCATTTATTACCCAAAGTAAGTATTCCGCTTTTTGTTGTGGTTTAAAGGACCAGCATATTTTTAATATAAATTTATTACGTAACAATTGTTTTAAAATAGTGAACTTTTAAAAACCGCCCTTTATATTCTACAAAAAAGTGAAGCTCTTTAAAAGCTTGCTTTAAACGAATAATTTTGTTATAGTACTTTTAATAAGTAAACTAATAAATTGATCTTAAACAAGTTTTGAAAATCTATCGCGGGTGTATTGTCTACAAGTATTAAAAATACAGAAGCACTATCACCAAAGAGGCACGTGCTAATTCTGCAGTAGTGGCGAATTTTTCTTGTTGCGTCGCAAAATATTTTTTTTAATATAAAAGTATTCCATGTGCCACACGAAGAAATAAGTTACAACTGAGCTTTTTAAATCACATTTCTTTTATCAAAAAGATAACTACAATATTCACAGACTATATAGTCATATAGGAAATGGAAGCTCGAAAATGTCCAAAACGAAGATCTGTGGAGACAAATACTAACCATTTTATCGCTCTCGCCACCTGACCCTTATATGCACAGACAATTTCACATATTTAAGGCAGCCAATAATAAGTTATTTTTCGTTATTTGTTAGTAATAAAATAGTGGCAAGAGATAGTTTGATAACATAGAACTTGAATTTGGTTGTGGGCTAACCAAATTTTCTCGCGTGTCATTACATCGCGATCGCTATAATAGAAGATATCAATCGAACAATAAAATGTTTATGTAGACACGATGAAAACAAACACACTAATAGTATTTGTGCAGAACTGGTACTACATGCAACTCGACCAAAACCCTACAAAAATTTTAAGTATCTGTCATGGGAATTCAAGCCACGTATACAGATCATAAAAGATCAAAATGGAAATACCGATACAAACACTAACGAAACAGTGGAAATAAGATGGGCATACTCTACCAGCCTGCTTGAAAACAAAGCTGCAGATAGATCAAAAAAATGTGGGTATTTGGAGTTACGTATTTTAAAATCGGCCGAAAGATGATACAGCAAACCGAAGAATGGCCACAGGAATTATGCCAATTAATATTCATTCCTAAATATTAAAATGCAATCAATAATTAAGGGCCATTCACAGCATAAATTTTGGCTCCCAACGTGGGGCTAGAAGAAATCACTGTAATATGTAGAAATACAAACAATTTCACTAATTAATGTCAAACCTTCATTACTAAATATTAATTTAGAAATGAAAGTTATCTAAATAATAGCTCTGTATATTTTAAAGCATTTTTAATAGTCTCGAAGGCTTTCAATTAGCCCTCCAGTCCTGATGTAGTGTTTTCCTTTACTTTAAACGAAAAACTGTGTAGATTTTCAATTTTTAAATCAAATAAAGCAGGTTGGGTTTGCGCACTTGAATAAATTTAGTTTTAATCGCATTATAAGTGAATTTCAAGTTAATAATCATTTTGCATCTTTAAAATATTCATTTTAATGGTAAAAAGTAATTTCAAAAACTAGAATTAAAATTAAGTTGTTACAAGATTTAATTCGCTAGTAAAATCTTAATTTGCCTAATTAAAACTACTAAAATTTTTGTCCAATTGTTGAAAAAGATTTTAACCTTATGAATTATTTAAAATTGCAATTAGCAGTGCGGAAAGGAAAGTATTGACTTTCGTTAAATTATAAATTAAGGAATAATAATCTTGTGTGAACATTTATTCATATGGTGAGGAACTTGGCTTCAAAACGAGCTTAAAATAACACACGTAGGAGGCTTAGTACCTTACAAGGGTCTGATTACTTAAGCCTATAAAAACCAAACCCTGTCCTTATAATTCCAAATCCAAACCCTATGAAGACTCCCATGCAGGTCTTAACGTAATCATTTATTAGCTCTTCAAAAAAATATTATTCGAGCGGAAAACTAAAGAAAAACGTTAATTAAATTTCCTTTCGTGATAATTTTTCGTAAAAATTACAAGTTAAGCAAACGAAAAACGCATTTGCTACGATTGATAAATACAATAAACTATTCATCATATTTTCGTTTGCCACGCAGGCACTAAAGCGTTTAGTGTGTAGGTAATTTTGTTTTATTTACTCAACAATTAATGTGTAAATATACGTAGAAATTTGAGAGAGCAAATAAAACAATAACATTTTGTGTAAAATGCAAAATGTAGTTCTTGTTCTAAGTAAACTAATTCTCCATAGGTTTACGTTCAGGTTAATAAATTTTCCTACTGTTAGCTTTTTTGCTTATTTCTAATTCTATTTGGCTTGGCTAAGGTGGTCGAAAGTCACATTATGAAAGTTTATTTTCATATCTTTGTTTGTTATCAACGCAAATTTATGCCCTCCAATTTTAGAGGATACAAAAACAATCGTTTTTTCAATTAGGGATAAAGAGGACCCTTGATTGCGTCGACGAAAATAAAATTATAAATTAATTTGTTTCAGTTGCTTCCGGTTTTCCTTTTCCTTTACTTTGTTTACCAAAAAAGACACAAATTATGTAAATTATGTACTTTATAAATTTTAGAACACTTCAGCGTTTCTTTCCAATTCGTTTTTGCAATTTTTTAATAAAATAAACATTTGCCCCCACTCTCTTTTTGTAAAGAATGCATACTCAAAAAAACTGATCAACTAAAATGGAAATAAGGGACAACGCCAAAGTCACGATTAGATTCTATCAGCTCTTCAATTTTAAAAAAGTTTTTTGTAATTTCATCAGGTAACCTGAATGTTCAATGTTCAAGCAGGTGATATTTATGAGGTGATATTGATAAACCGTGTTTTAGTCTTGCAGTACTTTTCTAAACTTCTGTTCAAAATGTTATTAGAATGCAGCTGTCGCCCGCTTTTGGCTCCATACTCAACAACACTCTACTTTATGGATCACTCTTTGTCTACTCAGGATGCAGTAGACAAATCTCGAGCATAAATTTTTCAATTTTTTTTTGCAAGTCAGCCGTACGTATTCTACTTATACGTAATAACGGCGTAGTTGGTGTAAGCAAAAGTCGCATTTTATATTAAATTACTTTTTGCAAAAATTTATTTTAGTAATACTTTTGGTTCGTGTTTAGCATTTTTCTTATTTTCTTGTAATATTGCCAATTTAAATTGTTTTTAGTTTGTGTTTCAGCTTTCACAGTTTGCAATTTATTAAATTTCAACATTAACAATTTATTTTACCGTGCCTTCTGGTTCATAGCTCTCCAGCGGATAAGGACACTATGTGGTCACAATATGTTAAACTTGATATTCTATCAGTACTATCGCTAAAGTAGTGGCTTGCTACGAAATATGTATTTTACGATGATTTAAAAATAACCAGTAAAATATTAATAATTAAGTCAGTTCTAATTATAATACATAAAAAATCGAAAATGTTTGAAAATAGTAACCTCATTAAATATTCATTATTGGTCAGCACGTTTTGTAATTGACTAGGTAGTTCTATAATATATCAATTTTGTTTTAAAAGGCTTTGGCCACTTCATGTGTCTTACCGTGCTTGACACTTTCTTAAAAGTTTTTAAAACTAATTAAGCAGTTTAATTGTTATTTAAACTTTTTGAAGCTTGAAACTTTTATTATCAACTATAATAGTGTAATTTATCACTTCAAGGATTTTACGTTACAGGCATTTTCACAAATTTAAAAGTGCATAATTTGTGTTTTAAAAGTCGTATCTCAGTTAATTGTTCTAAAAAATTTCCCAAAGAAGTTTTAGATTTAAAAAATTAAATTCAATCTGGTTATAGAAATTTATATTCAAATGCTTTTTACTTGGTAAATTCCAGCACAATATTTCTAACCTATACAGATTACCAATTTTGAGAGAGACCTTGCATAACTCAAGCTTCAGCGTGAAGTATAAGATCAACATAATGGTGTAACATGCATAAGCTTTCAAAAACATGCACACAGTACTGCAGGCATCACCCTGGATAACTAAACACAAAATTAGTCTGACTTAAGTTGGGCGACAGTTGTAATGGTTTTAATCAAATAATGTAATAAAAATAATGCACTACGTAATTGAATTTAACAAAGACCATAACAAAGACTCAGATCAAGAAACGAAGAACAGAAAATACAAGATATTCCATGCAACAGGACAATTAATATTTTGTAGCTTGAAAAATGTGCAAAGTTACATTATAAAGTGCCTCACTTCATGAGATGCATTGACATCGTCCATTAACTGCAACAGTGACCACACTGCTAATTTCAAAGGTTGCACAAACTATTTAAAGTTACAATTTAAGCGACAGAATTCAAAACCAGCAAGCCGCAGTCGTAGTCTCCTGCTCCACTAAACTTTAAAATTCAGCTTCCAAGAGCACATAACAAAAATCTCAATTTTTACTACAGCCTACTCAACAAGAATGTCTCAAACTTGATTTAAATTATTAAAAAGCCGCCTGAAATAGAAAAGCGTTGTTAGGGTGAAAAGTGCGTATATATTCTCAAAAAAACTACATAAAATTTCATTTATTATAATTTTAAATAATAATTATGTTTAAGCTTTCTATGATCAAAATAGAATAGTGAAATATTATAAAGTGTATTATTATCTCTAAACAATTTTAAAAGGTTGCTGCATTTTATATGCATCAATTACGTCGATCTCTGTAATATTTTTCAACTTATACGGTCATGTATGAACAAACAAGCAGAATCGATTACACTTTAAATACATACAAACCTCCTCTATTTTTAGTGGGTTTATAGGAAGTATTCAAAGTGATTAAAACTGAAAACATAATTTATCGTTACAAGAAAATCGCGTAGCAGTTTTATAACCTCTTTCACGCTCTTGGTTGACTTGATTAATAACAGTGGGTATACAATATAATAACATACTAGAAAGCTCCTCCTATCTCTTCCCCGTGTCATTTATAGGTGCGCTTCAGATTGGTTTGTTCAAATGTTTACCAACTTAATAAAAACTTTACGGCTTATAAAATTAACGTGTGCGTCTGATTTGACTCAAACTCCCCATGAGTTAGTTAGTTACAGACGAAGTTATGAGGTTACAAAAAAATTCACCAAACTCACAATTGAGCTAAGTTGTGGTGTAGCTTTTTAAGAATTCAAGGTGAATATTCAAGAATGATATAATTAAAAAAATTTGAGAAAAATTCGATTACTTTTACCCAATGCGATTTCCCCGATTGATTCTGATTTTTCCCGTCTCGAAAATTAAAACTTGATTAACACTGGTCAAATTTACAGTTCTGAATTATCATCAAAAAATTATTGGACTAACCTCAAATTGTTTGAATATTGAAAAATTCGACTATATCCAATGCGGTTTCCCCTGTTTGTTCTGATTTTTTGTGTTTCAAAAATTATAACATCATCATAAACCGTGGTAAAATTTACAGGTCTGAATATTATCATAAAAAAATATTGGGCTAACCTAAGCTGAAAACTGTGAAAAATTCCATAATATTAAAGTCAAATTGTTTGAATCTTGAAAAATTTGAATAATTTTATCCAATGGAGTTTCCCTTGTTTATTCTGACTTGTCGTGTTTCAAAAATTATAACATCATGAACACTGGTAAAATTTACAGGTCTGAATATTATCATAAAAAAAATATTGGGTTAACCGAAGCTGAAATCTGTGAAAAATTCCATAATCCAAAAGTCAAATTGTTTGAATCTTCAAAATTTGGATAATTTTATCCAATGGAGTTTCTCCTGTTTATTCTGACTTGTCGTGTTTCAAAAATTATAACATCATGAACCCTGGTAAAATTTACAGGTCTGAATATTATCATAAAAAAAAATTGGGTTAAGCTAAGCTGAAAACTGTGAAAAATTCCATAATCCTAAAGTCAAATTGTTTGAATCTTGAAAAATTTGGATAATTTTATCCAATGGAGTTTCCCCTGTTTATTCTGACTTGTCGTGTTTCAAAAATTATAACATCATGAACCCTGGTAAAATTTACAGGTCTGAATATTATCATAAAAAAAATATTGGATTAACCTAAGCTGAAAACTGTGAAAAATTACATAATCCTAAAGTGAAATTGATTGAATCTTGAAAAATTTGAATAATTTTATCCAATGGAGTTTCCTTTGTTTATTCTGACTTGTCGTGTTTCAAAAATTATAACATCATGAACCCTGTTAAAATTTACAGGTCTGAATATTATCATAAAAAAAATATTGGGTTAACCTAAGCTGAAAACTGTGAAAAATTCCATAATCCTAAAGTCAAATTGTTTGAATCTTGAAAAATTTGAATAACTTTTTCCAATGGAGTTTTCCCTGTTTATTCTGACTTGTCGTGTTTCAAAAATTATAACATCATGAACCCTGGTAAAATTTACAGGTCTGAATATTATCATAAAAAAAATATTGGGTTAAGCTAAGCTGAAAACTGTGAAAAATTCCATAATCCTAAAGTCAAATTGTTTGAATCTTGAAAAATTTGAATAATTTTATCCAATGGAGTTTCCCCTGTTTATTCTGACTTGTCGTGTCTCAAAAATTATAACATCATGAACCCTGGTAAAATTTACAGGTCTGAATATTATCATAAAAAAAAATTGGGTTAACCTAAGCTGAAAACTGTGAAAAATTCCATAATCCTAAAGTCAAATTGTTTGAATCTTGAAAAATTTGGATAATTTTATCCAATGGAGTTTCCCCTGTTTATTCTGACTTGTCGTGTTTCAAAAATTATAACATCATGAACCCTGGTAAAATTTACAGGTCTGAATATTATCATAAAAAAAATATTGGGTTATCCTAAGCTGAAAACTGTGAAAAATTCCATAATCCTAAAGTCAAATTGTTTGAATCTTGAAAAATTTGAGTAATTTTATCCAATGGAGTTTCCCCTGTTTATTCTGACTTGTCGTGTTTCAAAAATTATAACATCATGAACCCTGGTAAAATTTACAGGTCTGAATATTATCATAAAAAAAATATTGGGTTAACCTAAGCTGAAAACGGTGAAAAATTCCATAATCCTAAAGTCAAATTGTTTGAATCTTGAAAAATTTGAATAATTTTATCCAATGGAGTTTCCCCTGTTTATTCTGACTTGTCGTGTTTCAAAAATTATAACCTCATGAACTCTGGCCATATTGACAGGTCTGAATTATCATAAAAAAAAAAAATTGGGCTAACCTAAGCTAAAAACTGTGAGAAATTCCATAATCCTAAAAGTCAAATTGTTTGAATATTGAAAAATTCTAATTTTTCGCGTCTCAAAAGTTAAAACTTGATGAACCTCACCAATTTTACATGTCTGATCATATCAATTAATAATAAAAATGTGAGAAATTCCGTTATCCTACAAGTCAAATTGTTGAATATTTCACCAATTTATTCTGAATTTTCCCGACTGGAAAATTAAAACATGATGAACTCTTAGCCAAATTTATAGTTCTGAATCATCATAAAAACAAAAGAGGAGAACCTAAGTTGAAAACTGCGAGAAATTTCATAATCCAAAAGTGAAATTGTTTGAATATTGATAAATTGGACTAATTTTACCCAATGCGGTTTCTCTTGTTTGTTCTAATTTTTTGTGTTTCAAAAATTGTAACCTCATGAACCCTGGGCAAATTTACAGGTCTGAATTATCGTCAAAAAAATAATGGACTAATCTGAACTGAAAACTGTGAGAAATTCCATAATCCTAAAGTCAAATTGTTTGAATATTGAAAAACTCTACTAATTTTACCCAATGGGATTTCCCCTGTTTATTCTGATTTTTCGTGTTTCAAAAATTATAACCTCATGAACCCTGGCGAAATTTACAGGTTTGAATTATCATCAAAAAAACTTAAATTCAACAGTGGCAGTTTTAGGGAATAATCGTAGATAATAATCAAATTTTCTCAATGAACATTGATTCTCATCTATTAGGCATTTAAATGGCTAGACGATGATTATTTTGAAATTCACCGCAAACCGCATCTTTATCACTTTTAGTTTATAAATCATTCAGGCATAATGGTAAATGGAAACTAGAAACATGAGTTTTAACGGATGTATTTGCAAGATAATAATCGGGCGCCAGAAAATTCAATAAAATTAAGACCAAATGAGAAAGTAAGTGCATATAAAATTAACGTTGCGAAGAGAAAGCCCAAACAATTGTTTTCAAATGACAAATTCTTCAAATATAGTTGAGGTTCTTCAAATTATCTGTATACAAGAAAACACTTTTCATTATGCTTACAACTTTTTCACAAAACAAACTAAAAATAAATTTTTATTTGATAACAAGCTCTCAAAAGTAATCTCTGCAGTGATTGAGAATTTACTAAGACATCCATTTTTAGTGTCTAAGCTAGTTTAACTGTGTCCTAAGAGGAAGGCAACGTAAAATCACCTCATTAATTACATTTCTCTGATACAATTATCTTGTGCTTAAGCAGATTTATAGAGAATCTCTATTGAAGTTTGCGGAATGAAGTTGATGAGTGTTGATAATCCATGATTAAAAGTCAGTACTGCACATAATTTTATTCCCTAAGATGATTGAAATTAACGACTCATATTTTGACTTGCATAACTTTGATCTACTATATCATGTACTTGATCAAGTGCTGCAACGAAACAGTTTTTAATTGGGAATATTTTAATTTTAAATGGTTAGAGAAATCATTCAAATGTTGCTGTTTTGTTGTGCGATATTTTTGGGTAAGAAAGTCGATATTAGGTCCTGAAATTAAATAAATGTTTGCACGAAATAGATTTCAAGTCGTTTGAAAATTCTTAAGATTCTTTTGTGTATTTCTGCAACATTTATGTTTACAGTACACAAAGAAAATATTTTATGATCCTTGTCCAAACTTTGCGCCTTCTCTAATTTTGCGAGTCAAGAGTCCCAGAGTAAACGGACGAAAGTATACAATAGACGCGAATTTTTTCACCTGAAATATTGAGGTAGGCTAAAAGAACCATAGAATTCAATTAAATTTAAAGACAGGGACCCAAAAATTAAAAAATCGTCAATATAGGAAGTAATTTTCAAATTCCACGTCAGCTAAATTTATCGAGTATTAGTACGTAAATTTATAAAGCTCGAGCTTTTTTTATCAGCTTGAGCGCTACTGGAGTGAATCAAATACAAGTATAAGTGCTTAACTGTAAGTAATAAAATTATTAAAGAGCTAAAATTTATAGTAGGTAGCTCTTACCGATACAAAATCGTTGACGTTAAATGTTATAAAGAAATAAAGTGAATGTTACCGTGGAGTGAGCATTAATCACTTTAAATTCATCTTTTGCTTACACAACACTTGGTATTAATATAATTAATCACATATTTTAGTATCTAAGCAAATTCTACTACATTTACTACGATGAGATTTAAACAAAATTCTTTTAGAGTAATAAACCTCAAAAAATTTACCCAGACTGATTATTATTGACCGACCATATAAAACACAAATATAGATTTACGAGGTTATCGACTTTATGGAAGTAAAATTTTATTATGGTGAACTGGAGCTGAAGAGTTTGAAAAATTTATGACCACGATTAAAAAGTGAAATAGAATAAATTTTCAGAAAGCGCAAAACCACGCATTTGAGCTTGGAGCTTACCGTTTTGGGGTGACTGGAATAACTTCAAGTTCTTACCTGAAAGAGAAAAACAAATTTAGTAAAATTGTATTTGTTAAAAAAAATATATTAGGTACTAAAGAAAATCTTTGATTTGTTAAGTTGTGCTTCAGCATTCATTACAATATTTTGTAATCTTATGCAAAAAAGTAAACATAGGCTTTTGTGCTAATCTCGCCAAAACCACTCTCGAATAATCCTATCTTGAATGAAATCTGTCTACTTTAAACTTTATAGTTTGTTGCATCTTATATAAAATTAATTCTCTTTGTTTTTGTTGTAAAAATTGCTTCTTGGGTTAATTGAGGTAAAATTTAACTAGGCACTGGCGTCGTTTTTCGGGAATAGCTAAATTAGTTTGAAAATTACCAAAGCGATTTATCTTAGGGTATGTCAACTGGGTGTATCAATCAGACAGGCATTTTTATCTCTAGGGGTAATTAAAGCTATTTTTCGTGAAGGTGCGTGTATTTTGCGTGATACTTGATAAAATTGAGCTTATTCAAACAAATTAGTTAGAAATGTAGGCACACAATAACATTAGTTGAGTAAACCGTTGTTCTAATGTAAAAATTTTATAAAACGTGTTGGGAATTATGTTGTCAGAGTAGATAAATTTTTCGCATTGCTACGAATGTAACTGACAGCATATGCATGGCGCTTTTTATGGTTTACGCACTTATAAGTAGTCGAAAAAATGCTTTTAACCATTATAATTATGTTACTGTGCAAATAGTACACATAAAGGACATTTAACAATGAAATTACACTCTCGTTCCGTTCTCAGCAAACAAAAATATTTTTCCTGTTACTACTGTAATTTACCACCACAAAGTCTGTTATCATTAACTAAAAAATTAAATGTAACATTTCTCTATAGTTACATACCTTACTTTTATGTTGGATTTTTTAAAATAGCACAACACAAAATAATTTACATACTTGCTTGTTATAATCCTTTGGCACAAAACAACCACGTACATTTTTAATTTTGTATAATATTTCTTTCATGAATATGACATTACCTAGAAAATGAATTTTTTTTTACAAAAAAGCTTTACTTTGTTTTTAAACTCTTTGTCCGAATAAATAGATAAAATTTAAAATTACTAATTTTTTGGTTTACTGCATTCGCAGTTTGCCAAACCCGGAATGAAATTTATTACTTTTGATGTACGTAGAATCAGCGCTGTTGCGAGAAAGTTTGACAATATTTTGTAAATGTAGTGTATAACTTTGGTATACTTTTCCATGTATACGTGGTTCCAGAAATTTTACATGATATGTGAATTTTATTTATTTTGATTTATTTGCAGTGTGTGAATCAGACCACTTCATTAAATTTTAGCAATTCTGATTTCTTTATTTTTGGTTCAGATTTTGCACTTTCCATCTTCAATATCTGGCGAGCGGTATTAAGTGAAATATTCCATCCTTGTAATTCACAACAGAATGGAGTAGCTGTAAGAAGGAACTGTATATTATATGAAAAAGCTAAAAGCAAGATTTCATTTGCAAAGTTAGGAAAGGAACTTTGGGCAGAAGCAATTAATCCAACAGCTATATTGTTAATCCAGCACTCACCAAAATATTTCAAAGATTTAATAAACAAGACCCCAGAAGAAATTAATGTGGACTATTAAGAAAATCCATTTGTTATATGGACAATCAAATTTTGAAGTAGTGCCACAACTGCCACACAACTAAACATTTCGCGCAGCTACTGCTCGGAAAGTATTTTAAGTATTTTTAATATTACCTAAATATATACCAGCATTTTGTGTAATGGATGAACAATATGCAAATTATCACACAAAATCCTTATTTGTTATCTAATTTCCAAATTTTAAGGTAGTTGCGGGACCTCTGGCGTAATAACATTTTAGATAATATTTTTTGTTCCTCTAAAGCAGGACTTCCCAACCGGGGGGGGGGGCGTAGAAAGATCTTAGGGGGGGGGCATGAAGCGTTCGGATATTTTAATCTAATTATATCTAAGCTTCAACTTTGGTCTCAGAGGGTAATTGTCGGAAATATGCTATCTTTTTCTCGACTACAAGAAATAATTAAAAATTAAGAACTGGACAAAGATATGAAAACTGATATATCAGCTCATTTGGAAGCGTTGCAAACAGAATTTCACCGATATTACAGAAACGTTAATTCAGAATCACCAATATGGCACATGACCAGAAATCCATTTTTGGTCAAGTTCTGCAATTACCAGAAGATGTCCAAGAAGAATTTCTGAGAAACAAACAAAGAAATAATTAAAAAAAAATAATTAATAAACAAGAAATAATTAAAAATTAAGAACTGGACAAAGATATGAAAACTGATATATCAGCTCATTTGGAAGCGTTGCAAACAGAATTTCACCGATATTACAGAAACGTTAATTCAGAATCACCAATATGGCACATGACCAGAAATCCATTTTTGGTCAAGTTCTGCAATTACCAGAAGATGTCCAAGAAGAATTTCTGGAAATGAAGGCAGATTCGACAATGAAAGATGACTTTCACCTCTTGACTTTGGAGAAATTTTGGATAAAACGCTTTCTCCTTAATCCAAAAGTTGCCACTCTTGCCTTGCGAATATTTTTGCCATTTTCTTCGACTTACTTATGTGAAACCAGATTTTCAGCATTAGTGCAAATTAAGACTAAAGACAGTCGATAATGATTTATGATAGCTCTGTCAAAAACAGAACCTGATATCGACCAACTGGTTCAAAAAATGCAGACGCAAACATCCCATTAATAAATAATAAATCGTGTGAAATAAATATCGTAAAAATAATTTGTGTTTTTTATTGAAGCAATGAAGAAAAATATAGGGGGGGCATGAACATTTTTTTTTATAATCCGGGGGGCACCATGCAAGAAAGGTTGGGAAACTCTGTTCTAAAGCAAAGAAAACAGCTACCTGAATTTGGCTGGGAGTAGCTAATAATATTTGAAATTACAAAATTCATGAAAGTTGTATGGATTATGAAATATTCTCTTCCTCTTCTTTCTTCTATTTAGACTTTCGTTTTTCTATCTTCGGTTGCCCCTTCATTGTTTGGTGATGTTACCGGCGCGCTTCACCTTTTTCGTGGTCTCTCAACGGTTCTTCTGCCTACTGAAGATTTAGCTCTACCGTGGTATCCGCAGAATTGCGGTTCCGTTTCGGATCCGGTGCGGTATCCGGCAATTCAATTACAGTGGGTTATTGTGCTTCTTTCGCATGTGAGTAAATCTGCAAAGTATTTGGTCCAGGTCTCCATCTTTATCTGATTGGATTCAGTTATTTCAGTTATTTCTTTTCTTTGTGTCCTGGTCATCTCCAAATTTGCTTCTGTAGCCAGTGGCGGAACTACCAGTGTGCGCCGTGTGCGAATGAACACGGGCCGTGAAATCTTAGGGGCCCGAGGCAATGTAAAGTAAAAAATTCTTAAACAAGGGTAAAAAGCGCCTGTGCAAGCCGGAAACGGACAATGCGGCAACGGGAAACCACCGATCGAGCTTAGGTTAGTGTTAGAAAACGATTTTTTTTAAATGAGGGGACGGTTAAAAGAGAGATCCGCCGCGGTGCCAAGTGGTGCGGTGTTAAGTAGGCCGGTGCTGAGTTGTTGTGTACCCTTCATTGTGCTTGCCTTGTTATCAATTTTAATAGGTCGGCTTGTTGCTTACGTGTACCTGGGGGGTATTCTATACCCCCCCAGACCCCCCGGTTTCACGCCCAATTCAGGAGAAATTTAATTATCTTTATTAAAAAATTCTTTTATTTGAATGAGGCCGGGTGTGGTGCAAATTAAACCGCTTGCCACGGATATCTTTTTTTGTATTGTATTTTTTTTAAATGTATTTCCCTGAAATGGACGCGGAACCGGGGGGTCTGGGGGGTATGGAATACCCCCCAGGTATGGAATACCCCCCAGGTACACGTAAGCAACAAGCCGACCTATTATAATAAATTACTAACAAAGCAAGTTTGATTCTTGAATTGTCTTCTTGTTGCTTTACATACCAAACGATACGAACCAATAAAAACAAATTCATTCCTTTGAAATGGACGTGAAACCGGGGGGTCTGGGGGGTATGGAATACCCCCCAGCAGAAGGAAGTAACAAGCCCACTTATTAAAATTGATAACCAAGCAAGTTTGATTCTTGAATTATTGTCTTCCTGTTGTTTACATACCAAACGGAATATTTTATACTCCCAAGCCCAGTTGGAGTGGCTTGGGGAGTGACAGGATCGGGATGAAGCTGAAAACCGGAGGTAGTACAATGGCCCCGAATTAGAAGCCTAAGTGCGTGGGAGTTTATCTTACTCTCTACAATAAATCCACACCCCCAAACCCACTTGGCCTTACAATGGTTCTAAGTATCAAGTTTGAAGAGAATCATCGGTAACCATAGCAACGATATGTGGTTTTAATAATTAGGTACGAAAATTGATCGCTAACTATTTATTTGGTTTTGAAAAGACTGTTTGTTGCTTCCTTACGGAAATACCCACAGACCCTCCAGTTCTTAAGAACACTGCTTTCTATCTTCCGCAAAACGCAGACCAGAAGGTCCAGGAGAAAATTTGTTGGGAGTAAGATAAACTCACACGCACTTAGGCTTCTAATTCGGGCCCATTGTATTACCTCAGGTTTTCAGCTTCACTCCGATCGGATCCTGTCACACCCAAGCCACCCAGCTGGGTTTGAGGGTATAAAATATTCCGTTTGGTTTGTAAGCACCAAAAAGACAATTCAAGAATCAAACTTGCTTGGTTATCAATTTTAATAAGTCGGCTTGTTGCTTACGTATACCCCCCGGTTTCACGCCTATTTCAGGGAAATAAATTTGTTTTGGTTTAACAATGTTTTAATTCATTTTGAAGTGTTTTTTTCAATTTTGTAGGGTATAAGCCCACTAAACACCCTAAAATGTGAAGAAATAAGTGTGCAATCTATGGTCTGGGGATGTATGTATACCTCAATCGAGGGCCCGTCAAAGCTTGCACTCCCAGATCTAAAATTTGAAGTTACGCCACTGTCTGTAGCCCATAGAAATCACTCTCCATTCTCTTTGTAAAGCTCTCCCAATATTCCTCCAATAATTTTCTTACCATTGAACTTGTTTCAGTTCTTATCATTTTGTAATCATGGTATGCTTCCTCTATAGAGATCTATACCTTAGGTATGCTTTTTTTTGTTCCGACACTTTTCTTTTACTTCTCTGTGAAACCATAATGTTTTTTCTATGCCCTCCCTGCTGTACTCACAATCCTTGTTCCCAAAGCCTCGTTTGCAGCGTTTTCTATATTTTATATTTTCTGGGTTTGCTTTGATTTTGTCTCCCAGTTTCTTCTAGTACAATTGGATGATTGATTGCTTCCTCATAGATTCGATATTTATTTTTTCTACTTTTTCTGCAATTATGGGGGTTTGATTTCACAACATCTTTAATCTGATTTTGCCAAACAGCAGACTGTGGTCACTTCCACTATTGGCCGCATTCGGTGTTTTTATATCGAGTATCTGCATTGGATGCAATCTACGATTTGTGACAATGTAATCTATCGTAGATTGCTGGTTTCTCGTATTGGTTGATATTCGTTGATGGTTGTAAGAGGTGTTATTAATTCTGAGTTCATTATGGCAGCAGAAGCCGATCATCAGTTCCCCATTATCGTTGAGAACCTCTTCGTTGAAATGCTGCTTGATCTCAAGTATCGTTTCGCTTCCGATGCGTTCATTCAAGTCTCCATTATTATTATGGCATCGTCCCTAAGTTTCGATAGTTTCTTGTAGCTCCTCATAAAATTGCTCTCTCTCTCTCTCTCTCTCTCGTGTTTAGTTTGCAATCTTCTGGACCATATATGGATAATAGATGTATCTTTCGTTGTTGTTCTTCCTTGAGACTTACTAATATTATTCCTTCAGATAGCATATTACTTATACTACATAGCATTCCTTAATAAGGTGTTTATGTTTATTGTGCACTATGATTGATAATCCGGCTATTGCTAGTTCTTCTTTTGACACTTCCCTGTATAACAGCAAGTAGTCTTCATATTGTACTTGGTCCTTCCCCTTTTTCTTTGTTTTCTGCATTGCGCAAATGTCTATGTTATTTTTGTCCAGTTATTCTTTAACGATTTCCTGATCTCTATTGTTGAGTGATTTTATGTTCCATGTTGCAATTCTGAGAAGGTGGCTCCTTTTCCATCTCGTTTGCCTTTTTCTCGCGTTGGTCGTCATGAATAAATCCGTCTTGTTCCGAGGATAATCTAGACGATAATCTAAAAATAATTATTTCAAGTTATACTTCTATTTATCACCCTTTGGTATAACTTAGTTTCAAACGACAATTTTGCATGCACTTCTGGAGAATTTACTTGCATCAAAAATTAAACCTTTTAACTACGATTAAAATAGTGCCCCGTACTCGAAACCGCAAATTTTAGTTTTTCAAACAAATACTTTATGACGAACATCATAAAGGAGAATCGATTAGATCTATTAGGCCTTCTCGAAAAGAAGCATTAAAACTGTGAAGATTCACTTATCTATGTGAAGCCATTGCTTTAAGTATTTATATATTTAGTGAATTAAAATTTCTCAGCTGGTGAAAAATGGTGTGTCAAACTCAAAACGTTACGATTAGTGGTAGATTTATAAAGCAATTTTATTATTTCTTTTGAGTTTTATTAAATTACCTGATGCCCGTTATTTTTCAACAGTTAGTTACCAAACAATACATTGTCTGATTCCAGCACCGAATCCCGCATACTCGACGCTGAAAAGGTTAGCTTCCGTATCATTGAGGATCTCGTGCGGTTAAATTCTTAATTTTTCTAATAATTTTGATACCATTAAGGACCAAGAATAGTGAAGCATAAAGTTATGCTACTTGCCCTGGAGGTCACAGGTTTGATTTCTAGTTGTTCGAAATCGATTTTACTAGGTTGTGTAGTCGGTAAATAAAAACTGATGCCAACTTGTAAATCGGTATTTGAGGGTTTATCCCTAGTTGCATGTTGGTATGTTGCCACAATAATGGTAGATTCCAAATGTCTACTCAAGAAGCTGTTCGAAGTTTATGTTGATTATAGTATAAGCTATATGTTACAATATAATAATTGAAATGTTACTCCAATATGCTGTTGTTATTATTATGACATAGTGCAGAGCGATTTTGATATTTATATTGAGACGTCAGTATGTACCAATCTCCAATCATGGATTAAATTTGTATTTTATGTAAATTGTAAGAATTACTTTATGTGAAAATAAATGTTTTAAATTAAATTTAGAATATAAATAAATAAATTAGTTAAAATCCATTTCGTTCCTCTAAAATGAATAAATTTAATAAAAAAGGAATCATAAATAAAGGAATTTAGTGAATATTATTTCTCAAATGACATTTATTTTATGATATTATTTTGATACTTATATTTTCTTGTTATCTCTTCTTTTCTTTCTATTATTTGTATGTTAACATTGTTGAGCTTTGAAAGAAACATCCCCTTTTTGTGCATGTCGATATTACAGTTATAATTAGAAAAATTCAGTTTATATTTTGTGGATTATTTTTAATTTATAGCTTAAAACAATAATAATATATTAGATAATACTACGTAAATCATTTTTCAACATTATTTATGTGAAGCAACGTTAAACATAATTTTGATATTAAATAAAAATTAAGTTTTATACCAACATATTTTAAAATAAAATTATTTAAAATGTATTCATTTTTTTAACTTGTGAAGAAATAGTAATAAAATATAAATTTAACAAAAAAGTCAAATAGGCCCAAATAACTTTAAGTCCTGCACGTCAAGTAAGTACACTGCCATTAATTAAATTTTGTTGTAGTATTAAATGGTAGAAGCTACCGAAGAAGTCTAGACTATATTAATAATTCACGCATATTTCAAAATTTATTTACCTAATAAATTTACGATATTGAAAATTTATTACTTTTTTTCAAAACAAGCAAATTAATAAATTTTTAAATTAAATATTGCCGGAAAATTCCAAATCGAAATTAATATGGTGCGATAATATCAGCAATAAATGTTTTCAACGCTGCATTCTGCATATGTTGTAGCATTATGAATTACTTTTCATGTAAAATTTGCCCGTTACAACCTCACCACATTAAATTACTAGACAAATTTTTGTTTCATAATAATTGAAAACTTGCTGCACTCCTTCCATTACTTTTTAACTATAAATAATGGAGATAATGTCCGGTATTCACTGCAAGTAATTCTATTTACAAGATTGCAAGTTCCTAGATACTCAAACTAGATTGCTGCATACGAAATGCAGTTGAGTGGTAACTAGGGAAATCAGCAAAATATTTGAGTATGACGACAACGGACGACATAATGTTAGTTGGGCGATTTTGCTTTAATATAACTAAACTTTTTAAGCATTTTCCAAGAAGAAAAAAACTTACTACTAATTTGCTTGCAATTCGTTAACACTTTTGCGGTTAAAATCGCAATAAAATTATTTGAGTTATTGGTGAACTAATTACATGAAGTTAGGTAGTTAAACTTGTGCTTTTACAAAACTAAAATTATTTTAGGGTCGATGCGAAATATGTTTAACCACTGACATACTTGGAAACTTACTAAATAATTACGCTGTTTAGTTTAATTTTGTTTTCAAATATTGAATTATCGGAAAAATGAAACGTAACGCAACGATACGCTACGATTTTAATTGATTAAACTGCGTCTTTGTTTCGTATTGGACCATTGGTTGGTTTATTAATTACTTTAGGGTTGAAATATTGCACACTGTTCTAATGGGTAGTTTCTAGACGATCATTTTTGTGTTGGTGGCTTAAACTAGAATTGTTTAAATTATGCAATTTTTATGGTAACAAAAATATTCACTGGTTCTCGGAATGATATAGCCATCAACTACTAGAGCGTTCGGAGTTGCATAGAGCTAAGAGGGGCCTTCATCAGTTGCCCGACGATCTGATGGCGATTGGCGATAGGGACCTTCCCGAAAATGCTTTTAAGCGTTTACTCCGGGAGCGCTCCTATTCTGTTTGGCGGGAGCGATGGTCCAACTCCGAGTTTGGTGCGGTCACCAGAACATTCTTTGGTGATGCTCTGTTTGTCGTAAATAACCCCTGGTTCGACTTTGGACTTTTCCTGGGTTTCCTGCTGACGGGCCACGGTAGCATGAACTCCTTTCTATTCATGCGTGACCTGTCAGATACGGATCTTTGTACGTGTGGTGAACCTGAGACCTGGCGGCACATCCTCTTCGAGTGTCGACTCTATTCAGACCTCAGGAGTGATTTGGCGCTGGATGGTCCGGATGGTGATCTGAGCCGGCTTGTAAGTGATGAGGAGTCCTGCAGCCGGCTCTCGCAGTTTTCGGTGAGTGCCTTCCGTCGTAGGGCCGGTGGGCCGTAGCTAGAACGGCGTTGATGATCGTGGGTGAGTGTGCAGGGGGTCGGGGTGCGCCCTACAGAGGGATGCGCCTCAACCTAAAGGCCTGGCGAGCCTACACGACCTGCTAGCTGGTCTGAGTGAGTGAGAGGGTGTGCGTATGTGCTTGTGACTTGTCTGTCACTGTCGGTCACATACGCATGTATGCGTTGTATGGTCTGAGTGAGTGGGAGGGTGTGCGTGTGTGCTTGTGACTTGTCTGTCACTGTCGGTCACATACGCATGTATGCGTTGATCCGGTATTATACCGGATTTCTTGCCCTGGAGGCCGTGTTTGGAATGTCCTATGGACCCAACCGAGCCCGTTAAATTATTTCGTAAGTCTACACCCCTGTCCTTCCAGGGAGCACAATGTGGAAAATCTGAGTACTTTTTATATATTAAAATTTACACCTAAAATTAGTTTATCCAATTTAGAGGAAAAGCTAAAAGTAATTTAGAACTGCTTAAGAATTTCAAAGTTACTTATGTGTTTCCGAAAGCCAAGGTACAAAAGCTCAAGCTACTGCAACTCTGGTATCTAATCTGTTGTAATTGCATTGCTTGAAATAGCATGCATATGGAATCATAAGTAAGAATTTTTTTATAAAAGTAATTTAAAATGTAAACAAAATCTTGTTTGATTATTTCTCGGTATAATTTTTAATAAAATTTCTCCCTAAAATAATTTCAAGTTTACAATTCCACATTTACATTTTTAAGTGACTCTCAGGAGGCTAAAATTCTGTTTTGCAGAATTAATCATCATCAACACCTACACTAAACATTAATTTTTGCGGTGTTTGTGGGAATATTTGAGACTTAGTCAAGGGACAAACCACTGTTGTTTGGCATCTAAATTTGCATTACCGTAACAAAACCTGCGGAATTCAATTTACAAAACAAACTTTTTTGTTTAGCTTGTAATGCAAAATTGCGAAAAAAAAAACATTAATCAGTTTTTCCAGGACGTCTTGAATATAATTTAGAAGGAAATGTATAAGTTAAGTTGCAATAAAAACACTGTAAAAAGTAATTTAAATAAAGTGAATGAAAATTGACTCGAGTTTCTTTTTAGGCAATAGGAATAGAATTAACTATGTTGGAACTAAACCAATTATCCATAATATACTCGTTCAGAATAAAACCTTGTTCTCCATCAGAGTTAAATCGCCTAAAAATATTCTTTCATCACAAGGGAGGACAGAAACGTGCTGGCTGTCGAGTACAGTCCTTAATATAAATGTGTAGTTATATATCAGCAACTTCATTGGCCCACTTTTCAAGCTGAACGTTGTGTAAGAGAGGTAGAACCGCACATGTGAAAACTACAGCAAAAATTTTCTCAATATGGCGTTATAATTCGTCCATTAAAATCTTTAAAACATAATTGGCCGACCGACCGATCATCAATTGTATTTTGTTGATTAACTTCGGAAGTTATGCAAATTGAAAAATAGAAAAAATATGAAGCGTCTTCTGCTTAATAAAATTGTAAAAACACAAATGTCAACCGGATCTAAAAATTTTTACAACAGCTTTGATATAAAAAAAAGCTCGTTTCAACTTTATAAACTCTATCTGTCGCCACAATCTCGTTAAAATTAATTTTAAATCGCCTCATTTTATATCATAAATATACAATAAAATTGAAAAAGCCCTGTAATAAATGTTTATAAACTTTTTAAAGTAAAAATTAAATTAAAATGACATTTTTTTTATTAAAGCTTGAATACTAAATCAATTTTTTCTTATTAAATACAGAAGAGTGTTTTTTACTTATAAATAATTTATTAATAATTAAAAATATATCTCGACAGAAATATATAAAATAATAATTTCTACAAATCAATTTATAATTGATTAATTCGGTTTTATGTAACTTTCGTTATTTTCTTGTATTATTGAATTATTTCTTCTATTATTGCAGATTCTGTACATTAAATAATGTAATTGTTCCATGTATGGTAGAAACTGAATCAGAAGTTATAGTTTCAATGAAATTGCCATACAGTCAGAAACACGCACCCTAGCAATAGATTTCTTTAATAAAAGCAACGCTTGCGACCATGTTTTTAAATTAACAGTAAAATGTTGAACAGACATATGAAATTATCTGAAAAATGTGTCAAGCGTTAAACAACCCAGACAAGGTTCCGCTTATTAAACCCAAATATAATAAGCTCAGGTGTTTCTAATACCACAGATTTACACGATAAACTAATATTACGAGGGTGGATCAATAAGTACCCGTGCTTGAAGACAGGTGGCGTTGCTGATGGAAGTTGACATTACCGTCGTGTACTGCCATCTGTCAAACGACACCATACTAAATTTCAGACTGATTCATGGGTTAGTTTTTATTTGGCAGCCAGTTGTATCACACATGTTTCGTGTTTCTTGATAAAATGGAAAAAGACCATTTTCGATCCGTAATTCGCTTTTAATTTTTGGATGGAAATCATGTGAAGAAATAAATGCAAATTTGGATGCTTTCTTTGGGGACCCTTCACCATCTATGACAACTGTTAGATATTGGTTCAACGATTTTAAACGTGGTCGTACATCTGTTCTAATGATGAGCGGCCAGGCGACCTGACAGACGTGGTTACCGAGGAAATCGTTGAAAAGGTCCACGACATGATTTTCGCACATCGCCGAACTAAAGTGCGCGAAGTAGTAGAGGCCATAGGCTTGTCGTACGAAACGACAATTAATATTTTACATGATCAGTTAAGTGTGAGGAAGCTGTCGGCCCGATGGGTGCCGCAATTGATCACGGTCGACCAAAACCGGATACGACTGTCAATGTCAAAGCAGTTTTTGAACCTCTTTAAGCGAAATTCGCAGGAGTTTTTGGAAAGAGGAGAAACCTGGATACATTATTATACGCCAGAAATCGAGCGACAGTCAAAACAATGGATTTTTCTGGGTGATTCTGCTCAGAAGAAGGCAAAGACGGTCTCATAGACCGGAAAGGTTAACACCACGATTTTTTGGGATTCGAAGAGAATAATATTCATGGACTTTTTGTAGAATGGAAGAACGATTATTGGGCAGTACTACAGTGAATTATTGGACCGATTAGATAAGAAATGGAAGGAATCACGGCCTAATTTGGCTGAACAAAAGTGCTGCTTCATAACGATAATGCACCAGCACGTTCATCAAGAATTGTCCTGGACAAATTGCATGAACTACCCTAAAAAATTATTGTCGTACCCACCGTCGACTTCTTTCTCGGCGGAAAAAAATCAGCTCAAACGAGAGATTATTGCTGAGGCAGAAGCGTATTTTGAAGAGTTTGATCAAACTGGCAGCCAAATAAAAACTAACCAATGAATCAGTCTGAAATTTAGTACGGTGTCGTTTAACAGATGGCAGAACACGACGGTAATGTCAACTTCCCTCAGCAACGCCACCTGTCTTCAAACACGGGTACTTATTGAACCACCCTCGTATATTGACAAATGCTTTTATGGTTTTATGGCCATTTTGATTCAAATAGACACAAGAATTTATTAATCAGTCGTTTAAATAATTTCAGATAAGAGGAAAATATTTTATGATCTTGAAGAAATCCAATTGATGCAAAAGAATTCATAATATTCAAAGCTATTGCTGTTTCTCACAATAGTTAATACGAAAAGGACCCCAATGAACTTGCAGTTTTCTTCTATATCTTATATTTCACTCGATAATCTTCTTAAGAAATAAGGAGAGATGGTTAGATCGGTTTGGTCGATTTAAGAGGCCGGCGGAGCTAAGTGGACCCTAATTGTTTGATGATTAATCACTTGCACTGACTGTACATTTTCTTCTACTTCTTGGACGGTCTTTTCTATGACCAAGCTGTTTGAATTCTTTTCAGCAACTGTTTGCTGTCGAATTTTGAGTGTTACAAATCTTGTATTCCCTTTGGCATACAACATAAATTGTCACGGAAGCAATGTATTTATTGATTGGGAGGAAATATTTTTATTTTGTAATCTTGTGAATTTTCGCGGCGGCTGTGGCTCTTTGCGAGACCGACAGGGCGCCGGATGTTGGATAAAGAACTTGCGTTGAAATCCATAAGTGGGGAGGACGTAATTTGAGAATAGCGAATTCTGGTCTGGTATTTTGATAAAAAATAAAGTTATTTGGAAAATTCCGAGGTCGCCTACGATAAGAAGGCCTAGGCGTAAGGATTAGCAGTCGTGCCACGTGCGTGGTTTAACTCATTCCTAGAAAAGTTCTTTTAACCCTCCAGTGGTCGCATGGTCTACCACCGTACACCATGCTTTTTTAAGCCTTCTTTAAACCGCCATAGCTCGTAACAGTTCGAATTATATCGGTTACATTTTTGAGTAGCTGACAAAAATTAGTCAATCCTTCGGATCCAGTAGTTTTTGAACTTTTAAAGTGGTAAATTATTGGTTTTATTACTTCTGAAACAGGGCTTGTCTACAAGCGTAAATCACGCGCCTACTGGAGGGGTTAAAGTTCACAGAAAATAAATCGAATAATTATTTTTATTTAAAATTTTAAGGGTGGGTTATTCCATTGCAATATATAACAATTTTATACCACATTGCATAACTTAAATATTTTCAATTTCATTTACCATCTCCAAAATGAGGTTACAACATTATAATAATAATTTATTTATTCTCATTCAAAAATTCACAATAAAATTTCAATTCAAAAAATTTTACTTAGTAGATAAAAATGTTTTATTTTAGTTTATCATAATTTTCATGAAGGGGGTTGATTCCTCCCCGAACCAGTTGTCAAATTTAATTGTAAAAAATTCTGATAACCAATCTAAGCATAGTTTTCACTAATCAGATTTACATTTTCTTTTTTATTACCTAATCAATAAATTATGTCACACTTTAGATTTGTTTCTTAAATTTCAAGCTTTTAATTTTACAAATGCACCCTCTTCACCCTGCCATGATATTTTCTTTAAAAACGTTTCGTTTTTTAATTTATTAAATAAAATGGAATTAAAAAAATTGAAACGCAGTAAATCCATTAGGAAATTTTCATGCTCGTCTCAAACATGATCCCATTGTAATTTACCTGGAATAATATAATGGCGTTTCGTTTTTCTGAATTTTACACGCGAATGGTTAACATCCATATTCTATGTATTTGGTACAGCAACTGATTTGAAATTCCGCATGTTAAAATGTCAGAAAAATTAAAATCGTATAATAATTCAATAATAAATATTAGGTACGTATTTTCAAAATTAATGTATTTTTAAATGCCATGTTCGTCACATTTATGACTTCGATATGACGGATTATCTTACCTATCATATTGCAACATATTTTATCGAAAGTTTATGGCTTGATCCGTCTTTGCATCTAATTTAAACACTTTAAATCCAATAGAAGGATGAAAGCCCATTTAAATCAATATTTAAAAACTTCATTTTTGTTCGAGTGACGTGGCTTAGAAAGTTTTATATTTTTGAAAAGTTATGGCAGTTTTAATGTTAGCAAAAAACCAATTAAAGAAACATCTAGCAATTTTTTTGCTTGGCAATTGAGAATATTGTTTGTTCAGCGCGAAATGTAGAAGTTATTAGTTTAGTAAATAAATTAGTTATGACATTTTTAAGCTCGTCTGGTGCTCCTTATTTTTTCAAAATAATTGTTTAGTAAACCATTGTAAAATTTAAAAATTTCCTCAAGTTATTTGATTCGTATCATTGAATATGCTCATCAGATAACTAAGGACTCCCAGACCCTAAACTGAAGTGGAACGACCAATAATTGGCATGCAACTCGATTATAATAATCATAATCGAATAGTTGATAATCATAATCGACATTAAAAAGCCTTAGTAATTTATCAATCGAATAGAGCTAGAGTATAGTTTAGGTTCTGGGAGGGGGAATTCACCTAGTTATTTTACCTATTATTGTAATAAAAATAAAAACAGGAAAAGAGGATGCTACGAATTTAAAATAGATGGATAAGGAAGCTTCGCTCCGCTTTAAAAATATATTAATTTACGAGAGCAAGCAATTTTACTTCTTTCTCAAATTTAAGTTATTTTCAACTATTAGTTTTCTAGAGACATTCTCCATTAAGGACCATGAAAAGAGATGATATAAAGCAATTTCCATACAGATTTTCTAGACTAATCATACATAAAACAAATTTAATCACGAAGTTATTTCATAATAATCAGAATGATAGTGGTAATTGGGCAATTAATTATTTTATTTCAATGAAAACATTATTGAAATCTGTAGACACCGAAACTTGGCTGATCAAATCTTTCAACTCCTGTTTTTGTTGTCGTCTTCAGGTTATCAGTCAGTTTTCCAGTTAAATTGACCCCGAATAACGGTAGTATTTCTGATAGCCCAGATCAAAATGGTCAAGCTGATTCACACTTTAGATGTAGGTAATTAAAATGTGGCTGCAGGATTTTGGAGCCCTACGTTATACTGGGAAACAAAAATACGATGTCGTTGGAAGCCAGATGATTTTCATAAATCAAAAGAAGGAGGTTGCAATTTCATTTGATTTAGGTGAAGGGTTGTATAATCCTTGATTGTAAAATTTAAATATGTCGCTTAAAATTTCTAAACAATTTTTTTTTTTGAATTAATAAAGATATTTTTTCCTCTTATTTTGTTTTATTAACATCATTAACCTTGAGGATTATTCGTACAATCAACGCTGTTTGGAACTAAGCATTAACTTGAGAAATTTAAGAGCTTAGAATCCTAAAATGATTAATGGTCACGGTGTCATCATTTCTCGTTTGCACTGCAATTTAAAGTTGCTTTGTTTACTAAATTTCCTCCTTTTGTGTGAACGAGTGATTCTTCTGTTTAATTACTTAAAATATTAATTACTTATATAATATTAATTACTAAGCAATTTGTTTATACGATATAAAATTGACGTAAATAATTATTATGCCAGACAGGTTTACAAGTTTAGAAAAATTAAAAGAAAACTTTGTTCAAAAAGTATCATCGCAAACGAATAACTTCAGGATATAGATAATTATTATTATATAAATGCACAAAAAATATGTTTTCTTAAAAGTTTCATTTCCGAGTTGCTTTTTCAATTTAATTCCAACCGACATTTTTAATTATGGAAATTTTGTAAAATGGTATTAAAATATTGCTCCAATGTAATACCAAAATAAAAAAAAACTGAATGAAAAGATGAAATATTTTAATACAAATTCATCCAGACAAATAAAAATTCTTTTTAATTCCAGTCTTAACGACCCTGCGCTTTAAGTTTGTGCATGATTGATTTACCCTATCTTTGGGGATCTTCGCTCTTACCACGTTAAATCTTATTGTAATCACTGTTTATAAAAGTGACAAACGTTTATCCCACTTCAAGTGAGCGTGATCAACGCTGATTTGAATAACAAAAAATAAATTCTGAAGGATTGTTGAAACCGATAACAAAAATTACGGGATGTATGTGCCACATACGCAACCCGCGGCTATTGCCATAAAATTTTCATCTCTTCTTATGTTAAAATAATCTTTTGTCAACGTTTCAAGCTTAACTTTTAACGCCTCTGGTCTTTTGCTTCGAGTTTAAAATTTATTATGTCATGTCGTACTTGCATATCTAAAATCTGTCGCAAGACAAAGTTAAAAATAATTTTATAAAATTTAACAGAAGCGATCAAATATTAGCTTTAATAATCGAAAAATTTGTAGTGGTAAAAAACCATATTTGTGACTCGAAATTGCAAGGGATTAGAATTTCGCTCCCGAAAATAAAGAAAATAAACCGCTGCACTTAGTTTCTTGCCAATTTTAACACTCACCACCGTGATATTATTTTCTTAAACACTTTAAGTTAAAATGTTAAAAAAATTTATCATGCTCTACCAAATTTCACGCCACATTTAAAAATAATTGTCCAAATTGACCATATTTTTTAAAACCACCCCGGTGCATTAGTTAATTACACTCGTAATAATTAAAATCAGTTTTATATTTTTACGGAAAATTTGAATTTTATTTCCATAAGCGACTCGTTTAAAAACACTTTACACCAAATTGATAAAACATTTTAAAATTTTCCTTAGCGAGATCGCCAAACTAAGAGGGTTGGTTTTATAACCACTATAACAAGGATTGCGCCATGTAGATCATTTAATTCGACCCTTTCGTTTTCAGCAAATTTCTCACAAGGAGCAAAATCTTCTTTGCTTAATATTTGGAATAAAAATTAAAAAATTAGTTTGAAGCTTTGAAGAAATAAAATAAAAATTGTTAATGTTTTATTCATATTTTATAAAAGCTTTACGTGAACAGGCTTAGTTCTAATTAAAACTTTCCTTCGGTTATTTGATACATAATTTTTAAATCGGTACGTGATAAAGCTTCTAATTTTTGGATTTTTGTCAAACTGTGATATATATTAATTTAAAATAAATAAACTTGTTACGCCTAACAAATTATCGCGGTTACTAGAAAAGCTGCAAAGACAATATTAGGGTTTTTAACTTTTTTAAATCGAAATTCAGATTTCTGGGTGTGGCTAAATTATTTCGGTTTATTTTCAATTGAATAAATATTCTTTCGTGCTGAAAATTATTTAAAATTGGAAAGCTTTTAAAATGATCCTTCTGCAGGGTCTTCCACAGAAATATCTTTTTGGTTTAAGGTTATAACAATAACTGAATTTAATAATTTCGTTACTTTAAAATTATTAATAACTTAAATTATAAAATATTGTTAGAATGTTATTAGTACTACAGCTAGCAATTTCACAGTATATTCACCATTATTATGGTTTTTTGTTGAGCCCATATACACAGATAAAAATTATTATTTAACTTAATTGGGGGATAACTGGAAGTTTTGATTTTAATTGACATTTTATTGTTTCATAATAATAATCATTCTAACTCCTTGTTTTTTTTTAAATTTAAATTTGAAAATTCAGTGTTTCAATACAATTGGCAACCAACACCAACGCGGAGTGGTTGTTGATTAAATGAATAATTAATTAATTGATAAATTATTGTTAACTGTTGGCAATTATGGCGTTGACAGGGTTAAAACCATTCAAGTTTATTACATGCGCTAAAAGTTAGTGGTAACGAAGTTGAGAATCAATTATTTAAAAATATTTTAAATTTTACAATAGTTAACCTATTTTGAAGATGGGAAAATGAATATCAATATAATCTTAAACCTTGTTTTTATTGAACATTAACATTTTTATTGGTCTAGGCTAGGCTAGAGAATTATTATTATAGTTGATGTACTATCAAGCTAACGATCGTTTTAATACTTTAATGGTAAAAATATAGAAATTCCAATTTTGTTTAAAATAATTAAAAACCATTGTAAATTATTCGCTGATACAGATCGTCAAGAAATGGACCTTCTGCTCGCAAGAAAAGTTAGCTCAACAATCCAGATCTTGAAAAACGTACATATTAAATTTTGTTTTGTACCTTTTGGATAAAGCACGTAATTAAATGAAAGGTTTGCACATAATTAGGAAATTCAGCTTTGCTGTACAATTTTTCACCTTAATATTCTTTATGAAGAAAGGTTTATTAAAGTGCATCGACTGCATTTGTTTTGTACTTGGGTTAAAGTTACTGTTACAAACTTTGATTCAAATTTTCGTTTAACTTAATAATAATTAAACCAATTATTCTGTTTGTTTTGTGGAAATTAATTTATATTGTGTAAAATTTCGCTTTTACTGCTTTTGTTTCGTATTCAAATCACAGTCTAGGTTACATTTTTTTATGAGAGTTCTCAATTAGCCCAAGAATTCAATAAATAAAGGCTTTCCATTACAAGATGGTCCTGACCATTTTTGTGTTAAGTTTTTACTGTGTGTCAATAATTATGATGCCTTTTGTTTGCACGTAGCTGCAGAAAATTAATTTAGTTGGCTTGTACGTTGTGGTTAACAGATCGTGATTATAGATAGGTAGCTCACTAGTAGAAACATATTGGATCGATATATTATTCTTCATAGATAAGTATCTTTTATATTGTTAATAGTGAGTTGGAAATTACAGTTCACTTTATTTCAATATTTAGGTAGTTCTTACTTTAAGAATAAATTGTTTCAACGTGCTACAGTATGCGATATTCATTATTTTTTAAAGGACAGTTTTCCCTAAAATAAATGGAGTAATATTTTGTTTGGTTTTCAAAATGAAGATCCTTACGAGCTAGTTTGCGTGTTTATGTGGCAGCAGACCGGGTTATATTCAATTAAAATTCAATAAAATTAGAGATTTAATCTTTTCCCTAAAATTTTTCTTCTTTTTCTCAGATTGAAGATGTGAGTGTCTGAAGCCAGAAGGAAATTTTTGCAAATTATTTACCAGCAGTTGGTAGAAGTAATTACTGTGCAGATTTGATTGTTGTAATTGCGAATATGAATTAATCAATTGAAACCGAATGTGGGAGCATTTTAAAGCACCGCAGGTGATTAAATTTTGCTAACTTTGTTTGTAGTTTTTGCTTTTCTGCTACGCTTTGTTTGCATATCCGACTGACAAATTATGAATAAGCCCTAAGGACCCCAAAGGATTGAAGTGCTTGCTCAGAATGGTTTGCAGTTATGCAGGGTTAATTGAAATTGTGATTACTGTTTGCATTGTTCACCTAGTGAGGTCATTTGGGGATGTTTTTTTATTTTTCATATCCACAACGAGAATATCTAAGTTGTCATGTCGTTCCCTTCATGGTAGCCTAATTTTTAATTTTCTATTTAATTAATTTCACATAATAATGAATCGACTAAATTATTATTCATTATAAAATACAGTAATTACATCTAAGCCTCCTCTACTACCTGCACTATCGACGTTCTAATTATAGATATGTTAGCAGAAACTTTAAATCGAGGACATTGCTACGTAGGACAAGCAAAAAAGTATTTGATGTAATTTATGGGTTGGTAAATTAAGCAAACTAACGATGGTTCATATTATCGTAGAAATAAATTAAAATTTAATTCTTTAATTTGCTAATGGAACGGTAGTCGTCTGCTGGAATAACCTCTGAAATGTTGATTACTTTCTAACATTTAAATTTCATTCAATATAATGAGCAGGAAGGTATCTTTACGAATAATTAAAACTAAAAGTTTTTCCGGGTTTGTAATGCAATTAATTAAGTTGTAATTGAATTTTCTGAAAACATTATGGGCAATCGTTCAGAACTACGATGTGTCGAGTAATTAATTGCTGAGATTCTATAGATATAAGTGGTAGTATTGTAAAGCAAAGAAAGGCTATGGTGTAGCTGTCTACGTTTTAGTATTGTTTCGCAAACATCTGGTATCGATTGGCCACAAGTTGTGTTGTCCCAAACAAAGCCAGGGCCTTCTTGCAACTCGCCAGGATATCTGACATCCTCTGGCGCCCTAATTCTCTCTTATCCTTCTGCAGAACGATTAGACTGATTACTTAGGATAGCTTAACTTTTAATCTTGATTAAATTCTAACTTACTTAGAAGTCTCATTAACAATAATTTATGTCGCACCTTGTAGATATTAAATTTATCAATATTAATCATTTTAGACGAGATTTTTGAAAATTGTTTTGACTAAACAAATATTTACTATTTCCATCCATTAAAACCATCCATTAAATTTAAAGGTGGTGTAAATGTTAACTAAAGTTTGATTACTCTTTATTTACCCTTATCGCTAAACGTAAGAAAATGAAATATTTACTTACAAGAAATAAATTTTTATGTCACAGTACTTTAACTTACAATGAAATTGTAACAAGGCAATTAAAACTTTATTAGCTAATCTAACATTACACTCGGTTTATTTGTTTCTGAAATTTTTCGACTGCGAAGAAAATTCCAACTTCAAAATCTTTTAGAACGTCCGTAAAGCGTGTTGAAATTTTGAATTAAATAAGTTTGAGAAAACACACAGAAAAGTTTTAAAAATCAATAAATAATAATTATTTTTACAAGCGTCTAATGTGAACTCCATTAGGGATCACTCAGTGATTTCTACTTTGTGGATACGCTTCCAGAATTCCTAAATTAACTGTGTTTGTGAATTTTCCTTTTATCGTGAGTGTAAGAATGGCAAATGACATTAGTAAATCCGATTTCATGTCCTCAAAATAACTTTTTAATGTATGAGTATTGAGTCATTTTCAAAACAAAATAAACGTGAAAATTATGATTGAATCTTACTGATGTCGGCGATTTGGCCCTTTCCTTAAGTCTTAATTAAATATTTTTAATGGGAACTTTAAATTATAAGTGACAAGATACCCACCCATTTAAGGATTAAATTTAATTATTGAAGTATAAAACAATTTTATTATTACCTACTGAAATTCTTTGCAAATTAATTTTTATTGTGATAACATTAAATTTAAGCATTTAAATACTTTTAAAACTAAAATAAAAGTTTGGTTTGTAAGTGTTGGAATCTCGCTAGTGGTTAAAATTTATTTGTACTGTGGTTTGGATACCACGTTAAGCTGCAGGTTTCGTTTATGTCCTGCTCTGCTTACGTTTAGTCCCATAAATTTTCATCTGCGATTGGTTATTAATTTGTTAATATTTATTTTTTTCTGAAATTATCGTTATCTTTGATAACTAAACTAACTATAAATGATAGAATGAAAGCAAATACTGGTAGATACATCAAATAATATACTTATACATTATGTGACATGTCAAAAGAACTTGGATCAACAAATTATATTCCTACTAATTAGAAGATGATCAAACATAATATAATAATTACCTACACATCTATATGTAGCTAATTAAGGAGCTTACATGATTTCTAACCAATCAGAATTCGATATTTTAAATACATGTAAATAGGTAGATATAAAAATCTGTAGGGCTTCGTCGAACCTGCGAAATTTGAATTAAGACATTTTTAACGTTAGAATTAGTAATATTTTATTTAGAAAATAATTTATTCTCTTTATTTACGTGTAAAATAACTGTGATTGGTTCATATTTTTGCCAACCTAAAAGGAAATAATGCATAAATTATATCATAGAGCCACATGATCACATGAATAATATATTACACCTAAGGTTTTATATGGAGATCAATTTAAAAAAAGATTAAAATAACAAAGAACTGTGTTATTTTAGGGAGGATTATGATATAATAAGTAATTTATTTTTTAAGCCTACTGTCATTCTGTAATAAATTATTATTGATTTCGCAGCTGAGTTCATTGCAAATATTTGATTTATTTTAAAATCCTTTGTTTAATGAATTTTTTTCCTTACCGAATCGATACTGTTGTGGGATTGGTAATGGAATTACGAATAAATAAATATACTATACAAATACAACAAATATTCAAGATTCGATAATAAAGCTGTCTTCTATTGGATTAGAAAATCAAGAAATAATATTATGTTGATCGTATAATTTTACTGGTAGTTGTATAAATATTATAGGGGCGGATCATAAATAAAAATATCATCATTAGAAATAACAATAAAAATTGAGAAAACTAGTAAACGTAAATAAAACCCAAAAAATTGCTATATAGGATACTTAAAATTATAATTTATTGCTTTAAAAGTTTTTTTGATTCATAATCTGACACGTTTTGAAATTCAGCATGTCGCAGTGGAAATCTCGTTTCTAAAAAATGAATAGGTCGTAAACAAATATGAAATATCATTTGAATTAACCGATTTTGTCATGTAAAAAGTGTACCTAAATTTGCTTTGTTTCAAAATGTAAAGCGGCGTTCACAATGAAGTGGGTCTTGCCTTGCTTCGGTAGAAAGCTGGCAAGCGCCAAATTAGATTTAAGTATTTGCTTTTATCCTTTTCTATGATTAAAAAATCGTTCATTTTGATTGGCTCTTGCTAGCTTTCTACCGAAACAAGGCAAGGCCCTACTTCATTGTGAACGCCGCTTAAGTAGGACTGACAAATTTTTGATTGATCATTGCCCATTTCTTGGCCCTCTGGTGATTCAAGGTCGCAAAATTATGTAATTGGTTGGACCGTGTAATAAGAACTTTACCCACAAACCACATTATACAATCTCAGTCAGTTTTAGCTGATTTGATCCTTTAGGTACGAGTACAATAAAAAAATTGTACAAGTCGTATCAAATTAATATAAGAACATTAACTAACCAGAAGAAAATGGTTCGAAACAATTTAGATATCCGGAAGAGTTTAGTCTAGATATCCCTCTTAGTTCAATTTAAATTATCCTTCGGCAAAATGTAAAAGCTTTATGTTGAAAGTATGAATTTGTTGCTTTGTAATTATAACATTTTTCGTTTTAATTAAAATAATTTTAATTTAAAGCAAACTATTACGTTTAATTTTATGATATACACGAATAAAAGATCTTCATGCATAAAGAAGAGAACTTCAGTAAAATTTAGGTATCCAGGTGAGTTCGTGGAATCAATATCGATTTAATGAATATTATGTAGGTATGTAATTATTTAAAAATCGATAGCATATTTATCTATTTTTTTTAATAGCATATATTTTTGAAAATTAGAATTTATAAATATTGAAAATACAACAATTTAACATTACCCAAAAAATTCTTTTAACGTATGGTACCTTGGAAGCGTATGTTCTATAAGAATAACATAATCAAGTTATAATGGGAAGGCTGTTCATATAAAAAAACAAGATGTTAAATGAAATGTTTATAAAAATACGTAACAAAATGATAAAATATTTTATTTTGCAAGAGAGATACATTAAGCTTTCAATTGTCTTGATGTAAGCTAATTGTATTTATTTTGAAATAAATAGTGCATAAGAAAATTTACATACTTAAAAATATTTCTTGTTTACAATTTTTTGATATTTTCACAGATTCTAAATCTTTGTCTAATTAATTTTGATATTCTTTAGTTAGTAATAAATTAACTTCTTTATTAGCTACTTTAACTAATAAAGTAGATTCCTTTGAGTTGATGGAAACCGATTCAATTCCAACATTACTCTCATAGTTAATTGCTAGACAATCACCTATCACATATGCGGTCTACCATAAAATTTCAATAGCTGAAGCAAAATTTATCCAAAAATATAAGCTTTGTACTTATTGATTTAACGATGATGGATCAATGGATAACGTCAAAATACGGTCCCCTATGCTACGGACGCTCCGAGCCTTTTTGACTAACGTTTTATTAACTAAAAGTATCCCCTAGACCGGTCCTATGCGGAAAAGGGTGCTACTGGGAAGGGGATGGAAAATGGCCAATCCGTTAGCGTATACTTCTGTCATGATAAATGGGTTCAATTTTGTTGGTATCGTTGGCGTTGGGCTGTTTGCATTCTAAATTTAGTTTAGTTCTTTCATTCCAGAATGGCAAAATATATTTCTATATGAGCCAAATCAAATCAATAATATATTGCACACCACAGTGGTGCCAAGAACTTAATATAAATAAATAAATATCTCTTGATCTAATATAAACTAGGATATGGAAGTGCTGCATGTAAATAGACACGTAGAAAATGTAAAAGAGTTTTTGGAAGCAACTTAAGAGGGGTTTTTTACATGTTGAAGGAAGATGAGCGAACTCACGAAGTTAGTGCTAGATTATTAGGAGCAACGACGGTGTAGATGCGTAACGATGGTAATGCAGTCCTGAATGAGTGATTCGACTGATGTAAGGTGACATAGGTCCTATTTTTAATGAGTGATTAATATTATAATACATAATAGTGATTGTATTATATTATTTCGATGAACCAACGAGTTAAATCTAATAGATACGGTGATCCTATGTAGATTTATGTATTTGTTATATGTTTTAATCGATATGTGTGTAAATAAGTATTATTATAACTTCATTATTGTTTGATCTTCTTCTTCCACTTTCTAGAAGCAATTCTAAGAGAATCCTATTCTAGGAGGTTAAAGCCTGTTATTTTCCCAACAACTGCGTCGTTTCATCGACAGTGATAGAAACCTTGAGTATAGTATAAATATTTTTACATAATCAGGAAGCTTGCTAGACTTGCCTTCAGATGTGCCTTTTTTCCTGGTTTTTATGTTAATGGTTGCAATTCACTAACCCAGAGGACCACCGGCTTAACGTTCCTTCCGAAGCACGGAGACTAGTCATAAGAAAATCTATTACTCTCCCCGGGTATCTCACATTTGCAGTTGATCGCGTTAGCTGTAATGCAGTGACCGTCTCCGATTGTTTGATCACTTTAATTAATTAACATCTAATTATACCATCATTTCTACAATAACATTTCACGGACTAAATGTTTCTGTTTTTTTTATTCTTCTCCGCATTAAACTGTAGGTTCCCTATATGTCCATCACACATTTTCAACACCTAAATCCCAGAGGGAAGGAAACCTTGAATCTGTAATTCGGTTTAAATTACTTTATTTGTACTGTCAGATTCATCATATTTTTACTAGTTATTGCTAATAAAATTATAATAATACAATATTTTAATTTGTTTTCACATACCTAGAGAGTAGTTTGCTAGTGTGTTTCCGGTCTACCCGTAAATGTGGTTAATTATTATTATTACTTTAGTATTGTTTATTCCGTTTGAAGTTACTTTGATGTAAAATACTATCTTATTGTGGCAGGTATACCGCATCTTACCGTCTTAGAAACTTTAATGAAAAGCCACTCCTGTTTAGTTGTTGCAAACTGCTTTGATAAACAATCTTAATATTGCACAATATAACGATCCACTAACCACTGAGCTCAAGTAAATTATTGATTCAATTTAAATTATTATAAAAAAAATTTGGTACGATTATTTCTATTGAAAACCAATAAATCGGAATACTTTCGAATTATTGTGGTTATATGAAATTCTATGCCCCAAAAATATAAATTTTTGATTTCATAAATCAGTAAATACTTTTCTGGGTGAAAAACGGCGTGATCAATATTTGAACGACTTTATTAAATTTTGAATAATTAATAATTTTTCAATTAATTCCAATATTAATTTAACTTTTCATGAATTTAATTTCATTGTTATTGGCAATTTGCTACGTTTCCGCTTTGTTTCCTGCGTTGATATTGAATAATCCAGGAATCATTGCGTGATAAGTTTCTGATTTATGTGATGGTAAGTAAAATGAACTGCGTTTATGATCAAAGGGCGAATTTGTTTAAAATAGAAAAATGGAAAGCTTTTGTTAGGCTTAAAATATTTTTGAGGAAGATTCATTATTCGAGAACTAAGAGTGACAATGTGATGTAACTTACATTTCCGCACGATATCGATTTAAGTCATTTGTGCACCCTTTACGTCCACAAATGACAGTTATATGCGTTTACTAAACCGCTGACGTAAAATACGCCTTTATCACTACGTTCTAAAGATTACCAAAACTTGTATATAAACAAACTATTACCAAGTAAACAACTGCCAAGGCATTAATATTGACAAAATTTCCTTTCATCTCCTAAATTTCCAAATCTAAAACTAAAACAAAACTTAATTAATACTGCCCCAAAAAGCCATAATGAATAATTATTAGTTCAATTTTTACCAAACTTAAAAAATAGATTTGAGAGCCCGAGTGATATTCTAAATACCCAAAACCTACTTTTTGACTATATGTAATAAATTCTCCGATTTCCTACTAACAAAATCTGTGTATTATCTTTTCGACAAGGGAACTACCGAATTTTTTTATTAAATTAAAGAGGCTTTCGAATACCAAACAAAAAACGTGCGCGATCGACTTCCCATCCGTTTAATTTAAATTTGTATGCAAATACCAAATTATGTAAATTCAACATATGGCTTTGTTTATGTTATTTGGGTTGTGTAATAATATTCTATTTTTTTTCTGCTCACGTCTTGACAGCAAGGTCGGGTTTAAGTAATTTTTCGTCATTCAACAGATCCACTTAGTCATCAGACTTTTTTCAAAAGGAAGGATGAAAAATAGCTTTAACTTTTTTGGAAATGTATAGTACAATAATCCTAGCAACTTTTCAATTTCGGAAAGCATTTTAATTTTTACCCAAAACTGTAGTCGATTCATTTTTTATAAAATGAAACAATTACGCCAGGTTAGAAGAAAAATCATTTGTTTTTTTGGACATTTCCTGATTGGGCCAGCTCTACGGATGACGTTGACGGATGACGCTGGGAAAGCTATCGGAGCTAGAAAAGTACCAACGTGTCGAGGAATAAGGGGGCAACAACCACGTAAATGTGGCCACTGCTGATTACACCAGAAACTGGGAAGGCCGACGAGCGAAGATTCTAACCTTCAATGACCAAATCGATACATTTCTTACAACGTTGCCGAAGTAAAATAATTGCGAATAAAAATTTAATTTTTGACAAAATTAGGCGTCATAAGATTTTATTAACTGTAAATTGTATGATTTAGTAAAGCATAAAATATTAACGATCGACGTACGTGCTAGCCTTTACGGCCAAAACCGCGAACCCTATTCATATTTACTTCGCATCCAATTTCGACTTGGTGTATGAAAGTAAATCTTTATGAACAATGTAACCAACTCACTTATAAAACTGTTACGTAAAGTACAAATTCAAGTTTACATGCATAAAGCGACTGTATAAAACAAAGTTTCTTCATATTTTATTTTATTCAAGTGTGATTACATAAGTAGAAAATAATGTCATTTAATGAAATATTCCATCCGTGTTGGTGTCTCTCTGCAAGCAAATCCATTTAATTAACCTTGATATTTTTTTTAACTTTAATACAATTACTCCAAATTTCGAATAGTTTTAAGTTTCTCGAGATTAATTCCGTTCCGAATTACTTCAATTTGTCCAAGTTGATGTCGGAAAACAATTCTAATTCAGTTTTTTGATCACAAACTTTCTAAAACAAATGTAAAGATTTTTAGGTGTAACAACTTCTGCTGTCAAATTAATCTTGTTTGTTATCAGATCGAATAAATCGTTCGGACATCTAATAAGAGTTACATATTACGTCTCATATCTTTCAAATCATCTGATTGCCTGATAGAGAACAGTAACAAAGTACGGTTTATTCGAGGTTAAATCTATTTAAACTTGAGGGTACTAAGATCAAAATATCAACGTGAATAGTTTCAAAGAGGTTTTGTCTTTGATAGTTCACCGAGATAAACCACTAAGGTGGCAAAGTTACATTTTCTTCGATATTGTGATGGATATCCGAAAGAGCAAAAGTTTTTGGTTTTATTTATTTTCTGATACTAACAACCCATTTACTTTTTGTCATTTTTGAACAGAACCTTTTTCAAAATAAAATATGGAAGGTATCGCATTCACCAATCAGAAAATATTGGTTAAAGTTTAGGCAATAACCAATCAACAACCTTCATTACTTAAGTTTATTTAGGGTCTCAATTTTAACATAATTCAGTGCCTTACAATTAATAGGTAACGAATAAAGGAATCCATGTTTTCGCTGACCATCACACTGCCCTCAAAACACACATCTCTTTCGAGGCAATTAACTCGGGAGGATAGCACAAAAAGATTTGGCAGCAATCCAAGTGTCACCAAGAATAAAGCGAATCTCGAAGGGAAAAAAGGAGGGTCAATAGGAAAAAAAACATCAAGAAAGATAAACAAACAAAGAAAAGAACATAGAAGTAAAAAATTTAACAAAATAAATCTAGATTTATCCTAAAATAAACAATTTAATTAGTTGAAACTCTCAGTTCGTTCTAAAGGTCATTTTATGATTTGCACTTATACATAATCCAAAATTGGAGGATTGATTCATACTACATTGGTTTCATTAATAATAATTAATTAAATAATTTTTCTGTGTTATTGTTTAACTTGGGCTCAAAATTAAAAGTAAAACCTCTTATTATTAACAATAGAGTAGCATGCTACTGTCCAAAATTAGAGAAAAAAATGGACGAGTGTCTATATGATAGCATAATAATGAAATTTGTTTACAAGTTTCTTATCAATTACAGGATTCGAAGTATGAAAATTCCCAACAATTGGTATTGTTACAAATACAGGGTGGGCCATAAAGGATTACCTTTTTTAATCCCTGAGCAGGGCGAGGGTGGTGGGGATTAGTATAGCTTGGTTAATGGAAATTCAGTTACAATGGAGCACTTTATGGGTGAGCAACGTGCATTTTGTGTAAAATTTATTTGAAAAAATAGCGATTAATGTTGTTGTCGACGTTTATTTCGCTCTGAATATGAATTACATATACATTTTTATAGAGAGGGGATATTCTACCCATGTAACATAATGATTTTTTGTTGTTAAAGTTGCAATTCTATAACAAATTTTTTTTTTCGGTTGTTTCTTGTGTGTGAATTAAAATTTTACCACCGCCCCAAACTCTTGTCTCCACGCTTTCAACGATAATAATTAACCTAGCGTTAAAATGCAAATGCTAAACTAAAATTAGATCAAGAGAAAGAGAGATAATGTGCGTCAGTGGCAGAAACTTACCGCGAGAATGGAACACCAGAGGAGTGTAATCTAAAAGGAATAACAGACTAATAGAAGACAAAGTGAAGCAAACGACGATGGCGAATGAGATTTTGTGGAATATGCTCTATATATTCAATTTTAAATAAGATTGTAAAATCAATGTAGTAAGCTATCGATTTCTAATTTTCTATTTAATTTCCTTACTTTTTACTCATTTCTTTGATATTTTTTAAAATATTTATGATACTATTAAATTTATGTCATGGTATCTTAAGATGTTGAAATGTAAGGGAATTTTTCATTTAATGTAAGGATAAAACAATCATTTTAAGCTAATTACCGACAATACAAATTATATAAGTACAAGAACTAATTTAATTTAATTCAAGGGGTTTGAAAATTATAATTATCAGGAATCCACATTACCTAGAGAAACAAGAAAAACTCATGGCACAACTTTTGGCACAACTTTTGGCACCCAACATGGCGCATTAGAAAAACATTTTATCATATAGTTTCCAAATCACTAAATCAATGGATGAATGACGTAAATTAAGCGAAAGGAATAGAAATTTCATCTTAATTAATTTTATAAATAAAGTTGTGATGACCGTTGAATTTATTTTTAAGGGTGGATAACGCTTGATTGAGTATAAATAGGCTTAGAAGAACTTTTTATTATTTACTATTTTCTGTTTTTCAATAACTGTCCGGGAATTCAAGAGAGGTTTTATGCTAGAAAAGACTCCTTGGGATTTGTGCTACTTAACAAAATTACAGTTTGTGGTAAGTGTATTTGTAATTTATTTACGCTGATATTTCGACCGTTTGAAATTTGCTTTTCATTTTCATATCGATCAAAGTACATTTGTCGGTTTTCTTGGTATTCTGCTTATTATTTCTTTCGTTGAATGATTACCAACTTTAATATTTTGGTTCTCCTTCCTTTATTAATCTCTCTGGCGCCTTTACAATAGCTTATTAACTACCTCGTAATTGTTTAGCAAGTTTAGCGAAACTCTCAGTAGCTTCACACTCTTTGAGTGTAGAAATTGATATTTTTTTAATTTTGAACAACTAATAATTAGATATTGAACAATAATATTGTTGCTACAAATAGAACCTACCAAATAATTTTGATTCCTTCACAAAAACAAAAATTATGGTGATATTGATATCGTAACGTTCGGCATTGTCTTGTAATATTTGTTCTCTTTGTTGTAAGCACATTTATAATTAAAAACAACAAAGCTTTAATTTAGGTCCAATATAAACTCCTCTCTACTTATTATTTCAAAATTTTTCATTATTGAAAGATGTGCGTTTCTATACCTTGAAAATCGACAGCTTTACATCCCGGCAAGTTCCTTCTTCAGGAACGTTTGTTGTTTTAGATGCAGGACGAAAAGTTTAACTCCAACTGCAGCTTAGTTTTAAGTACTTAGAAATTTCAATTAAAATAAAAAAAAGTTGTTGTTTGAATTTTAATGAACATTTTGTGACAAATGCAAGTTTATTTTCTGTTTCACGTTTCTGCATTTCAAAAATGAGAGTAAAAAAATGTTTATGTACTTGTAATTTACTGGAGTTACATTTTCTTGTGTTATGGTTTATTTAACTACAGTTGCCGCTGCTAGATAATTACAAAGGTATTTTGCACGAGATATAACAGCCTTTAACAAAGCGAAAATGCGGGTAGTTATGGAAAGCATTAACATCGTCTTAACCACGTAATTTATATGTTCACAAAGATAGCTTCTAAATTATTCATCAAATACGCTACGAAATATTATAAATTTTTAAATCGACTACAAGCATGTGAACAAAAATGAAATTTAAATTTTTTTTAGAGGTTTGTTAGTAATTTATGATGTGAAATAATGCAAACCTAATTAAGAAGTTTGTAGTTTTAATTTAAATTACAAATTTTTTACTATCCCAGAAAGAATTGGTGACAATTATAAAAATATTTGTTCTGAAGCAAAACTAACAAGGTTAGTTAGTTGGGATACAACAAATCCATTTATTTTCTCAGAGGTAACAAAAATTTGTTACGACATCTAGTTGTTTTAAATAATACATTTATAGGTTTTTGCAAACAGTATTATTAAGGTTTGTGGATGATACAACAGCTTTGAAAAGGGATACAATATTTATGTTATATCATCGTTGAACGCTTTGTTTGATAAACGGAGTATATGTGATATGTGGAGTAGAGGAAATCACATTTCAACAGTAGAAGGTACTTAATTTCTAAATATCAGAATTTTGAAAATAAAATTCCAAAATTTTCAATATTATCATACTAATGATCATCAAGCTCCGTACCTTGACCCTCTGGTTTCACATCCATTTCTTTACAATCTAGGATAACACTCGGGAATAGTTTCGCTAGAGTAGTTAGAATGAAAAAGAAGTAAGTCACTATTTTATAACCTTAAGACACGTTTTTTCATTGTCAATAAATGTTTAAATATTTTTGATTTCTTGTAAGTCACATCGGGATACGAATATTTAGATAATTGATGGTCTTTAATTTCTGGTTAATAATAAAAGTGATGAACAGGTAATTTGGAACGATAAGCTCACCCGTCTTCATAAGCTTCACCATGCTTCGGAGGGCACGTTAAGCCGGCGGTCCCCCTAAGTTGACGAATTGCCACCGTTAACAAAAAAACAGGGCTATAGGCACATGTGAAGGTTAGCCTAGCAAGCTGCTACTGGATGTAAAACAACTGACAACAAACAACATAGATAATAGTCGAAGTAACTAAATGTCAAACCCATGTAGTTAGTGTATTGAATTGCGTAAAAGTAATGACACTAATTAACTACTAAGACCTTTCCATAAGTCCGAAATCGTCCCTAGTGAGGCCGATAATTTGTAAACGTAAGTTATTTACAAAAATGTATTCGACTTTGCAACCGACGGTGCTTCTGTGAAAGAAAGTTTATAGGCTTAAATTATGCGTTTTTATGGAAAGAAAAACCGTTTAATAACGGTTTATATAAAATTAAAGTCTGAAAATTAGTTAAATGAAAATGATTTCTCTTTGATTTAAGAAAACTTGGTTATTCAGATTTTGTTTTCTTTTCGTTTTATATTCCTGGTCCTTTAAACCAAAAGGATTTTAAATAACATAAGAGATTATAAGAATTAAATTTATAAAATGAGTTTCCTGTATTCAATGGTAAAGTTAATTACAAATACGATCGATAATGTAGGTTCGCGAGTGGCTTATTTAAATTATTTTACATAGAGATTGTTACATGCGTATTCACATTTAATAAATATTTTAATATTAAAATTTAGGTCGTGGTTTCCTTCTTTAGTAAATAATGATTATCCTTTTCATCCTTTTTGAGGTAGCTAAACTCCTCGTGCTAGTAATTTGCTAATTCTAAGTTACATAATTATGCCCTCTTGGAAGTACATATACATCCTTGTAACCTTGATGTTTAGGGACGATGATCTAAATATTTAATAGAATAAAAATATTATTTTTTATGTTAATGTTGTTGTGTATTGTTATGATGTAAAAAAAAGAAAATGACAAATGATCCCCCAGGATACATAAGCAGTTGCAAAACTGAAATGGGCCAAGTAATATATGTATGAGCTTTTGATGCAAGAAGGTACCTACGTAGTTTGTGCTTTCAAAGTAGGCTGATATATTATACATGCTTCTTGTTATGGGGTCCTAAACTCATCTCAAGGCCGATTTGTCTCATGTACATCCAAAACTGTCGACAAGCTATGACAGGATAAGAAAGTAGTTTTCGGTTTTCTTCCAACACTGTCTAAGTTTGTTAAGTAAACAATATATTGATAGATTTATTGGAAATTGTAGCGCTCCCTAAAAATCTAATTTTTGTAAAAGATGTATCTTTAAATTTAATTTCGATTTTCAAATTCAAACTTTAGTATAATGAAATTCATTATGGCTATTTAAAACAGGACATCATCGTAAATTTTTAAACAAGAAAGTCGCTCATTTTTGCAAGGTACAAATTTTAGCTCTCTTGATTTATGTAGCTCAGAGAAAACTAAAAAAAATCAAAAAACGATAAATTTTAGTTAAATCCATTTTACGTTCTTCTATTATATGCGAGCAATGTTCTTCTTTGTCTTGTCACATTTGCTTTTCAATCCAAATTTATAAGATTCAATTTGGTGTGAAAGGCAGAACAGGTAGCACTTAAATTTTCTCCACTTGTTCGTTAAGAAATAAAATTTAGAGAATTATCTGTTGGGGTAATTCCACGTAAATTAAACAAAAGCGCCACTTTAATTAATTTATATTTTACTCGATCCGATTAGATTTTTCCGATTCGGTTTGAATAACAAAACTTCTTGAGTTATCGAAGTCCAACAGTTTAATTATTTTAAATCTCGCTCTATTAATCGCCTTCCACTGTAGTTTGTTTCTGGTTATGGTTTCCAATACAAAAAGCGAATTCCAATTTTCACAAATAGGTTATGATTATGACTAACCAAACTAAAACTTTGCAAACTTACTTAATTGGAATAAGATGAGAGTTTATCGATTCAAATTATTGCGCAAATCAAGTAGTGCACGATTGCTTGATTAATTTCGGAAAAACAGTAATTTAAAAAATTCATCCTCCACTTTATGGTTTATAAACCAATTTTATGCGTTTAAAATGTTAACAGGATTTTAGATTACTTTGATCTGCTAGAAACTTTTTCGAACAAATTCAAGAAATTATTTCAAATATGTATTTTGTAGTTCAAGTTATAACATTTAAACTTGGAAGAGAACATAAATCTGGTAACAGCGTGGAGTTCTGAAAGCTCAGCTTCGCGTAGTGGTAAAATAACTTAATTTAATAAATAATTTGGCCAATACTTTTATTCAAATTAAACACTAAATTTTGTAATTTAAATGTAAAAGCTTTACTTTTGTTTGTTATTTAAAACGAAAACTTTTTCACAGTATTATGATATTATAGGAAAGGGAAGCAGCCGTTTTGATAATATGAAAGTAAGCTTTTCTTGACTATTTGGTTTTCCGAGTTTTAGTAACTGAAACTATAATTTATAGTAATTATAGTAATATCACTAATTATGCTATCGAATAACCTATGTTTAAAATGCATGTTAATTTTTTGCACTTGCAAACTATTCATTTAACTTATCGAATAAACAATCAATTACATCAATATCCACACTAATTAAATGTCATTGTTTACACATTGTCCTTTCGAAGGCAAGGAAATGTATTTTACCATCACGGAGATTTACACGGAAACGTGAAGTTTACAAGTAGATAATTTTCTCTAATTGAATTTTTTAACTTGTGATCCTTGCAGATATTTTGATGGTTACAGTTTTTTTTGTTGGATCTTGATTTTCATTTCTTAGTTTTAAATTCGAGAATTTCTCTTAGTTGAAGAATTTACTGATAGATGTTAGGTTAGTTAGGTTTGGCTCTAATTCCCTCAATTATTTTTTGTTTTGAATAGGAGGCGTAAATGTGTTTATGTGGCAGCGGAGTGGGTTACCATTATCTATCGTTCCATTATGATATGTTGGAAATTGGTTCACATGATTTTCTCATATGTTCTCAAAAAGTAGAGATATTTCCTACGACCCTAACTTTGAATATTTAATTAGGACAATATCTCCACCCTAGAGTGCGATCGACAGCTATACGTCGGTTCACATTTGTGTACAGAGACAAATAACAGGGCTGGGTTCACCTTCTCTCCTTTTATTGGGTCGCTAAATGAAATAAAATTGTGCGGCTTAGATACCGCACTAAAATTGCTCAAACGAAAATTTCCTCTCAGGAACAAAACTGCATGAAATGCCTTAATCAAATTTATTGTCGTTACTGACAATACCGAAAAACTAAATTCGGGTGTGGTTGGCTGTATGTAAATAAAATCAAACTCAGCTTCGTGAAGAACGAATAATTTAATTTTCATCAATAAATTTAAATTAAACATAAACAGGTCGAGCATGAATTGTTTACGAACAAACTCGTTTTGGTCTCAGAGTGTAAAAATGTAGTATAGAAAACCCTTCGTATTTGCATTTATTTACAAATCGAACTCAAAATACTCCAGGTTTCCATTAAGTGTAATTGTGTGACACAAATAAAATTTACAATAAAAATAATGGTGTACAAAATTATAAAGTTTAAAATTATAAGTATTTACCAATACTGTGGCACTCGTTGTCGACGTCTTGGAACCGCTGTTTTCCTCCGTTTGACACCTGTCGTTCGACAATCTGTTGATTTCTTGTACAGCTGCGTTCTTCATAAAATTCGAATTGTGACTCCAAATTTCCACACTTATTCCATAAACATCCAAATAAGGACGATCGGCAATCGCACAATAAAGTTTATTGACAAATCTCTTCCAATTTGAATCAATCTCAGAAAATTGCATAACTAACCTCAAATCCAGGCAAGTAAAATTATTTTAATTCAACGAAATTTGAATTCTTTCTTCTAAACATTTAATTTGTAGGCATGTAATTGTGGTAATTACAAAAATCATTCGATCATTCGTCAATGGCTGACCAAAAAATACGCACATGTGTGATATCAAATTTTCTAAATGTGTTTTTCTAAACACACCGTAATTTGTAGATTCTATAGGGTGTTTTTTTAGCTGCATGAGAACTTTCAATAGGGATAACAATTGAATCAAGATTGCTATGGAAACAGTTTTTTGACATTTGTGTTTAGCAAGGTTTGGCATTTGATAATGCATAGATTGACCATTGAACAACGTTACCAAATTGGGCTCACAACCAATTGGAAGTGGATCCATTTTTTTACCGTAAAATTTTGTTCAGTGACGAGGCACATTTCTGGTTAAATGGGTATGTGAACAAACAAAATTGCCGTATATGGAGTGAGACCAATCCGGGACATTATCTTGAGACTCCATTGCATCCATTAAAATTGACTGTTTGGTGTGGAATACACGCCAAAGGCATCATTGGTCCATATGTCTTTCGAAATGAGGAAGGAGCTACCGTTACGGTGAATGGTGTGAGATATCGACACATGCTCAATACATTTTTGTTTCCAAAACTTCAAGAGCTAAACATTGACAACTTATGGTTCCAACAGGATGGTGCTACGTGCCACACAGCCAACGAAACCATCAATTTATTGAAAGGACAATTTGGTGACAACATTATTTCAAAACGTGGTCTTATCAATTGGCCTCCAAGATCGTGTGATTTGACACCTCCAGATTATTTTCTGTGGGGGTATGTTAAATCCATGGTTTATGCTAACAAACCAACAACTCTAGAAGCATTGGAAGCTAATATTCAGCAAGCCATTTATGAAATAAAGCCAGAAATATTGGAAAAAGTGGTCAAAAATTGGACTGAACGGATGCGCTTCGTAACCATTAGTCGTGGTGGTCACATGCCGGAAGTCATGTTCAAATCATAAATGCCTTTAACTGTACTTTCATAAAAAAATTATAACCAAAACATTCCGTCAGGTTTTTAATGTTTTATTTCATTTTGAAGTTCTCATGCAGCTAAAAAAACACCCTATACTTCCAAATTTATCTAAAAACACTCGTCTACTTTAGACGACACTTCGCACTAATATTCGGCTTGAAAATCACTTGAATTTTCCAAGAAAACTCGAAAATTGGTCATTTAAGGTGGACCTCACCAAAAATCGCTGTTGTTGGCTTCACAAGTCGCAGCCAACACACCTACGCCAACATTCTGCACCTTATATGTCTAGAAACTTCAAATTAATAACAGAAAAACGAAAATTTAAGCCATTTTTGCAGCTCAAAATAGGTAAGATTTTGCGCACCAAATTCAAATTCAAATAATTAAATTCGTTTCTTTTCAGATTAAACTGCCACAAACTTTCCACAAATCACTGGATTTCAACAATAATAGTGTGTTTGTGTCAGCGGTAACATAAATCGACCTTTACTTACAACACTGTGCTCGACCATGTCGTTATGGGTAAAAACATCCCTTATTCTGAAGCAAATTACTAATACGAAGCTGGATTTCAGTTTGAATCAGGACAATATAGTATATTTGCGTGTCGTTTGGGGGAATTGATTATGAACCTCAGACGAATTATTATATTTGCCTTATTGAACTGCAAGTTTAGTTGCGCACATTTTATTTTTGAGTGAATCTATTATATTCAGATATACTACGATTTGGAAGCACCGCAGGTGATTAAATTTCTAACTTTGATTGTAATTCTTGTTTATCGGCCAAGCTTTGTGTGCATGTTTCACTAATAATGCAGACATGTCCCCCAAGGAGATTGCGATTTCGGTTGGCGTTGTTAACTTAGTGTTGTGACTTGGGGCTACTTGATTTTATTACTTCAATCAACAACAATAAGATCATAGTTATATATTGTATATTATGTTTATGTCTGCCCCTCCCCCTCACTTTACTTGCATTCGTTTGGTGATTTAAAACAACGTCTTGGTAGCTCAAAATCGTTGTATTGATATGACTACACATTTTGAAACGATGTTATTACAATTTTGAGACTAGGACTTGAAATATTGGGAACGCTGAAATTAAATTTATAACAATTTACCAAAACACTAAAATATTGTATAATAAGAATTATTTTAAATGAATTACAAGTTATTGGATATAAATTAAATTAATGTATGTATTTAAACTATGACATATGTTTTGCTCTTATTTGAGTTCTTTGGATAGTTATAATATTTAATTTAAAATAATTCATGTTATAAGTTTCACAAGTTAAAAGCTATAAAATATTTATATTATATTTTAATTCAATAAAGCTTTTTCTCGTATTGAGCGTAAATTAATACATAATCCGCTATTGAGTAGAATAATAGCTCTATTTGCTGTAAAAATTCTGGATACGTTTTATCCTACTGCGGATTTATAATTTTTATCATTTAATTTGAGCTTTAATGACAATTTTATTATAAATCCGCAGACGCAGTAGGATAAGACGTATCCAGGATTGTTACCGCGAATAGAGCTAATATAATACAAAATGGTAAAAAATAGAACAAGAAAGTTTCCTAATGCATTTTCAAATTTCTAAAGCTTTATAAATGAGATACTGGCTTCTACAATAAAAATATAATAAATTATTAACTTGCAAAAATTATTTTTAAATTAGATTTTCACAACGTGTCACTGTTTGTTGCGGATTTTGGACTAAAGGTATCATCGAACCATTCTTCTTCGAAAATGCGGATGGTCAGGCAATAACAGTTAATGGTGCTCGCTATCACGACATGATAATCCAGTATTTTTGTGCCTAAATTGCAAGATATGGATGTGGACGACATGGTGGTTTTAACAAGACGGTGCCACATTCCATACAGCCCGAGAAACAATTCAATTACTGCATGAGTCATTTCCTTGGTGTGTAATTTCCCGTTTTGGTGATCACTATTGAAACAGCAGATCATGCGATTTAACTCCGTTGCATTTTTTGGTTTGGGGGGGGGCCCACGACTATCCACGCCTTGAAGAAGGAAATTGAGCGCTGTATCAATGAAATTCAGCCATATTTTGGAAAAACAGTCACGGAAATGATAATTTTTATTAGTTACGAGTTGCAATAGAATAAAATGTATGAAAATAAACCTTAAAGAATAAATAATAATATGAAATCGTATAAGTAATTAAGAAAGGAAATACAGTAATCTACAAACAGTAATTACAAGTTTCAAGCAGGTCGCTAGCTAAATTTGAACTTACATTGTCTGCGATGGAAACTCAGAGTTTCAAGGTCCAAGTAATTGGAGCCAAATAAACCAAAATGATTCTAGTATTTAAAGCCATAAAAATAACACCTTTACCCTCTTCTTAAGTATTTATATAAATATTGAAATATTTATTTCATTTAAACAAATGAATCCACTTTGAATTTGTTTTAAAATCAAGAAATAAAAATTGTAACTTTTACGTCTATTTACTTTTTTCTCTGAGTACTAACCCTTATAGGTACTTAAATTACTAATTAATATTTTAAAATAAAAAGCAAATAATTGTTTAAGAAAATAATCACTTTTGTCAACTTTAAACTTCAATTTGCTAGCGTCGTGCAAACATTCTCTCAAGGAGATAATACAATAATAATATTAGTTTTATTTATCCAGTTTTCACTCCATAAATTTATAAATGGTGGAAAGTAAATAAAACGCTATTTGTTAAGCTTTTTTCAATAAATCTGCGGTTTTCAAACATCGCAAAGTTTCTCTAAAATTAATTTAATGTTTTTGTCTTGTTATATCAGCGACTTTTAAAATTATCAATTCAATGCAGTCTGCTTTTCTACACGAGCAATCTGAAAAAAAGTTATTCTTATGAACCACAAAGATGTCATTTTGTCAGCCTACTTTGTGACATATCAAAAAGGAAAATATTTAAATTTAAAACATTTTTTTCTGTTTTGATATGTTGTTGATAAAAGCTAACGGAAAAGTCTTAACAAAAAATCGCTTTGTATGCGATTACCCAAAAAATAAACTTCTAAAGCGTGCATTATTTATTGTTCGATAATAATAATTTAAAAAATGTTTTTAAATTTCTTTTTTAGTTATAACGCAAATTCTTCCACACACTGATACAATAATTTAATACTATCAGATTTTTGAATAAAATATTAAGCTTTATGTTGGTGGGTAAAGCGCACGTATGTTTCAAGTTTAATGTTTATTGTAATTTACGTACACAAAACACTGTAATGTAGCTGTGTTGTCATTTCTACAGTGCAAAGCAACTATTTACAACTGAAAACAATTAAAACTTTCCAAAACTGCAATTTGACTTAGAGCGAACATTTAAGGTGTTAGTTCATGTCATTTATATGGGAAAACAAAATTATATTAACCAGAAGTAATAAATTTAAGGAAAATAGAGACATCTCACGAAAACGATTATTATTGAAATAATCTGAAAATTACAGTAACGTTCTTCTGAAAGCTCCTAATAGTGTGCGAGTGCCTTCGTAATACACACAATTTTATGTTATCGTAACATAAAAATTTCATTGAATATCAATTCGAGTGGGTATAATAAATGATGCCCCATTATTACAAAGCTCTTATAATGGCACCTACAAAAGTGTAGCTTTAGAGAGCTTTTTGTGAGTCTATAATCCGCACATTTAAAAAAATTGTAAAAAAGCTAAATTGGAACTTTTTTCTGAATATTACTTACACTTTATTTATTAATATAAGTTGAAGGAAATGCGTTTGAGCACTTCGCAATAACAGTTTATCACATTATAGCACAATTTAAGCTACACCATTACGTATATTCAGAAAATGCTATTGAAAATGTAGGTTAAAAGAAGATTTAGAAGATCAACAAGGAAAATGTGGTATAAACTTAATAGAAAACTAAATCCCAAGGAAAGAATACCCAACATTATCTTACTAAATGTTTATATACTTTTATTATTACATAAATTAGTATGTATCTCTTGGATTACATAATATGGAAACGCCTATTTTCAGAAAATAAAAATTTATGGGAGCTATCGGATTTACTCAACCTAAAAATTCGGTTTTCATATTATGAAATACAATGCAAGGATCGACATTCACTACTGCATGGATAGCTCGTACACGGTAAGAGATATGAGAGATGCAGATTGGGATGAAATATTGAAACTTAATTTTCTGTACATTTCAATTTTCTGTTCAAGTTAATTTTGGAAATTTATATTTTGCAAAATGCGTAAGTACTAAAATTACCACTCTGTAAAACTCATGGGTTTGGAATTTTATCGGTGAACTGTAATGTGGTTTAACCCTCGCTGGCCGGGCGGTTTTCTTATTTTTAAGTTTTGTTTAAAAAAAGTTTGTTAAATAAATTGTTTACAATTTTGTATAAACTTGAAATGAATGCTTGCAGGTATTTTGTGAGTGATATATTTTATTTTGTCTTGATGTTAGATTTAATAGAAAAACTTTGGATAATACAACTTATCTGAGTCTGCGTACTTTTATTTAATCGCTTACGTAATTCATGGCATTGTTAAAGCTTCTCAATATATCTGATTTTTATTTAAGATCCTGAGTGCTTTATGCTAATATGTAGCCGATTTTCCTTTGTAGTTTTGCTTCAATTCAGAAAGATGAAACAGGTATGACGACAGGATGTGCTTGTAGGTTGGGTAAGACTTGAATTAAAAAAAAAGGATTATTTATGCGCGTTGTAAAGTTACTTAGGTACCCGACTTAAGTTTAGTTCATCCCCTCAAAATCGCGGATATTTTTTATAATAATTGCTTTACTTTATATTTAGTGTTTCTACGCTGTCTCATAATGCAATTTCAATATATTTCACCCTATAGTCTATTTTTTTAAGAAACGAGTAAAAAAATTCTATTCCACGTAGGCAACGTGAATGTTAACCAATGAAATTGGTTTAAATTAAATTTCAAACAAGGTTGAACCCTATTCACGGTTGAAATTAAATTTCAAGCAATTTCATTGGTAAACATTCAAGTTATCCACGTGGAATAGAAATTTTTTACTCGTTTCTTAAAAAAAACAGACTATATAACAATTCTTTTAGCAATTTTATATAATTTTAATTTTTTAAAAGTTTAAATTATATTTACTTATCACACAAACAACTACCCAATTTTTCAATTTGTTTGGTATCTTAACACTTAACACTGTATAATTTCAAAAAAGTTAATGGCTCGGAAATGAACAAAAATTTAAATAAGTAAATAAAAAATACATTGTAGCAAAGTTATTGATTTCCAACCATCGAACCATTGCCAATGCAAATTTTGTGGTAAAGTTTCTTATTTTCTAAATAATAAAAAAATTATTCAAACAAGTTTGCATAAAAATGAATATTTCGTTGATAATAAAGCAGAAATTTTAAATCAGTTCTGAAATAGGAGCACTACAGTAGATTAAAATGTTTTTTCTTTTTCCTAAATACGGCCCTGATGTAGGAACTGGATAAAAGCTATGAAATCTGCCTACGATCTCCAATAAATGTGTTTCATAATAGTACTTTTCATCACTAGGCTGTAAAACGCCGTTTCCCGTCCGCGGGAGCGTAAGCGGAGCCGAGGCTTCGACCGCTCCCGAGGATGTAGCGGCGTTTTACCAGCCGAGTTGAGGAAATGCACTTTTCATCAGTTTCTCGTCCGGAGGGATGAAAATGTATTTATTCAATTATTATTATTACAAAGCAAACAAAAAATAATTGTTTAGTAATCTAGGTTCTGTTTAGAACATCAAAGTTGAAAAGAAATTTTTGTTTGCAATTCTTGATTGAAATATCAAATCGAGGTTATTTTTTGGGCATCTTTATTATAGATATACCAAGATGATATGATAAGCATAAAGATAGAAATAAAAGCCATCCTTATCCTTATTTTTATTATTCTTGTAACTTGTTTAAAATGCCATTTGAATTACTTTGTTTCAAATAATAGTAAATGGATAGAACGGAACATAATTTGCTTTATGTTATAAAGAGTACGGACTTTTAAGCATAAAAAATCGTGAAAATAGCGCTTAAAATAGCACAAAAAATTGCCATTATATGCATAAAAATATGCATTAAACTTAAATATAATAACTAATAAGAATTAAAATAATTTTTTGAAATAAAATTTATTTGAAAAGTAACACAATAAAATATGTAGACAGGGACGTGCCTGTGTTGGGGGAGCCTCCCCCCGCCCCAAATAATTTAGGAAATTGGAAAAGAGTTGGCAAACTCACTCAAAATTTGGTCAAATCACTCAAAATTTGGTCTAGTTGGCAAAAGCCGTTGGCAAAACACTATAATAGGAAAAATGGACAATTACAAAGAGTTGTCAATTTTGAATTAATTAATTTGGCAAATTACCCCCCCCCCCAGAAAAAAATTGGCTGGGAACGTCCCTGTATGTACATAATTACTGTACAACGTTTTTTTAAATTTTAATAATGGCATTCGCGTTTTACACACACGGAATTATTTCAAAGTCCATTCTGGACGTAATATAGTGGCGCCACCAACGGTAATGTAAAACGCGATATTTAAATCTAGCGAAAACGTTCTCTGGTCTTGTGATGAACTGGAACCAGCGATTGACTCAAATAAAGTTTGTTGTTTGCTTGCATAATTTGTAAATTTTTTCATACTTTCCAAATGAAATGATGTTTTAAGATGTTGCATTATGCTAAATTTCTTTTCGCTGTTTATCTCCTATTATAACAAAAAATATCAAGTCTTTGCCGACTTTAAGATTTCTGTTAACCTGTTGTCAACTAAATAATAAATTCAAAGTAAGAAAGAACATGCGATATCCAGGACATCGTAAGATGGATAAGAGAAAGGAGGAGATAATGGAGGGACCACTTGGAGAGAATGGACGAAGGCAGACTGGCCAAAGTGGCGATGACGGGCAAACCCATCTCCAGAAGACTTCCGGGACGACCACCAAAAAGGTGGTGCGAGAGTTGGACTTTGGGATCTCAAGATAATCCATGACAAGGCATAACAAGAATTGGAAAATACAGGACCTAGTCCTAATTTACGAAGAAGAAGAAGAAAGTAAGGAAATTGTAAATTTTAGGTATTTTTTATGTATTTACTGCAATTTTTTTATTAATTTATCGAAAATGTGCTAAAATAAGCACTAAAAATGCTTAAAGATAAATCTAAGCATAAAAATATATATAAAAAAAAAATAGCGCCAAGTGACTTATTTTTTCCAAATTCGTGGACATTTATAACAATTACGCTTCTGCTATCAATATTTATATGTATAGCAAATTTGCTAGAAATCCGTACTCTAGTTATAAAATAATAAATTTCTGTTAAACTATTTTGTATGATTTTAGATCATGCAACCCAATTTGCACTAACATTAGGACACTGGAGTAACTTTTAACAACCAAAATTGTTCATTTATTATTAATTATTAAATTAAAAGTCAAAATTTTATCAGCTACTCTTTGTAGTAACAATCAATAATCTAACATTTTTACCAAACTCACATATAATATTTGTATTCCGTTAATTATACGCCGCAGTGGAGTGATGTGATCGCTGGTTGAGTTACAGATCGGAAATTCTGGGTTCAAATCGCGGACTTCACAGAATTTCTTAGCTCGGCCTTCAAGTGGACATCAACACGCTGTGGTGAAAAGTTGTAGTAAAAACAGTAGCAAAAGAGGAGTAATCCACAAATTAAAAATTATTTTGAAAGTGATTTTATAGAAATAGTTAATAATATTTCAATATGTTTCGGCTGGGGAACTTTTACTTATTGCAGTATTGCCAGTTTTGTGAACAAATCGACCAAGTTTCGATAAAAATTGATTACATTTATTGTCGGAACTGAATTTCTGTGGTTGCATGTAAAGGATCGTATAATAAATGAATTTTTAAAAATAAATTTTTATTGGATTTCTGTGTTACATGTAACAACGAACCAAAGCAAAATTATCTAAAAATCTGTAGTCTTCAATTCTTTCTTAATTTCCAATCCCATCTATTTTCCTTGGGGAGAACTAATCTAGTTAGAGCTTTTGGAGAATTAATCCTTTCGATAAAATTAGATTCCCTACCAGTTAAATATGTCTAATCGCTCTGGGAAGAAAAGAATGTCACAAAAAAAATTTGGTACAGGATTCTGAAGGTGAAATCGATATAATCGTCAAAAATTAAACGTTTATTTTTAATAGTACATTTATTTTGTTAATTTTCTTGATTACAAAAACCAGAACTACCAAGGAAGTATAATCAGACAAAGCGGAAATTAGAGAATTTTAATCGAAGCGTAACACATTTTTATTTTATCTAAATGGCTTTCGTTTTCTTTGATTCATTTTTTCATTTAAAATTAAACCGAAAAAAGTTGATAAAAGTTTGTCGGACATCATCTCATTATTAATGTTTAAATGAAACTTTCAACAATCTGATCAAAAATTCAGCACAGGTTTAGTTCGTGTTGGTGGTCAGCGGATGTGGGAAAGGACGGGTCAGTTCAATCTCCGTCCCGTCCCCTAGCTCGTAGCGAATCGGTAAGGAAAGCACAAAATGAAGGGAATTGTTCGACCTAATACGTCTCCAACGGAACCCAAAGCGCATCCCGTTTATCCGAACCGAAAATCGCGAGGTATAAAACTTCCGACATGAAGCTTATGTTACCAAACATTATCTATATACTCACGTTGCTAAATTGAAAAGCAACAGTTGCCCATAATAATTAATTCAAAATTATCTTTTTCATTAAATGTTTAAATATTCCAAGATTTTTATCGCAAAAACTAAACTTGAGCATTCCTTTCACGAAAATTTTTAAAGTGCTCTTACTTGAAAGTGGTGATAGCAATCTCAACCATAGAGCACGTTTGTTATTTGTGGTAATGGTCATAATTGACACTTTTCCAATTACGAGTGCCCATTTGAAATAGTTAATTATCGCTTAAGGTAAATTATAGCATCGCACTTTAATTGGTGACTTTCTTGCTCTTCAACGGCTGGGCTTCCAAGTCATAAATAAAATTTCAAACTGTTGAAAAATATAGCGAAAATATATCCGAAATCCCTTTAGCTTAACAATTTTTTAAATTAAATTAGATTTTAAAGCGCTCCGTTAGATTAGAGATAAAGAAAGATTTTCTATTCCAAATTGTTATCTAAAATAAAGTTAGCAAATAAGCCAGATACTAAAATAAGGATTTTTAAAAAGCTTTAGTCCGATAGTAATAAAACGAGCTTACGGTTTAAAATATTTTATATTGAAATCCAAAGCTGCTTTTCTACACGACAAAGTTAAAATACAAATTTATTTAGTTTTTGATTACTCCTCGTATATGCAAAATAATAAAACTGTCGCAGGATTTATCCTAACCTAACCTACGTGATTCCATAAAACGCTTCCGTATAAAATGTAGGGTATGGTCACGTTTCGAGTGCATAACTTTGTGTTTTAAATTTTACGTTGTTTGATACAAGTTGGTCAGTGAATAATATGTTTTAATAATATATTTTCCGGGCTTGAAACTTTCATGGTTTGTTTATAGTTAAACGTGGAATCACAATCACGATAGACGGAAATCTACTGACGCAGGATTGGAAAAACATTAGCTTCGAGTTCAATTCATCACCGAACAAGGGAAACTGATTGTGCTTATATTGCAAGTCAGTTGCACATGAATTTTAAGTTTTAGCAAGTTTCAAATATTCCTCTCATCAGAAACTGCAATTTTAGAAACTTGAACAGCTTTTCAAATGCCGCTTACGGCAAAGTGCAATTCTCTATATTTTATATGGAAGTTCCATTTTATAGTATCTACTATTAGGTTCAATTGAAATCTATCGGGAATCGGGAAAAATCAGTTCTTTAATTATTGTTGTTACTTTATTGCAAATGTCGTGACTACTATTATAATATAAACTATTGTTTATAAACAAAAAGAACTGAGGAAACGAAGATATTCGAACAAATTTGGTTAAAAAGTTTTAAATATTAGTTATTAAAATTTCTCACTTCCGCTAAAGCAAAGCCCATATAATTTCAGTTGTAATTGGTATTTATATGAAATAAAGTTTACTATTTGAAACTGAGGCTTTTATCCCCCCCCCCCCCCATTGAACAAGTTTTAATTATACCTATGATATCTGATCTTCGTAATTTATATTGCTATTTATATCATACCTATTAAATTAACCGCTGCTTATTTTATTTTTTATAAAAATTAGCAAGTATTTAGACAAGATTTTAAAAGATAGAACTTCAAAGATTTCATTGCTCAAAATTATTACAATTTTATGAAGTTTTGGTCATTATTGCATCAAGTTATCTTGCTTATCCATTAGAAAATGCTGTAGAAAATTTTGTTTAAAAATTGTGAAAACTGTACTTTTGATCTATCCATTTTAACAGAACTTTTTGGGTGGTACCATTTTCATTCTCATTTTTCTTAATGGGGGACATCTCCAGACAACATTCCAAAATTATTTTTAGCAATTCTAACTAATAATTTCTTTCTACTCTTTCAAAAGTAATGTGATCGTATTAAAAAGATTTTTTCATTTTAACAGGAATTTCTTTAATTTTTTCATTTAGTTATTAAAAATTAACCAAGATAATATTTATTTTTTCTACCACACAAAATGCCAAAATTTTCCACATTTTTCAATTTAGAAAATTAATAATAGAAAAAAATATTTAATAACGTGCAATTTGGTTTACAAAATTGAAGACCTAATTCAATATCATTAAAAATATTCTTTTCAAAAAAGGAGCAGACTTCATATAGCGAAGAGGTTTAACATCGTTAAAAATTACACTCGCATAATAAAGATTTCAGTTTTGATTTACTTAAGCATTTTATAATTAGCTTTGTAATATGATAAAAATACTTTTGTAACCTGTTTGCTTCCACAAAAGGATTTGTTTACAAAAATAAAACATTTTGAAGTGCGCTAATAATTTTTTGGTATGCACTTGGAAAAGTAAATTTAACATCAATAGCGGAGGTTTTATGGCTACTTTTCTATTAGTTTCCATTAAAAATGCCACGAAAGCGTAAAAGTTTTAAGTGGAGAAGTGTGAAGATTTTTATATGATTTCTTTCAGAAAAACCTCTGAAAGCGTAGTTGCTTTTAGATCCTTTTTACTATTTGCTAGATTAAACATTATCTTATTTTTTCTAATACATTTTGGAAAAAAAAATTATCAAAAAGCTTCTGTCGTTAAAATTACAGGTTGTATTTTACCTCGAAAATAAAATTTGTTGTCCCAAGTTAATTTTAATTATTTCCTCTGATCGATAATAGCTACAAGTAAGTAATCAAGTTACAAAGATTACATCTATTTTTAAAGATAAAATTACGCCTGAAGGTTAGCGATTTAATCAAGTTTTAGAAAATCAGCAGAAATCAAAGATTGGAAAAAGTTTCCTGATGTTCATCTAACCATAAGGAAATAAACTAATGCAAAAGGAAAATATTAAATTAACATTTACATAAAAACTGTAATAGAATAAAATAAATTAATATATCGATAACAGAAGCTTTTCTAAGCTCATTTTGAGCTGGAAAAGTTTCTTTGGGCAAATAAACTTTATCTTTCACTGATTTCTTTTTTTAAATAAAGCCAGTTGGAGCGAGGCAGATACGAAATTGAACAAGAAGCTAATCTAAAGCGCGAACAATAGTTGATACGACAGTCATCAATTTAAAAGTAGAATAATTGAGCTTGAAACGAAAATGTGCTTTGTTATTATTATCGCGATTTTTGTTGAGCATTATTAGTGTAAAAGAAATCCAAAATTTCGTATTGAGTCAGGAAAACTTATTTTCGTTTATTATATTTTAGACTGGCTACTCGCCTAAACAAGGTTTGCGTTTGCATCGGTCACTTCGTAAGTATTTAGTGAAACTTTAGTCTGATACATCCAAAATTTTTAAATTTGAACTCACCTTCACTATATGAAATCCCCCCTCAAAAATGAATGGAAGTGATCTTACCTGAAACAAAAACAAAGTTGAAAATTCAATTTTAGTTAAAGTATAGCAAATAATAGAAACAATTTTGGACGGCCGTAGCGCCCTTACTTATATGGAACGATGGTTAATTTTCAGGGAACTAAAATAATTGTGCATTTATTTCAATTGCTATTTACCGTTTTCATCCGTCCTCTAAGTTTTTTTCATAATATTCGACTTTTTCAAGTTGTAAACAGAATTAACCAAGTATTTCACATAGAATTTGAATATATCACTTTTAAAAAATAGTTGTTGCAATCTTTTATCCTGACAGTTGAGTCATGATTATTTATTAACTTATTGCAGATCAATGACTACTTTTTTTTACTAGACCTGTTGCTTCTGCACGTCCCAGGTTAGAAGAGTACAACTGATGGTATATAAATTTATCCGAACTGCAACTGCAATCGGGCTATTTTTCTATTTTATAGAAAATTGTTCTTTTCGCTTATCTGGTGCGACATTGTACCAATACTGAATGTTGAAAACCTGGATATTTCTGTAAGCTTGAAATAGCTCTTTAAGAATGTTCGAATTTTCCGATAAATGCGTAGTAATCATGAATATTCTCAAATGTACAAACGCAGTTAATGGATTAATTGTATTGAATGCCGTACCTAGTCAAAAAAGTTTTCAAAAGCCTTGAGATAACGACGGCTTTTGTGTCGTAAAATCGTGTACATTCCAAGTACGCGTTTTCTCGTGTACTTGATAGTTTGTTGGATAGTTGGATGCATATAAAGCTTTTAATGCTATCTCTGAAACGAAATGCATTTGAATTATACACTTAGTTATTCAACTTAAATGTAACTCCAAAACGGTAGATGAGTGATGTGTACAAAGGAATCGACTGTTGCAGTATTGAAATTATTTAACATTCATATCTTCTAAATGTCATATGAAGCATCTGAATCGCTTCTTTTTATAAATTTTACATACAAATTACTTTTCAATTGTAAAAATGTAAAAAAATGTGAAATTGCATTTGGCCAATGTAATGTAAGTATGTGAGATGCCATTAATAATTTTATACAAATGCAGTTACAACGTTAAACTTTGGTCACTACACTTCCATTGTTTTCCCTAGATTTGTGATCCGTAATTAATAAACTCATTGAAAGGGTTTTAACATAAACGCTCCATTTAGTTGTTTTGCATGCTCGGCCATGCGTTTCACGCATAATCAATGCGTATTTGAAACAAACAAAATCATTTTGAATTAAACAATTAGTTTTTACGAAATTGTGAGTCGATTTCAGCTTACAGTAGAAACTGGTCGTTATTCCATGCCAGTGACTCCGTGCAGGAATCAAATCACCAAGTTTATCTTTTAGGAGGATAGATTTGATTAGTTCGCAACAGAAAGTGGACAAAAATACCGCAAACATCGCATCGACGGGTTTTGAACCAAGTAACCAAGATTTTTTTATTTGATTTAAAAGCTTCAAGTTGCTGGATTGGGTCAGGTAAAGATGAATTTTTGTGGAAAATCCATATTATTCGATGACGTGGCTAGGTTATCATGAAAAATTATACTAACTTGTCGTTTTATGTTGACTCCGTACAGGAGGTGTTATAATTTAGTTATCATAGTTAATATTTTAACAAGGGTTTCACTATGTTGCATAACTTATAAGTGTTACCGAATAATTTTACCTCTGGGCTACATTTTAAAGCAATGAGGATGATGTGTAAGTGTCAACACCTGACGTAAGGATAATCAATAACAATTTTATACCATACGTTAAATAAACAAAAAATTTGTGTCGCAATGTTAATGCTATACTTTAAGCTCGAAACAAAGCTTTGCAATTGTAGTTCTAAATTATAGCTTCAAAGCTTAATTCGAGTTATATATTTTCTGCAATTTAATGTATTACTTCCTGCACTAAAATTTGTACTAGAAAGTCAAATAGCATAGATGTATATATAATTCTTCTTATAAAGTTGCAACTTGTGTTTAAACAAGTTATAAATTATTTTCTGATAAATCTTCCTAGATGTAGGTAAATAATATGTTCGCCTTCTTAGTCACAGAAAGACATCTTTGTTATAAAAGTTTAGGAATACGGAATTTTCAAGGAAAAATTACTGTACACGTTCATACAATAAAATTTAGAATGGATTAGGACTTTCGCAAAACATGACGAATAGGTGTGTGATACTAGTGCGAAGCAGATGCAGATAATGCTTTTTTAACGTCTTCTGCCTATGACTTACAAAAAAGTAGGCATTACGGGAACTATTAAATTGATTTATTAATCTCCGATGTTCTTATTATCTTTTCTATGTTTAAAACCTGCGTTCGGGTAACTGAGGATAATTATTAAAAAATGTTGTAACCAAAAATCACGTCCGACGAGCAATCTATCCGCTTTAGCGACTATCCAACTGTAATTTGGTGTGAATTATCACAAACAAATTAGGCAAATAGAAATTTATAGATGACACTTACTAATGAAAATAAATGAGTCGCTTGATTTTACTTAGTCCTGGTAACTCCATAAAGAGCGTGCTATTTCATATCCTTTCCTAATATCCTTATATCCATAAGGAAATCCTTTAAGATTAGGAATAAATTAACTAACAATAGAATGTTAAGATAAATTAGTGGGTTACTAACACTTGTGCATTCGTGCACGCACACGAGATTATTTGATACATGCTTTAACTAATGGCTTAATTTATACATGATTACACTTAACACAAATAATTTATATTAGACATCATCGTTATAAAAATGGAAAATTACACGTAATTATAACCATTGTTTAACGCTCAATAATTAAAATAAAATGAGCTCTGGTGGTTGGCTTGCGTGTGCATCGTATCCAAGCCATTCTCACGAAATTACAAAATATGATATCATAATTAAAATCTGATACGTTTGAAAAAAGTTGTTTAGTGTTATCATTATACAGAGCATCCAAACATAATTAATTGCCGCACGAATATTTATTTAAAAATTCTGATAAGGAAGTGGAAATCGCGCCAAAAACCAAACCAAATAAAAGAACAATGCATTCAATATTTTAAGAAACCAATTACATTAACGCCTAGAGAAACACATTATTTAGCTTTTTTATTACATTTTTATCTAGTAAATCACCAAAACATTTTTTTAATTCCCTTTTTATCCATCAAAGTCATTTTGTAAAAGTTAATAAAAGCGTAGTTTTCTTTTCTTCGTTCTATTTTAGGAATTAATACTGTTAATTTATTGCTAACGAAATAAACATGAAAGTAAGGTGAGGAAAAGGGAACACGTTTCTGCTATATTGAAAAACACTTCCACGATTGGAAATTTGAAGGGTCAAAAATAAAAAAATTTTTATCTAAATATGTTAAAAGATTCAAACACGACCACAATAAATATTTAAATGCTGTTTCTACAAAAATTTTCAAGAACTTACGACATAATAATATAATATGCGATTAACTAACAAAGTCAAAATATCAGAGGTGAACTTGGTACGAAAAGAATGCGGATAATTCTCCATGGACCGACTGCCTTGAGGGACGCCATGAATTGTTTTAATTTTTAATATGAGTTCCATTATTAATCGGAAAAGCCCATAGTATAATTTTAAATCATCCAAACATTTCTATATTTCACGAAAAAAGAGGAACATTCCCCATAAGTTTGATTTTGTTTTTTTCCAGGAAATTTTATTTTGAGTTTGCTCAAATTTTCAAGTTTTAATGCATAAAACTCTCTCTCTGCAGTACCTACCACAATAAATCGTTTTAATTTTCGTCCTATATTTTAGTAGTAATTAGAAAAATCTGCAGTATAAATTTCCATTTTGTGTAGTTTAGGGTGGTAAATTGTAAAATTTTTTTACAGAATAATAAAAAGGAGTGCATTGTAGAAATTGTCGCAGAGAAATTTTTACATTAAAACTATGTAATATATAATAATAATGTAATATATAAAACTTTAAGCTGTGCGGCCTGAAGACAGCACTAACTACCTTTGGGTTATTAACAAATAAACGAATCTACCACGATTATTCATGAAGCGTCACGGATCTAGTGCTGTGGATGGATTTATAGACATTATTATCATGATTAAATAAATCACCTACGGCTTTTCATTATTTATTTATGCTTAAAGAATAGTATCCTTTAGAAATTAACAATTTTATCGCAGAACTACATGATACAGCAATGTTATGATTTTTGCTTATCAAAAACTATTTCAAAGGCCGCTGTACTAGTTTTATGCCGGTAGCTGAGTTCTTCTCTTGGTCAAAGGTCAGTGGGTTCAAACAGACGAAAATAACAAGGCAGCAATTCGGCATCAATATTGTTTATTAAATAAAAATACCCAATTGCGAAAATTTGCATCAATTTATAAGTGGCAACAAATCTGCCTCGAACCAAATGTGTTAAATAATGTAATAATCCAAGCGACATTTAATTCCCCAAAAACAGAAGCTGAACCTGGATACTCAATTACTCGTGTAAAATAATGTGTAAAATTCAAATCAATTGTACAAAAGTTTTTTAATAAATTCATTTACAACACAATTCGTCGTTTTATTTTGAATTTATTAAAATAAAATAAAATTTTACCTTATAAATTTTTAAACTGGTAAATTTTCACTCAATTCAGTACGTCACTGGAGACCATATTATCTCGATGATCGTAGTTACCATGTGTCTCACTGCTATGGGAGCGGCATGTGTTCTAACTGCTACCGGTAAAGCTGTATTAATAACAATCCTTGTCCTAGACAACACCCAGGTAAGTAATCTCTTGATTATCGATCTCGCTTCGATCACAAAATGTGTACCTAACCTCAAATTTTTATAGCACATGTAAAATTTTCAAATAACCAATTTTCTTGCAGATATTTGATTGACAAATACCACGTTGCATTCGCGATACACAATTTTCACTAATTACGCGTCGTACGTAGTTAATTACTACGTAATTACAAGACTCTGGGTAATTGTTCACTTGTGTGAACCCGCAAAATTTACTCTCTGAGTTTTTGGATCAAGAGGCCTCGTACGAGTTCCCAGTTTGATCTCCACCAAAAAACTAATTTGCTGGCTTTGTTCCCCCCGTATTCAAATTTTGCTTTGTTGAGTGGGAATTTTCATTCCTATCAACGAAATCGACTCTTCCTTCCAGGTAACATAAAGTTTTTATTCGCATACGCACCGAAATATTATGAACACTTTGTTTTTAGGAATCTGGTACTATCCATCCGGTACAAAATTATACACAGGACGCGGCACAAATTTTGAATTTTACAATCAAATTCAAATGTATTAGTTTTGTGTGTGAATTTGTTACAAATCGATGGTTTTTGTAAAATTGATGCAAATTTCGCTTTTTCATACCAGTCGAATTAACTGGCTACTGACTTTAACGCAAGTGCTTTCAAATTACCACCTCATTAATCTGCCTGGACCCCTAAATTGAGAAATATCACAACAATATTATATCAAATTTTATGGGCACAGTTAGTAGCTACTGACATTTCACTGTAGGAAAAGTTACAAATGAAAAATTAGCGTTTCTTCTTTGTAAGGAGCATCAATTTGAAATTTTCAGCTATTAATTTTCTTAAGAAAGAAAACCTCAAACTGTGGTGAAATGGAGTAATTTTGTTTTATTTAATCTCCATTACTTTACTTTTTGGGGGTAAGAAATTCATTATTGATTTCTCAAAGAACGAATTTTTACAGTTGACATGGTTTATTGATGAAAAATCTAGGTGTGGTTTGTAGAATTCTGTTTGTACTTCAAACTTTTATCAATAATTGAAATTCACTTTTAATTTGTGGTTTGTGAATTTGATTTCAATGAAATGAGATTCTTGAGAGCAACCAAGGGATGTACAAGAGAGAGCAGAACTAGAAACGAAGACATTAGAGAAATAGTACTAAATATATTCGATACAAAATCAAATTAAGGCTAACAATAAATGATAGAATAATCACTGGAACGAATGACAAAAGAAATGCTGCTGCTAGCACCCCGAAGATATAAACAACCAGGAAGAAGAAGCATGGGTCCACCGAGGAAAAAATGGGTGCTGGAACAGACACCACAACAACAGGAGCGAAGAATAAAAAGAATTTTATTTCATATGACAGTTTCATTCAGTCAAGTGGCCAGTCAATTCCTAGCTAATTATTTTACCTTTTGGAATGACATCATAAAATATAAAAATATGTTTTCTTGTTTTTGATAAAATATTATCATTAATGTTATGTTTGTCGTTGATTATTATTTGAATATTAAATCCATCTGCAGAGCTTTAATAAAAACGTAACTAGTGGCATGAATTATATACGAGGAATATTACTATTTATAAACATTTTGTATTGATTTATAAGAATACGGATTGTCAATTTAATTATTTCAATTTAAATCAACTGAACCGCTATTTGGCAATTTCACTGTAAATTCACTTGAAATAATGAAAACCATCTCGAAGGCTTAGAAATTATGAAATTCAACAAATGTAAATCCTATTTACGTATTTATTAATGCTTTCAGATACCAACCAAAGCGTCGAAAAGACAACAACGGAAAACGTTATAGTTAATTCGTACAAAAAAGTGACTACTGTAATATTATAAGTAGGTATAAAAAGGAGAGCATTATAAAGTATAATTTATGAAATATAAAATTAAATAATAATAAATAGTTAAAGAATTTTATAAATAATACTAACTAAATTGACGCGTTTTTAGATAATTTGTCTTCATTTTACTCATTTTTATTTCGTTTAGCTCTTCAAAAATATTGATAAAATATAAATCAAAAAGCATTTAATAACTACCTTTATTATTCGACGGTGTGAATTTAAATTTAATCCGACAGTGAAGTGCTAACCTGCACAAAATAAAGATTCAAAAATATCCTTAATTGTTTAATTTTGTTATTCTTGCATAAGTAATATTATTTTACCATAATTTGAAATAAAAAGTTATTAAAAACGCTAAATTTTTTGGAGCTGTCATAACAAATACAAAATTTGCCTTCTCACAGAAAAATAATATTTTCAAATCTTCCAGAAAACTTGTGGTATAAAAATTATAAAAAGTTCGTTTTACGATTTTGCTATCGTCAGTTACATAGCGATTCTGCTGTGTCAACAAATCTAAAAAGAAATCAAAAAGTGCATAAACGTTGGCAAGTGGTTAATACTTTGATACTTATGAGAAGTATGTTACATGTTAGATATTTCAAAAATAAAAACTTCAGAAAGTAAAATATTTCCAACTTTTTGCTCCTCTACGTATATTTTTTAAATGTTTGATTTGCAGTTCTTATTTTGTATTAAAAGTTCCAATACCATAGCGTCGACTTGCTTTCAGGTCAAACTTTTTTATTGAACTTTTAAACTATTTGTCAGTTTGCATAATATTATTTGTTATTATACGAGCTTTTTAGTTTACAACACAATAAAATATGTGTGTTGCATTCAATAAAAATTTTGTCGTGCAATATACTTGAATCTAGGATGTTAAGGTTCTTAAGCGATATGTCACCCACAAGAATAGTACGAAAACTATATTACATATTATAATATTTTATCATTAAAGGTCCAAGGGTTTACCGTCAGCGGTTAACTGTAAAAAAGTTTTAACCAATAAGGTTGGGAAATTTTGCTAGCGGTGAGTTTTTCTTTATTGATTTCGTTGGTTAAAAATTTGTTACACTTACCGCGTTTAGGATTCGAGATCGTTGAAAGCTTCAAAAATATTTAAAAACTCGGTACTTTTTATCATTTGTGTCAGTAGGACGGTACCAATATCATGAGTATAATCGTGAATACTGTTTAAACAACGTATTAAAAGTTAATCTATTAAGTATTTTGAATTGTATTTAATCTACGATAATATGCAGTCACAAATTTTAAAAATTTTTGTATGAAATAATTATATTATACAACTAAAATAATTTTATTGGGTCCCCCCTTCACCATAATCTTGCAGGTTATTTTTATGAACTAGTGCTTCATTTGTACATTTTTGATGCCCAAGAGTATGAAATACCTATACACTATTTCTGATGGACAATCTTTGAACTTGGTTTGCTAAAATTTTTTGTTTAAGATTTATTGCTTTTATAAGATGGGCTTTGACTATTGAACTTGAACATTTTTATACGTTGTTGAAACAAAAAACTTCAACTTTGTTTCCAACTATTTGAAAACGTTCAGTTTCTAAATCATCGCACTCAAAGTCAGGTTCATGCCGGCTACCGTGATGGACCAGGACGGCGCCGACGGACTGGTACTACAATTTTTGAAAAAGCTATTATACCGAGTGTCCCTGGTTTCCGATCCAATGGAATATCTCCGATAATTAAAAATTGCTGCATTATGGATATTCAATGGCAATAATTTTTTTCCCCAAATAATTGGTACCTACTCTGTAAAGTTTAGTCTAAAATTTTGACCGTAGTTAAATTAAATTTTATGGTTTTAATTTGATAGTTTGGTAATGGTGATTAACCTTATTACAATAATTAATTAGTTTAATATTTTCACAAATTAAAAACTCAAAAATTGATATATTTTAATTCGAAATTAATTATAAACCAGGTTTAAACAGTCAGCTTGGGTAACTACTTTTTATGTGCCAATTGAAATGCTTTGACGATTCTGATGATTTCAGGAAATAATAATTTTGCGTTTGGAGCTTCTTCAACCTCGTCCTAATAAAAGCTCTGTATATTGTCTACGTAACTTCCCAGTTCAAATTTACATTACCTCTATCACATAAAGGGTTCCGCTATTTTACTTAAACTCATTTTGCGAAATGCTGGAAAGTACATTATGGTTTACTTCTTTGTAATTGTAACTTATTGTGCGGTTCGACTATCTAAAAGCAGAACATGAACGAGATTATTTTCGCAATAAAATTCGTATTTAAATTATTAACATTTAATTGCATTTTGAAATTTTGACGAAGCGAACAGTTTAAATTTTCATTAAGTACCATAAATAATTAAACACCAAACAATAAAGCAGGTTTGGGTATATTAATTATTTCTAAATTAGTGTACATTAATTAAAACTATGAAAAGTTTTTAACAAAGTGTTGTTGTTACATGACGACGGAATGGAAGTAACAAAATAATTCAAGTATGATATTCTGTCATCCAGTGTAACAAGGTCATTTTTGATTAAACTGGAAGAGTATTTAGGTAATTCCGGTTGGGTACAAATAAATAATGAAACCCTCAAGTTAACGCACATTTACCACGAAGTATGTGCGACGCATAGTTACTCCCAAGTAGCTCGTGTCCACGAAATCAGCAATCAGGACTTTAGCCCAAGAAAATTCAATCGTAAGGAAGATCCTCTTCTGATTTACTTTTATCGTCACGAAAAGCGCCCACGCGTGTACTTATTCTAATTTTGCTTTCTTATCCATAAAAGTGATTTCTCTTTCTCAAAAGTTTCTTAGTTATGTAACTTTTAATTACATTAAATTTTATGACGCAAGAAACCCCTTAAAGTAATTAAAATTTGGAGTCTAATATGTCTAACTTTATAAAAGTCGCCTTTTATTTAAATTTAAAAACTTGTAATACCAACACAATTTTTATTAAGGATTTTCATACAGCCTATTCTTATTTATTTTTCCTGTGAAAAATATTATGACAAAATTCAATAAAAATTTCATATCCTGACATGGTGGCAGTTGTGGTAAACATAAAAATATAAATTGCTATCACAACGTTTATTGTAAGTATACAACGATATTATAGGATACTTGTCGCTATGAAATATTTTTATTTTTATTCGAATCGTAAAAGTTGCTAATTGCCTCAGATAGTTTTATATAAATTTTGTTAGTTCCCTCATATAATTTCAATACAATGAATGTGAAAAAAATAGATGAAATTTACATTAAATTAAAGTTATTCCATCTCAGGGTCGGAGTGGCCAGTTGGACAATGCTAAAAATTTCTTATGAGTCGGCCTTCTTGAGAGAAACTTTACAGTATCTAAAATAGGATTTGTACATCCTAAAATTCAATCAATTCAATCAAGATCTATAGTTTTAATTTAGAAACTTTGATTTGTATTGTACTATTTATTTATTAATTGGTATATTTTAAACAATTGAAGGTACGAGTTAAATTAATTAAATTATATAATTTTATTGAGCTTTCAGGCACTTGTATGCCTTTCGTCAGGCAAAATAAATCATAATTGTGTATTATTCTTACGAAAGGCATCCAAGTATCTGAAAGCTTAAAAAAATATATTAATAATTTAATTTAACTCGTGCAGTTGTTTAAAATATACCACTTAATTATTACCACGAGTTAACAACAAAACAATTTAAATACTATTTATTTAGGTTGTTAGTTTACTAAGGTTTAATATAATATTATCATTCCGAATTGTTAATTGTGTAGTTAGATCGCTTTAAGTCACAATATGTTATAAATCGGTATACATACATGTTTCCCCCCAGGTAGCACTTCCACATGATAAACGACTCTGATTTTGCAAAGCTGTTTAACTTATGACTATTAAGTTTATTATACCTATACACAGAATACATTTTCTAACTCGAGCGTTACGTCATCGCATGTCAGTGCTGTCATTGGTTAACAAACCAAAACAGGTTCAGTGATTAGTTACATTAAGATGACGTAACATGAAAGTTTGAATATTTACAGATGGTAAGTTGTAATAACTAACTGACGAAAGTTTGCAGCAGCTGGTAGCTTACTGAGAGCGCTTAACAACCAGCTGGCAGCAAGCTGAAAAAATTCAGTTGAATTGAAAAGCATACAAAACCAAACATTTAGGACCGTAAATATTGGTCTCACATGTTAACCCTTCACTGCATCGTGATGTTTATAAACAACATAAATTTAAATCACCTGTAAAAATTTAAACTTTTGGATTTATTTGAACTTTTTTCTTTAAACAATGCCACAATATATCTGAGATTCTTGCTATCACGTGCAAAAGGTATAAATTTCAAAAGATAAGCAGATTTCAGCAGATTACTCTTTCGAAGTCGTGAATCTAATGTGATTGCTTGTTACTGCATATTTCGCTCCGTATTCATTTATTAATTATTTTCGTTTTAAATTGTTTTTTTTATTGTTGTGAAGTGATATTTAGTTTAGAAAGGTATTGATTAACACATTTATTTAATTTATTTGTAAATTAGTGTAAAAGAAAAATTTTTTATAGCAAATAACATAATTAGAAAAAAACATAATTTTATTCGATAAAAAAAATTCCTTGCAAGAAATATTTTTTTTAATATTTTTCCATATATCAGGAAACCACAATAAACAAAATATATTTTTTTTAAGGCAAAAAAAAAGTCATGCAGTGAAGGGTTAATCCCAAGCACTTCATCTGGTATTCATTTGAAGAACATACAATTGGTATCAAAATTAATGGTTAGCTAATTGATTTTTGCCATTATATGGAATAATATTTAACTTTTGTTATTATTATTTATTGTTTTCGTCAAAAATTTCTGAGGGTTTGAATTTGGCAACAATCCTAAAAGATTACCATAATTTTTATATTTTTAAACATTAAGTTCGGTTCGGATCGGTTGCGAATGCGAGGTAACTGGTTCAAAGAACCCGTGGAAGGGCCAGCTTTTTTATGACTAGTCTCCGTGCATCAGATGGCACGTTGAGCCGGTGGGCCTCCTGAGTTAATGAATTGCCATCATGAACATAAAAAAATATGATACAGGAACATCTGAAGGCCATCCCAGCAAGCTACCTACCAGATATAACACAACTATGGTCACAGTACCAATAGTTCCAAGGAAACTTGACACAATTGCTGGTAGAACAGATCAAAAATGAACTCGAAGAAATTCAAGTAGAAGAAGTTGATTAATTATTTTAACCTCTTGGTAAATTAATAAAAATCTTATTGGTGGGATGGGAGATTGATGGTAAGGATCCATTCTTGCTAGCGACTATATCTTAGAAAGTGGCTTGTCATTTTAAGTTTCATTGGGTGCCTATTTGTAGATGATTATTCTTGTTTATTTTGTGACTCCGCCCCAATTCTAAGGATCATTTTGGTCTATTTATTCAAATTTATATCTTCAGCCTTTAACCAAAAATTCTATTAAGTTTCTTTCTTCTATTAATAAATTAAGTTAGTGAATTTAAAATATTCTTCCTGGAAAGTTGGATTTGGTTTTACATTTTACATGCAGCGGTGTATTCAGTCAATTTTGAAAAGACCGATGAAGAAATATTCACATCTATGGAGACTGTTTGAATTGGTAAGGAGTGGATAGTTCTGATTTTGAGATGTTGAGATATTTGATAGTAAATCAAAATAAGTTTCGGTCATGTAGAGTAAATTCTTTTCTTTCATGAGCAAAAGATTTCACCATCTCGGTTTTCACTGAAGAAACTAGAATTGTAGTGAAAACATAGATTTTCTGTTGTCGGTCGTAATGACAGCACATAGCAGAATCAAAAGTGGTGAATCAAAAAAATTGTTGATTTTTAAGCTTTCTCAGTTATTATTATTATTATTATTATACAGTTATTATTATCCTGGTTTAAATTTTTAATCGCTTTTATACGTAGAGTTGAGGTAAACAATTTCATATAATAATGACCTATAAACTTTTAATGTTGACTCTAGAATAGTTAAATTTCAAATCTCAACTTTACTCTGATTTGCCGAATTAAAGTTTTAATTAAACTGCTAATTCAATTGGTATATTGTGCAATATAAAGATAAACCTTGTGTAGATACTAGGTACTGTTTTGGTTTGTGGTCAAACTGTACAAAGTTCAAAGTGAAATAAACCGACTCGCTGAACCTCCCAGTTGGATACGAAAGTTCCTAATATTTAAAATTGTGGAAATTCGTACAAATTTTGACAAATTTGAACTTTTTGAGTGTCTTTAGTAATAAATTACAAAAATACATTATAAAAAAGGTTATCTAATGAATTATTAAATGCCATCACATAAAATTTAATTTAAAATTAAAGCTGGAAATCTACAACGTTTATCCTTTAGGTCAAATCATAATTGCAAGAAATTAGATCTAACTGAAATGAATTTCATGAATTTTTAAGTAATAAATTTTAAAAATAAACGATTGGAACAAAATTGAAATGGAATATAATTTTACTTCGATATTACCAAAGGATCTGTAACTTTTGCCGCAAATTAAGTGTCCGCTTCTTGTTTGTTGATTTATTGTATATTCTTTTCCGTGCTCCTGCATAATTCATATTCCATTAAAATATTAAATGTATTCACGATCCTATATCGTGTAATAATTCACAATTCCTTCTAAAAATCATTTAGTTCTCCAAGTCTGCAACCGGCTCTGTACCGCGACTGCCAAGGAATTTTAATATCCACATTCCGGGGCGTATCCGGACTAGTCCGGGCAAGTGACGCGGCACCCGACACTTCATTTATATCGTGCTAGTAATACCCATCCTCAGATTTACACTAAACTTCTTGTATTACTTTTATTGTGCGTTTCCTATTTCACCAAAATAAACTTTTGTAAATATTACATAAGACGAGAATATAAAAGCTCGCGTAAATTTAACAATTCTTTTGCATGTTTCACCTTAATTAATATTTTTCTGAGGGAACTTAATTAAAAAAAAACAAAGCCAAAGAAAATATGAAATCCATCCCAAATAATGAATGCTCTTCAATATCGCTTTATTTTATTCATTCTGTAACCAATTCTTTGGTTGCTAAGAAATCGAAGGAAACAATTTATTAACAAATATAACTTTTTTGAATTGGTTGCGAGAGAATAGTTAATAAAATTATTCAATATTATGGACTTTCCATTGAAAAATTACTTTACTTTAAAATTCGAACTTGTTGTAACCGCTTCCGCCAGCCAGGAAGTTACCAACACGGCTACGAGTGGATACGAGTGGTTAATTAATTATAAATGAGGAGCAGTTATAGGTCCAGAAAACTTTAATATCTAAGGTGGTTTGACGCAACTGAAAATTCTTGATTCAATATTTTCTGAAGTATGCATATTATAGTAAGTACATAATTTTTCGTTAAAATCAACTCACGTTGAATCGCTTCCCACAGGAATGAAACTCCTGAAAATTAAACTTTCTTGAAGTTTAAAATGTTTTAGAAAAATTCTTCGGCACCAAACGACCTGCGGTTTGCTATTAAAAAGTAATTTATTTAAATATTTATGCACAAAATTTATTATTTTGTTATTGAAACTAAAGTGAAATTTGGTGCAAAAAGTGGTGTAAAATTAAACTTCTTCGGTGTTAGGGTAATATTTTATGAATATTAAATTTTATAAACTTTTGCATTTATGCAAGTTCCATAATGTTTTGCAATAATTTAGAAATATTTTGTTAATAATTTGGGGTTGATACCACCCAGCTTTAAAATAATTTAAAAAAACTGAAAATCTTTTAAAAACTTTGTACTTAAAGTAGGAGGTAGTGGAAAGAGAAGTTGCAAATCATTTTGCACAGTTGGAATATCTTCAAACAAATTAAGTTGAAAAAGTTTAACCAACAAAGTTAATTTGTTTAATTACGTTTAATTTTTTTTAATTGTTAAACGTAGGCATAGCCGCAGAAAAACAATTCTATTAACTTAATGGAAAGACATCGGTGGCATTTTCATTCTTTCCGTTCTTCATGAACGTTGTATTAATCTTAGAGTTCAAAAATTTGAGCAATTTTTGTTTTTTTTTTTAATCAAAATTTGTTAACCTTAATTTAATTTTAAGAACGGTATATTTGCGCCGCAATCTGTAAATCGTACCGGGTTCGATTTAGATGCTTTTTAATATTGTAATAACTAATCCCAGCAAATGCTTGCCAAATAATTATTATTGGAAGAATTAATTATGCACCTTTTAATTGTATATCTAATATGGATTGGAAAACTTGTGAAACGATAAAATGGGGTTCCTTCTTATATTCTCCATTTAAGGGCGAATTATGTATCCAATTATGTTAATACTAACAACCAATCAATCTATAATATTACATAATATATTGCTACTATTAAATAAGTACGAGTATTTTATTCAATTTTCTTTTTGACAATCAAATTTTTATCATTGTATCAAAGATTTAATTTATTAATATTATTCCAAATTGGCTGTACTTTAATTAAAACCTTATGTTTTTAAATTAACTGTAATATGCAATTCCAATTTATTTATTTTTAAATGCGCACTTTTTAATCAATTTTTGTTTTGTTTAATAATTGATTAAGTGTTCAAAATAATTATAGGTACATAGATGTTATATAATTGATGAATAACATATATTTCCTGAAAGCTAACCTCAGAATAAACAAGTAAACCTGGTAATAATATGTATAAACCCTTGATTTAAATATTCATACTATCAGCTCCTTTGAGATTGGTCTGGTTTACGCCCTAATAATTTTATAAAAATTCAGTTTCAATCATTCTTTAATCTAGAATTTAAAAGTAGAACAGAATAAAAGCGTAGCACATTTATATTAATTATTACATTTCGAAGGATGGCTAACTAAGTTGACTTCTGCTGAGTACGTGGTGAGACTCCCAGCGAAGTAGATACTTGATTCTAACCGCCGAAAATTCAAAGAAGTATAATCTACCAGCATTTTAGTATGGAACTTTTAAAGAAAAGAGATGGAGCCAATATGTTCTTACGTAGGTCGACGGGTAAACATAAATATATTATATTTTCTTTGATAAACAAATTTTTCCTCCATAAAATGAAAACTAATTAAACTCTTGATAAACTTTATTGGAAGTAAGTTTTTCTCGTGTAGCTCTAACCCACGTATTTTAAAGCTCGAATATAACATAAAGATTAATAATTTAATGTTAAAAGAAAGAAACAGACTTGCGCTATTTGTGATAAGTTTGTAATAAGTAATAATCATCTAGCAAAAATAATATATAATTAAAAGTTAAAAATATCTCATAAGCTTCCAGCGATACAATATTTAGCTATTTTACTTTGTTTGTGTAAATTTTTGTTTTATAATTAATTATTTTAACAGAAATCTCAGTTTCTACTATTTTTGTTAATAAAATTGTTGCCATTTCGTTTAACATCCTAAGTTTTAAAAATGACATTGTATTTTCAAACATTCGTAGTTGAATATTGCAGTGTTTAATTTTTTTTGTTTCTGGATATTGGAAATGTTCCAGTTTGTTTTAAATAAAGAATTGTGACTAAAGTGATTTTCGAGCAATGGGAAATGGTGTTAAGTGATTTGTTGCAAATCAAAATTCAACATTGTCGCTAAAGCTATACAGACTTTCCACTTACTTAACTTGGATATCGTTTATGGTCGACACGAACATATAATTCAATACATTATTATTACGATCAACTGTAAAAATTTTATTTATACAAAGAAACCCATTTACAAAAGCGAAGTAATTGAATCCATTTCATTTATATTTAATTATTGGAAACAATTAACTACCTAATTTTCACGTTAAAGTTTGTTTTTTATCAAATCAATTATTTAACGTGAATCAACTTATAATAGTACATTTTTTCTTTATCTTTAATTTTTTAGACGCCGAAGTGTTTAATTCGTCCCACATGGAAGGTCTGAAGCTAATTTTTAATTTTTTGTAATTATTTTTGAAAATATCTTTTAAAGTATGTACTAGCTATGTTATACTTCATTAATTTTATGAAATACTAACGTTTGCATGTTTAAATACTAATGTAATTTAGTTCTATTCTGGTACAACATTTAAAATACATTACAATGCATTAAATATATTAAAATGTTGTGGGAGAATTACATATATTTTTAGGTTAGTTTATCACTCACGATTATAATTGGCTAATCGAAGTTGGTGTTTTTCGTGTTGAACCAATTAGCATCGTCGATTCACATGTTTCGGTCTTACCAAAACTCATTAGTGGTAGTTTCCTGGAAGTGACTGGATACATCTGTACTTTTTATGTAAAAAGTGGGTTTATGAGTGACGTTTAATCATCAAGACATACTTAAAACTATTGAAACCATTCTTCGGTCTGATTGGAAAAGTGCAGTTTTTTGACCAAAATTAATTACTTGGCAAGTTAGGTTAGGGACTGTAATTTCAGTTGAAATAAACCGCAAATTCTGTACATTTTATATTGTTTATTCAGTATTATAAATCGTTTTATAAAGTATATTTACATCATGTTGCAGAATATAATTGATATATGGTGTAGCTTTTGCGGAGAACTATGAATGCACTTCAAAATCCTTAAGTCTGATTCATTGTTCGACGTAACCGTACAATATATGAACATCTCACAGTTGCATCCGTAAGATTTTTAAGTTTTTGGTCGATCAATCTTTTATTTTTTGTTAGATTTTCTATTTTTTGGTCTAACTTTGATCCTTATGTCGTTGCGATAATTTATGATTTAATGGTAAATTTTATCAATTTTTTAAAATTGTTTACACCGTAAAAAAATTTTATACGAACTACAAAATCTCTCCGCTAAAATACAAGAGTGATGGACAAATTAATAATTAAAATCGAACAAAAAATCAGGCTTATGCTTTATATAGTTGCGAATACCAATATCCAAACTATGAATGGCCTGAAAATATGGTCGTCACAAGTAGGAGGAACCCCTAACATCCGCTCTTCTTACTAATTATAAAAATATAATCCTGTACATTTTCTCTTAGGAAAACCTTTACGTACGACTTGAAGTAATACAGGCAACATTGACTGTGATTCAATTGAGTTTCAAGAAACTACCCAAAGAACTGTAAGTATTAAAAATGGAGGAAAGTAAACATTTTCTACAGATACGGTAGCTTTTAGAATTTAAAATGTTGTAACCTCAAGGGGTAAAAGTTTATATGTAGACCGAGCCGAATGTAAATGACCGAAAGCTCGACGCAAACAGTTCCTTGTATTCTTAGCATTTAAATTTTTATTTTTTTAAATTAAAACGTATTCATCCTTCTTTTAAATGTGGGGTTTAAATCAATAACTGCTTACTCTACCGTTTGATGGAAATCATCAAAACAACAATTATTTATCCTTCCTTAACAAAGACTGGTTTAAAAATATTTCCAAAATGAACTGAAATTGTCAAAACGGTTTTCTAATATATAGGTACAATTAATTTTTAACAAGTTGTTGTTTGCATAAAACAGCAATGTTATGTCCGAGCTTGGTTTGTGTAATAAGAACGTCCCCACTTAAGTTGGCACTTGTTAGCATAAGCTAAACAATTTTGTTTGCGTAGTTTATTTTTAGTTGTTTGAATGTTTACTGTATTTTAATTCTTCGTTATGGCAAAGTAAATATTTAACCTGAAGGTTTGCAGGTGATAATAATTAAAGTATCGAATTCAGTGCTAATAGAAAATCATGTTCGTCTACATGGGTTTTCCAAAAATGACTATTTTCTTGGTTAGGTTAATCGATAGGGTTTTTGGGGTTAAAAAAAGTGTTCACGTAAACAATGAAAATAATTGAGGTTAGTTTTATCTGAAAATGCAGCAGAGCATTGCTTTCTACGATATGTGTGGACAGAAAAAGTAGTGGGACATAAGCTACTGGTGGATGGTTCAACTAATATATGCATAGACACGGTCAGTGAATTCACTAGGGGTGCATGAAAGAACAAAAAAGATTCGCTCTGGTTAGCATAATTACGTTACCACTGGACACGATTCTATTTCATGATTTAAAAATAAATAAAATCGATATTTTTCTTATTCTTTGAAAATTATGTTTTCATTACTTCTTTATTTGATTTTAAAATGTTACATTATATTTAAAAGTTTCTTTTTCGACTTGAACAAAAACTCAATTTGTTTTAAGCAATCTCATAGGAAATTTAAAGTAAACTTTGTGAAAAGTTTTATTACAAAACATCTAATCTTACGTTAATAAATCAGGAAATTTTTTTTTGGTTGTTGACATCGATAACAAAAATTAGAATGTATGAATTTATTAAGAAAATTTGAAAATAAAACAAGAAAAATATAACAATTTCTTTTCGCACTGAAATTTTTTCGGTTACGTATTTCGTTGATACTTTAAAATTTCAATTTAAAGAAAAATGGAAACCACCCGGGCGAATTGGATTCTATAGAAAATACTTTATTTTGTGTTTTGTTAACCAGAACGCTTACAAGTAGGAAAGTACCCGAAATATTTTCTACTGCTTAAAGTTTTGTAGAGGCTCCCAGCTATAATTTAGTCATTGTTCTATGCATAGACAAGCAAATAAAGTCAAGTTTCAATAAAATATTTGAATTACAAAGTTCTTTTAAAGATCTGGCGTTGTTATCCGTTTTAACAACCGAGGAACGAAATCGAAAAAAATGTCCTAATACTATAGAAAAAGTTTGGAAATTCATCGGTAAAAGCATTAATTATGCCGATTGAGCAGCTCGCGTATAAAATGAATATAAATTATTTTAACATCAGGAAAAGCTGGGAATTTAATGTTCCACTTAAAGTTACAATGTTAATTTATTATTTAATATTTTCAGTTATTCATTACCTTAATTACATACACATTGCTATTTAAAGCTGATTAAAATTTACTCACAGTTAAAATAATTTATAAAACTCCCAATCCTTCCTCCATACCATGAATATTAAGCGATTAAACAGAATAGAAAGATGAAAAAAGACATTTGTCTTAATAATGTAGTTCAAGGGACTTGTCTAATCTAAAATTCTATACCGAGTTTTCTTTGTCTGATATGAAAAAGTTTTAAATAATTGCTAAAAATTACGTACCTTGCTACGTAACACTTTTTCGACGAAGAATTTGAAAAATTTCACTAAATTTACTGACAATTATAATCAATTACTCAGATATGCCAAAAATTAAAATTGTTGCTTCAAAATTAAAAATTAACTTAAGGTCGGTTTACTAGTGCGCGGACGAAATTATTTAAGAAGTTTGGCGTTTGTTTTAACTTCGTCAGTAATGGGAATCTCTCTCAGAATTTTGTAACTCAGTGTAGGAAAGGCAGCGAAAGTTCGGGAAAAGAATACCGAAATGTTTTAGTAATAGCAAATACGCTGACAAGAACACATCACAGTTGGAATAAAACAGAATAAAAGAATTATGCATTTGTATTTCAGATGTAATCCAATTTAAGGCCGCCGATATATACTTTTAAGTTATTATTATAAATTTGGCAAATTAGTTTTATTTGTGAGGTCACAAATTGTAAGTCATTAATTAATTCGAATTATGTTGAGAAGTATACTTAAGGCAGCTACTAGAGTGCAACCAAAATATTATCACGTTAGTTATAGATTGTTGACAATTTGGCAATAATATTTTCTAACTTAGCTGCCCTACAATCGCAACTTATAAAATCTACGAACCGCTGGCGTGCGACTTAGCTCTGTGACTGGGAGTCAAGCTATAGTTAGCCTGTTCACTATTATATTCATGGACTATCAGGGCAGTATATCACATTCTACGTAGTTTGTGATTCAATAAAAGGTTTCGAGTTTGTGATGTGCTCAAAACTATACTCAGATAGAATAATCTTGAGTATTATACAGAATCGAATAATTTTTGGCTTTCTCGTAGGTCTCATCCTTAAATCAAAAATTTATTACAAAAGGGTATTCCAGCGATTTTTCGCAATTAACTCGTCAACAGTGAATTTTTTGAAAAACTTTGTATAGGATGAAATTGATGAGAATGAATTTTAAACAAAAATAATATAAAAGCTATATTTCCAACGGTATGGAGACCAAAATATAAATAATAACTTATAAAATAGTTTATATTTTATTTTATTTTTGCATGTTATGATGTATTGAAATGTCATTTAGTTTTCTTCGGTTATTTCTAATTTTTTTTTCAAGAATTTTGGGTTTATCGCAATAGAATAAAACTGACTTTCTAATGAGCTAGCATCTACTGGAATCAAATAAAAAAAAATTTATATTATATTATTTAAACAATTTGTGCAAGATTCTTCTTGGATCTAAAATGAATAATATGATTAATTTATTAATTAACTAATAATATAAACAGTATTTTTAGAAGCCACAAAATCGTTTCTAATATTTAATCTCATTTTAATTGCAAATTATGAATGACTTTCCACATATGCATAACATTTATTTTTGTTCTAAATTTTAATTAAATTAGTACGTTATATCCTAGATCAGCGAAAGGGAGGAACCGTGTTGTTATTGCGTGGCAAAAAAATAATATTTTTTAAAATGATGATTTATATCACATGCCACCTGGGAAAATATGTATTAAAATGACTGCCACAGATAAAAATGTTGCAAATATTCAAGGCAAGTGATCCTTCGACCACCTGTAATTTCTAAATTAACTTTTTTACCTCAACTACCATACGCAATATAATATTGATGAAATCCCTAATATATTAAGGCAAGCACCTAGTATTATGCACGTGTCCTTTATAAGGATACAACTAATCTATTAAATTAAGCAAATTAATATAGAGTTGAAAAATGTTTTAAAAATTTAAAATTTAATTTAGTCCCAAATATTGGTGGTTTTAGAAACTTGTGATTATAATTTAGTAATATCTATCTACTATTTAAATTATTATAAAATTTTATTTATTTACAATATAAAAAGATATAATAGCAAAGGAAATGTCGATTCTCTAATTTCAGTTTCATTCGATAAACTTGTTTTTTTAGATTTTTGTTCAGCAATGAATAGTTTTCATGTTATTCATAAATTCAATGGACTACATAAATGTTATTTATCAACAACAGCATCAAAGTACCAATTTTTAGTGAAAAAGTTTTTTAGCCTTGGGAGGTTTTTTCACACTATATCGAGTTTATGAATAATTAGGAAGTTTTTGAATAACGTAAAGGTACAATAATATTGAATTTCACTACTAAATTTTTTGTTTGAAAATCGCAATTATTAAAAATTCATCGATAGCTTTATTAGTTTTTGCTTTTGTATATTATATTGTACGGTCCGAGTCATCAGTAAATTTTTGATATTTAATCTTAATTTTCTATAGAAGGTCCAGTTTTAATCGAGTCTAAAATTAACTTAATTTTAAAGTTCAAAATGTTTAAATTGGACAGGTCAGGAGTTTATAAAGCATTAATTCACATAATATTATACATTCATAAAATATAACAATATTTGAAGATAAGATAACAGGGCCGTACACAGAGATGGCTAAAAAGTTTTCTAGGACCTTGCGTCCTGCGAAAATTTATTTTTTAGTCTCTTATTTTGAAAAATAAGCGAAAATGAATCCAGAAGTTAAATGTAAACAAATTACTTGTTAGAATTTTGATTCTATCAGCCTCACATCTTGTGATTGTTGAGATTTACAGAATTGCTAAATAACTATTTAAAATTAATTGTTCCTAAGCTTTTTGAGTTTTAATAACATTCAAGTTTAGGAAATATTTAAAACAAATCTATAATTAATTTCTTGAATTTTGATCTAAATGAACTGTTAACGAGATAAATTTAAATATTTTTATATTATTCTGATTACTGATTTTATTTAATTTGGTTGCCGGCGTTGATTATTATGCATTAGAAAACTTTTGCGCAGCGACTCAATTCCTTCGGCTGGTTTGCATTGTATCAGAAGAAATATTAGTATTATAATAAATCGGCTATTTTAATCTTTCTCGTCTTTTGTTTAGAGAACTCGTTAATACATTATACTTCATGCCAAGACCACTTCACTATCTCGCATTTTATGTATATTTTTCTTTTTTCGTGAACTTTCAACGTAAGAAATAGCAGTAGTTACTGTGCTTTCAAGTTTTATTTAAGCTCAGCATGCAAACCGCCAAAAATGTGAGATTTCCTATTAATCAGAAATGTCAACTTTTAAAAACAAAATTCAAGGTTTTAAAAATAAACTGACCAATAGAGTACATCTTGTTAGTACTTGTTAGGCCAATAAAAATCGAGAATCACCTTGTCGCCTTAAAACGTTTAAATTCCATAAGCAGAATTTTTTAATGTAATTTTAAACAACCATCCCAAAAAACTTATTTTTCAATTTTTCGTCAGATTTCAACCTATTCAAATCGCCAATCTAAGTGGTTATTTAATTCGTTTATTTGATAGGGACGCTTTTAATAGTGACAAAACAGCATTATTGGCAGCAGAGCTTCCGCTGAGTGATACCGAAGCCCGAGCAACTATAAATTAACTCTTTTAAATTATTAAAATAGTTTTTAGTAATCAGCTGTTCATGCTGTGTGAATTAGCGCATAACATTTGGTTATTGTTTTCGTACTTCCAAAAGGTAAATATTATTAACTAATACTCCAACTCTTGTGGTTAAAACTAAAGCAATTACGTACTGATAATTTTAGTTACTCTATCTTGGATCTGAGGATATATTTTTCACAACCTTTAATAATTCCCACCGAGGCTTTACGCCCCGATAAAGATATTATACAAATATTAGACATTCTATCAAATTAAAATTTGAAATTTGGAGGACTAAAAGGAATAAAGTATCCACCCAGCTGATAAATCCTTTCTTTTTTCAAAAAATAAGAGATCTGTTCAAATTATTCCTAAAGCCTTATACCATTGGTAATTTGTCTGTGGTTATATCCGACATAAAAAAATTCATCTAAAGTAATCATTTTCTTTTGATATCTCAAATTTCAAGGTAATCTATTGAGCTAAATGTACATAATTTTCATTTGGAGGGAAGCGTGTAATCGTAATATGCGAGATGTCCCTTTATTACAATTACCGATCAATAATCAAAATGTTACAGAAGAAGAATTATATAAGAATTTTTTGTGGAATTGAAGCCACATCGCTGTCAAATCATCAAGGAGCTTTTGTATAAAAAACTTAATTGCAAATATTTTTGTAGTTAACGGTTTTAATAAAATTATAATTTAATTTTAATTACTCGAAAATGTTGATTTTGTGAAAATTTTCAAGTTCCGACGAGATTTATAGCTTTAATGCGCTAGCGACCGTAATTTGATATTTTTAGATATTGGAAATTTCATTTAATCCTTTGTTTGCCTATTACGTTTCAGGATATGATAAGAGAGGTATAAATTCAAAATGCCTGTCATAAAACACTTTACGAGTTAGTACATCAACAAAAACAGGATCTTCCTGAACCCAGGTTATTATGCAAAATAACCTACAGGGTACTAAATCCCTGCTAAAGGTGAATACGGTTAAAAAATTGTAAGTTATTAAAATACTTCTGCATAGTTCTGAATCAGTTAAAAAAATAACTTTCTTTCCCACTCAAATGGAAAAGTAAAAGTTTAGAATCGCCGATCTAAACAAAATTTTTTACAATACAAAGTTATAATTGAGCAAACATTCGGTATTATTTTTGCCAGCGTTGCTCGATAACCGATATTTTTTAAAGTAAAAAAATAACGGACTTGAAAATTTAATGAAACGCAAATTGAAGTAATTATAACTTTCATTAAAATTAGAAAATCTAATTTTACATTTTCAGTTCGTTTATTTTATCTAAAAAAATTCCACCTTGTGATGGATGTTATCGACAAACGTTAACCACTACTTTTATTTTGCCTTGTAAAATTCAACTTGTGAGATCAAGCAAACTTTTTACTTTTAACTCGAATTTTTAATTTTTTAAATTAAAAAACTTTTTTGAACTTAATAATTATTTATAAGACCTTATGATGTTGGGCGAATTTTAATAATTAATGCACATACAGCAACAGTCTTTCATATCCTCATACTTAAAACAATTTAGTAAGCATTTCTATGGTTCTTGTGTGCTTTCAGTTTTGTTGAAATTTGTAGAAAGAGAAAAGTGAAGCGCTGGCGCCATGATGTTTTCCAACAGTCAGGCTTTGTATTATCATATCCCTTGTGGGTTCTTTTGATAAACACTGAAAGTTTTGCGAGGCTTAAGACGACATCACTTGAATACTTTTAAATGTATTTTCTGCAACTTATTGTTTAGTTAGAGCAATTAAGTGAAACATATTTCGTTGGCCAATTTGAGTTATTCTTTTACGTCTTTCTGCTGTAATTAAATTGTACTTTTTATGACACATCACATTAACGTCATAAAAATTGATATAAAATTATCCACCGACCGAAAATGCTCCTCCACATAAAAGCTTTTTACTAATGCTTTTCATTTCCTTTCTTCTTTTACAGACGAAAACACCAGCAAAAATTGATTAAGTTGTGCTTAAATTCTCTTAAATGGTGTACAGGGTGCTGTGGTGTCTTCCTTATACATAAAAAACAGTCCATAAACTCGAAAAGCCTTCAACAAACAAAGCACTTCACAAAAAGTTTTACAAAACAAACTTAGCCAATAAATAATTTGTATTCATTTACGCAATCGTGGAACGCTACAATTTTTTTATTAGATCGCAAGGTGAAATAAAGACGAAACACGTGTCCTAGATTATCGTAAACTTTTTTTAAATAAATAATATTTTAAACTGTCAGTTTATAACCGATGAAAACCTTCTCGGCAGATAAATAAATGAAATTTATAAATTGTTTATTTTCTTTGCGTTAATGGCAGCTTAGCGCTCCTAATTATTGTGTATAATTGAGATAAATGCCATGATTTAATTCCCTCTAATCTTTGTATGTTTTTCCAAACTTCTTTCAGCATTAATATACCAAGGATTACGTGTTATATACTACATTATTTATTATCCAGCTAAATTCATCCCGATTTTTGAATTCAGATACAGAGAAACTTTGATATACTAAATGGAACATTAAGCCCTCATAATTATTGTAGCAAACTAATTACAAAGCAAAAAATTTTGTAATAAGGGTACATTAGCATACGTCATTAAAATTTGATGATTGTTTTTGTAAAACCATTAATACCGATAACAATCATGAAAATTAAACAATAACTTGAACGCAAATTGTACATAGAAATATGGTACCGACTTAATGAATTAAAAAGTTTAGTTAAGCCATACATCATAATACGAATAAATTATGAAATTATATTTTGAGTACTTTAATGTAAATGTTGGAAAATTAGGTCATTTCCTTTTTTGAATATTATAACAACAATTTCTCAAAATCGAAAGATGAAACGAATTCTTAGTGAATTTTACAGACTATAGGGTCGAGAGTTCAGCTGCATTTACAACCTGGAAATTAACAATTTTACATTGTTCACAGCAGATTAGTTGAAATTTAATATAGAGAGAACACTTTTTTACTTCATGTTTGCCCTATTTATTGCCAGGACTGACTACATGAACAATGTGGAGAATTTTTTAAATAATACCTACTGTTATATAAAACAAAACAAGTTATTGATTTCCATTAATTTGTATGCTTGTTTTTGTAATTCTAGAAGTAATTGAACTAAATAATTTTATTTTAATGCCATTTGGTTAGAACTTCACAAAGTAGATCCAGCTTGCCAATATTCTATTAAATAATCCTAATCCTAATAATAGCCTATATTTACGTGTAAAACACTTTTATCATTAATATGCAATATCGTATAACAACACAATATTGATAAATAATAATATACTTATTGATAGTCCATTTATATTCACATAATTATAGCTCCCCTTTAATTCGCATTCTCTTATTATTTAATAGTAAGAAACATTAAATCATTTACAGTTAAATTATTTTATATTAAAAATTACAGTTTTTTATTATTCTCCAAAGCATAATAAAATCATCAGGTGCTTGTTGCTGATTCACATGAACAAATGTCGCTAGTAAAACTTTGTTTTTTGTTTGACAGTTCGGTTGTGTTTAGAGACGGTTTTCCATGTAGTTTTTATCTTGATTAATTAGAAATTTGGTAATAGTAAATTCAAATGCTCTAACAATTTTAGGAGCTTTAAGTTTGAAAAACAATAATTTTGAAAGGTAAATCTGAAATTATTTATTTTCAAGTCTGCCTGGTGTAATAGCTGAATAGGGAGTGTATTTTTGACAAGAATGTTTAACTGAAACGATTTGAGGCAGATAAACACTTTTTTCACTCGTTTTCGTAATTAATCCAAATTTTCGAAAACAACCTAAGTTTACTTCGTGATCCAGAAAACTAAGGATAACTTATGCAAATAAATATGAATTAGATTAATAAAAAAAAATCTAAATATGTATTTGAAGTGTTATTATCAGGAAATTTAGTGAGATTGTAAGGATATAATACTATGATAAGATTGGAAATAAAAAAATAAATTACTATAGCATCGGTTTCGTGTATTTCGTATTATATTACTTGAACTTCTATTTTCCTTACAGGTTTTAGAATTTTTTAAATCTAGATTCTCTTTCTCATTAATCCATTATGCGCGTCCGTATAGCTTATGTTCATGTGGCGACCACCACATAAACATTATTTACAGACCTACCCAACAGAACTAAAATAGAAGCACGTCGTTGACTGAAAACTGTAGCTAACTAATAAGGGTTTAAATTACCTTAACTTAAATATTTCTTTAATTAAGGTAATAATTTTATGTAATAAAATATTTCAAAATATATCAATTGGTTTTTTGTCGTTACAGATAGAGATAACAAGTTTCTCGGTGTATAATATTTACATATTTTATAACACTACGTTTTTATAAGCAAAACTTTACATTGAATAAATCAAGGTACATTTATTTTAAATATAAAATTATTAGTTCAATCATTTTTATTGCTTTATGCACGCACATTCAAAAAGTTAAAATAAATTATATAATAATTAAATCAATAGATAGTAAAAAGCTTAATAAAAAGAATACAAACTGTTCATCGACAAGTTTAACTTTTCGCCTAAATTTAAATTAAAACTGCCATGCCTTGAACAATTTAAGATTATGCTGTAATCAATATTTTTAGATTATTCAAAAAGAGTTAATTAGGTAAAGCATAAAACTATTTCACTAAAATCTTAAAATTAAGAAATTTAAATTTAATTTCAAAGAAATATGTGACCATTAATATAAGCGCTAAATTTAATTATACTAATTTCCAAATTTTAAGCTTTTACCAAAATTAATTCTTTTTGAATCACTTAAAAATATTTATTATTAAGAGCACAGTCTTGATTTGTTCACGACATTGATTTCTAAGCTACGAGAGAGGCGCCTTAAGGTAATTGGTTCATTTGTGCAGGTATGTAAAGCATAATTTATATCCACACGGCCAGTGTCGTTACAACGACGATTGGGAAGCAAGAACAAACTTGAATATAATTATGTAAGTACTGTAGAATTCCCAAATCCTTAAGGACAGGTTTGATATTTTCAACAGTATTAAATGAAATCAGCTCTTTTGAGTTTTGAGGGGACACAAACTATTTTTTTTATATAATTTCAATTTCAAGATCTGATTTCACAAAGAAAACTCACAAATGGTAAAGGCAGTCCACACTTTGCTATATATAAATTTAGCAACTGATTTTAAATCAGATTTTTATAGTTTAGAATCCTAAAATTGTTAGATAATTTACAGTAGCTTCTTTGCTACACAAAAATAATAAAAATTCAAAAAAAATTAGAAGCATAAGAGTAACAATGAGGTCAATCGATCGTGTTTACTTCTTTTTCCAATTCTTCGTTAATAAAATGCAAGCACTGATGGTCTATTTAACCATTTAATAATCTTGAACATCACAAACCTCAATTTTCAACAGTTCCATAAGTCCTCGCTAAATATAATTTAATCTTTCTTTATGTTTACGTTTCCAAATTTAATTATAAAATTATCCCCCAAACTTTACTGTTTACCATGAGTTGTAATAAATTTCTTCTTCATTTAAATTCGTAAAAAATTGCTCTCAATTTATTGAGAGGCCTGTTAAAGGGACAATACCCTGAGGAGTCGTTTAAAAGGCTTTTCTAGGCCTCGTTTCTTGCATATTCGTAGATATATGGAAGAAATAATAATTCCCGATCATAAATTTTTAGAAAATTTTTTATTAAATCGTAGTTTGAGTAGTGAAATAATCATTTTGTTTATTTCTGTTACTTTATTCTACACAAAAGATATTCGTATCAAGTAAGAAGTAATAATTTTTAAAGAGACAAACGAGAAACGTTAATGATGGTGATTAAAGTTAATTATTTCGTTCATATTTTAGTTATTATTTATTTTTTAAACTTTTATTATCAACACGATTTATCTAATTTACGTTTTCCTAACACAAAATTTTATGTGCTAAATTTAAAAAATATGTTGTTGGGGTTGATTAATAATAATTAATGGCTACGTAGGCTTTAAAGCTCAAGTTAAAGTAAGTTGAATTTTTTATGATTTACGCACATTTTCTATTATTGAATAATGTCAGGTAACCTTCATCATGTAAACTTTAAAAAAATGATAACTATCGATTTTCTTTTTAATTTAATAATTAATACTTTAGTTGATAAATTATTAAGCTTCTTAAGCGAATTACACATTTTCTTTAGAAAGAGTGTTCAATTACTTATAAATTTCCAAAAATATATAATATTAACTTTTACTAATGGTCAAAAGCTTTTAAACGATAAATAATGGTAATGGTGGTAATATATCAATAATATTAACTTTTGTAGTATAAAAATTGACCTAAATATGAATTAATTATCGCGTTTTGTACCTCTCTAAGAGAATTTCATACGGGAGATGGCTTAAGAAAAAATAGAGAAAATTATAAAATAAAAAAGGGAAGATTTTTATAAAATCGGAGAGTATCGAGTCCTAAGGAAAAGGAATCTCTGGAAGGGAAGCTTTGGTGATGGTCCATCAGTGCCAAGTATTATATTCATTCAAAGTGACCCTTCTGGGTGGTTAGTCATCACCATTAATTAAATCTTCCTTATTGTAAATAAATTTGCATTATGTAGCTTGAACACCATTAATTTTGTAGTGAAAATAACAAGGTCCCTTACATCACACGAGCGGTGTATTGCACCCCTATTGGTTTGATTGTATACCCAAAACCACTCTGTTTAACACGAAGTTTAACATTACCTTATTTTCTCTTATATAATTCAAGTAAGGACCAAATACTATTCAAGTACCAAGAGGGTTTCAAGTTGACTGCCTTAAGTATACAATCAATAATTTCTCAAAATATTTTATTGCTTGACTACCAATTTAGTAAATATGATGTAGAGCAAAAAGATATACCAAAACGAACTGATTGATATAAAGAAAAAAGTAACATTAACGAACGAAAACAAAAATGAGAGACGAGTGAAAGGACCATCTGGAAAATTGGATGGAATGACAGTGGAACAATCCATCAAAATCATGCCCTTATTCTTTCTTTTTTTATTCGTGCCTGGCTACCACAATTTTACGTCAACCAGAAATCCTAAATTGTTATCTTCGGTACCTTTTTTTTATTTATTCTTCCTTTCCTCTTGAAACACCCTGTGCGAAACGTTCTGTGTCATTTCGATGCTGAGACAAACGGATCAATAGCGAGACAGATGGCATACCAAAACTTATTTATTATGTAAATTTTTCAGATTAATGTTTTAAAAATTTCCATAAGAAAATTTAATGTTTTACTTGAAAAATAAATTTCCAATTGTTGAAACTTTAGTTTCCTTTTGATTGTGTTTTGCTTTTGTACTGTGAAAGTTTTCTATACGAAATTTATGTAAACATGTAATCCGCAGCTGTACATTACCAATTTCCATTTCCATTTACTCTTGACCCATCTAAATCTCTCTCTTCTTTACTCACATTTCAGTTTGGGTTTTATTAACCACAAAAAAGTTATTTTGCAAGCAATTTCTAACCGTTTACTCAGAAACTATCACAACGGTCGACACTATCGCATGTCGGTATTTATTTTTTGCTAACTTATTTAAAATTTTATTTTAACGTACGCAAGGATTACAAATCGACGAAGATGACCTGGGTCTTTTTGCTACACATCACTCGGCTTTCCATATTAAACTGTGTGTAGATCTTCCGTTTCGCTTAAATTATAATCGTCTTTCCGGTTCGTAGCTTGCTGTTGTGATATACACGGTGATACAATTAACCACATCAGTGGCTGGGTTTGATCGCTGCTTTAGTTACAGTGCAGAAATTACGAGTTTGAATGGTGAACTTTACGGAATATCTTAAAAATAGTAATTTAGTTTAGCTACAATTTTTGTTTTCACCCTCACAGTTTGTTTTGTACGATTAGTTACTTGTTGCTCCTCATGCATGCCTGGTGCGAAAGCAAAGCATAAGACGAATTTCTTATTGGAAGCTTTTTGCGCATCCTTAGCTCATAAGAAATAAACAAGCTTCTAATTTATTCATTTGGGAGCTAATAATTTATACAAAGCAACAGTCGTGGAATAAAGTTTTTATCTAATCAATTTAGGCGTTTGCGTCTGTTCTTAAGAAGGAACTTGCGTGCCGATTTAAGCAGTGCCCACACCAAGTCATTGATATGAGGCATCAAATTAATTGCATTTCAATAATGTCTCATAGTAATTACTTAACAAAATTACGCAAAAGTGGTAGATAAAATTTTATACTTATTACCCTATAAAATGGTACCGTACTTGGGTTAATTTGTTTGCTTAATATAATCGTCGTAAAAGTGTCAATTAACAGCTTTTAGCTAATTAATATAAATCATTATTTAAGTAGCCAAATTTTACTTAATTAAATGACTTCATAAAATGTAAAATCAAATTTCATCATTAGGCACCTTATCTGTTCCGCCTATATAATAATGATTAAAATTTATGGTTCGATTATACTCTAACAGTGGTTAAATTAATAAATTAGTGCTTAATGAATTGTATGAAAATTCTTTGAATGTTAAATTTGCTTCCTTTGTGTTTTATGTATGAATCTAACCGTGTGGTTTGAAAATTCATGACCACGCGCTCCCTATTTACCGCGTCATTTGTGTTTGGAATTATACAAAAAAAATTAAGTTTGTTTACTAATTAAAAGTTTAAATATTTGGATTATCAAAAACGATTGGTTAAATTAGAAATAAGGAGTCGACCATCACCGTTATCTTTTTAGAAATTTTTCACTGGACATTTAAACTTTAATACTACTTATCACAAGAAAATGAGGAACTGAAAACCATTTTCTTAGAACAAGACAAATGTGACACAATTTTTATACTTACTGTAATAAGTTATTGTCATTAAACTTCGTGACAAATATTTTGTTAAAATCATTAAACAAACATTCATCATTACGATGCCTAGCTTTAAACTAAATACAAACAACAAAACTTTTGTATAACCGAAATAAATTGATTTTGACCTACAAACCAATGTTAATGTAATTTCTAAAATTAAGTATGAAATAACAAAGCGAACTTTAAGATTAATAGATTTACTTTGATGGAACTTCTTGGAGTCGCGCAGTGTCTGTAACTTGCAAGGTCTAGATTCTAGAAGAATCTTTACTTCAATTTAAAATTTCTTGCCGGAAAAGTTAAACAATTCGATTGGAAATTAATTTTATCACTAAAATTTTGTTTCAACATTTTTAACAACGTAGAAAAACAATTGACTTCAAGGATAATATAAACCTGGGTGGGAAATTTACAATCAATAGAAATGAAGTATTGCCAGTTGATAAAAAATATAACTTTTCTTCAGTTGTTTAATAATTGTGATTATACTAATAAAATTTGTAATTATTTTACAAGGTGTCCGATTTAGTTTGGAAATTACGTTGCACTCTGTATACTGCAAGTTACATTACGCCATCTAATTGTGAAAATTATTACTTTTAGTTTTCCATTCCGTTGTGAAAGTTATTTCCTTCGTCCGCCTGTCGTTTTATGTTTATGAAAGGTCACAAACCATTTTAATAGAGTGATTTTGTTTTATTTAAAACTTTGATGATTTAGTTTGTGGGTAAGTTATAAAACTTTTATTCCGCCTAGGACGAATTTTGATGATTCAAAAATTTTGTTTCTAGCTTATATTGAGAGCCGCATTTCTTGTCTTTAAGATCGGTTACACTCCTATATTTGTATTTTTTATCTTTCTGCTGGGCTAATGGATATCTGGGTTAAAAGACAACTAGGGTAACAAAAAAGCTGATGAGCTAAAAAGCAATGGCTCAAATTGATAATAGCAGTTAGTGGTATTCTGTGGTATTCAAAATGTCAGTTTTCAGCTTAACGTCAGTTTTTAATAATTGGATTTATTTAGAAGCAATTTAGTAGTTCAATCTGCATAATTAAAGAAATTACAGCATTCAGGAATTACTTATACCGTGGTTAGGATTCCACGTATAGGTCATATTGTATGTACAAACATGTATAATACGTATGTCTACGGATATAGAGAGAATTTCTTTCAAAATAAAATGGTTTAACGGTAAATATCGTATCGTAAACTTCTTATCCTTTCTTGAGTTCGATAATGTTGATTACTTCTAAAGAACAAATGACACCATTGCTGTTGGTATTTTGTACTTAAATTTGCATAAACATTTAGAATGTCGAAATACTTGACGTTAGTATAGATAACGAAAATTCAGTCTCCGAGTTGAGGAAATAACTTATGTACCTAACATGTCATAAAAACACAAGTATTCAAGTAATTCACATACTGAATTTCCAGCACGTTAATTATGGCAAACATGTTGCAAGTTTGTGATACAATTTTCTGAACTAGTAAAAGCACAATAATCTTCCATAATAACGTCTGTCTCCCCTAATATGAATTTAACGACATATATTGATTGGTATATTATTGTTTAATTATTTGCATTATAATGTATACGAGCCAAATGAACATGCTTAACCTGGATCTGGGATCTCTAGAACATCACATAACTAACCGGCTATCCATAATGGAACTGACGCGCCATATATAATTGTCTATATACAACTGAACAGCATCGTCCTATCATTCTCCACATTCTGACAATTCTTGAATTCATCCCATCCACCTCAATCATTTATTATAACATAGCAGCCAACAAAATACGCTATGAACCCTCCGAAATAACGATGCGAATGAGTCATTTAGTAGCTAGAAAGGAATTTATTTTAAAATTAAATTTGTATATAATTACCTCGTCAAAATAAACAAATGTAATTTTAATTTACCTTAAAATAAAAAAGTTAATAATAACAATATTGATATCTTTTATGTTGACCATAAAATAAAGGAAAAAGAACAATAAAGATTAGATATAATAACTATTTATTTTATTTACACCTTTTTTTGGTAATTTTTTAGTACTTGTTTTATATTCCAGCTCTAATATTCTACTTAACTATTTCAGATGAGTGTTCATTTATTTTAATTTATTGTAATAATTAATAATTTTATAAAATTGTTGGGGTAGTGGACTATGTAATAATTAATGTACCTATATGAATATTCTTCCACGTTTCCCGATGCTTTATTGAATTTTTGTAATTTCCTGACAAAGCTTTCAATAAAGCAGAGAAAAAGTCGAAGGATAAACATATTAATTATTATGTAGTCCACTACCCTAAAAATTAAAAAAAAATATGGAAGGTTAAATATGGAAAATGTATTATTGTGTATATAGTATTTTATCGTTTATAGTAACATACAATTCCAACCTGTAGTTAAATTTTATTGTAATGTTTTGGCCGACTTTCTTATTTTTTACTCTAAGGAAAAGAAGTATTCGAGATTTTGTTTTTTTACGGTAATTTGTTTTTTAATGATATTACAGAAACATATCACTATATGACATTGTCATTTTGCAGTACGAAATCTGCTTCGAGTATTTTTATATTTGAGTTTATTTTGATTCTATTGTCCCTGGAGGTTTGGGTTACTTTGTAATATGTAATTTTTCCTACTTTCGATCCTCGAAGAATTATTTTATTTACTTCGAAAAACATTAAACGTAATATTATACCATTTTAGGCTTTTATTCAAATGGTATCAAATTGCAAATGCGCAAGTATTTCTTAATTAGTTACCAGCTAAATACAACTTTGCGGTTGATTACCGAAGTGAACTCAACTACGAAAGCTTTCTACCACTTTGGTGAGTTATTTTATTAAATTGTTGAGAAAATTTCCACGAGCAATGATAAGAATTTTCTTTTACTTTTTATAGGTGCATTGTTTATTTCACTGGAGTTGTGGGAAAATGTAAAGGGGCGTTCAGAATGAAGAGTTAATTTTTTTAATACACTTTAATTTTATTATCAACCCGCTGCCCTTACCTTCGCTGTTAGGTGAAAAATTAGTATTGCATTAAATGAACTTTTTTAAACTACTATTTTTGTTTAACTTACACTGAGTTTGTGGAAACGAAAGACTTTTTTCAATTTAGATTACGACAAGTCGCGGATATATTATAATGTAAAGTGTGGGTACATATTTGTCATTATTGTCATTTTCAATTTTGATATGGGTATTTTTAATCGCATGTAACTGATTAAGTTTATGTGATTGATGGAATTTATTTATATAGCTCTGACTTTTATTATTGATTAATCTATTTAATGTCCTCTCGATTGGAAAGCGGAAAGTGAAATATGTCATTAGATATTATTACCGGCATATCAAATTCTAATTACATTTTTATTCCTTCTTTTGTTCTTCTTTGAAATTTAAGACATTGTGCACCAATAATCTTCTTTATTACGTATTAGGCTTGCGTATGTGGTATCTTTGCAAAGTATCATCAGGATCATACACATATGAGAATTACAATTTAACAGAGACTCCAAACCATGAAAAGTGTAATAATAAACACTCACACCCATACAAGATACTGATGGTTTTCTATTGCCGTTTGAGGGAACCTATTTACTGTTTTTGACTAAATCCATTTTAAGAATAGATAATTATGTAAATATCAAGTGGATGGCCTTGGTAATGGGACAGATCTATCGATTCTAAGTAGTTCCTTGGGAACCCTCTTCAGCTTCGTTACCTTCTATATTTATTTGTAAGCTTATATTATATCGGAATGTACATAAATGCCTGAATATTATTAACCCTACATAAGACAAAGAAAATTGAAATATTTGAACTTTAGTTCTTACGTCTGGCGCTTATGCTTACGGTGATTGCAAACAAGTACGAGCATTTTTGAAATTTGATTATGTAATAAGTGGGGCTATATTAATTATTATTAAGCATTACAAAAATAATATTAAAACTACAAGTGAAAAATAAGATTAAAAAATAGGTACTTAAATGCCAGTAGATTATTTCTTATAGCGTGAATAAATTATTTTGTACTTATATTTATATATTTCAAATTATATGTATGTAATAAAATTACAAAATCAATTTTTTCCATTACATTTAATATTTATGATTTTTATTCAATTTGTTTTTATGTGTATGAAATACAATCGCAATTACTATAGTTTTGTTTTCAAATGTGACACTTAATAAACAAGATAAGGATTTGAAAAGTTTAATTTTGGCTTTGATTCTTACAATTTCGACTATTTTTGTAAATTAATGGCATTGGTGGCGTAAATTGTTAGTAGTTGGTACAAAATTCCAACCATTCTTTTTAGAAGTTCTGGTTTCCATAACATTTGTTAATTTTGTTTGTGCTAAGCTGGGTGAAAATGTAACTTTTGATTATGCCGTTTTAAATTTATATCCGGTATTATTTGAAGATGACACCTAGCAGATAGTTTGACTTGGAGTCAATTTTGTTAATAGAATTAGACCTGTTTAGTATATGAGTGACAAAACAAGTTGAAGATTTCGTGCACACGTTTCAAGGTTGTTGCTATCATCAGTTTGATTTAATCGACAGACCTGACCTTTTCTATAGTAACACCCGCTACTGAAATTTATAAAAGCGATTCCCAGTGGTCGCAAATCGGTTTAAACTTTTTTATTGCATAAACATTTAAATGTTTTGTGACAAATTTCTCCGTGTGACATATTCCTTGACGATCGGTCCCCAATGTATATTTAAAGAAATGTTTTATAAATTCGTCTTGCTGAATATACAATTTCAATTTTTATGTATATTGAAAAAGCATGTAAACAATATAAATGATAAAACCGAAATCATATATACATTAGATTTGTGTAGAATACTTTTTGAAATCTCGTCCGAGGTGGTAATATTGAAAAATTAATAATTATAAACATAATATAGCGCGTGTGTCATAAATCTTCAATTTCAAGCACCTAACCTTATTGGCTAATAATATATCTAATTAAAAATCCATTAACTTATTTGTTTTAGAAAAAAGCACTAAGCTTTCATGTCACCTACTTTTATAACAAAAACTTCTAAGTAGTACAGGGTGGCTCACTTCTTATTAGCTTGATTATTCAAAGTTAAATTAGCAGAAAGGTTAAACTTGTTGAGATTTCACATTTTCCATTATAAACAGCTGCAGCAAGCAAAGTTGTAGTACTCCATGATGTTTAGTTTAAGAAATTTTCACGTTAAAACTATTAGTAGGTACTTGAGTAATTTTGAAGTTTTCCACTTGACACCTAACAGAAATTTGAAAGGAAATCCCTCATAATTTGAAAAAAAAATTATAATTTCTCTAAATTCTTCCCCTCTGACATATAATCTGATAGGATTACACTGTCTCCACAAAGAAAGTTTTTTATTTTTTCACGTGTCATATTTCAGCATTCTTTATACTTCTGATTTCTACTTTGTCAAAAAGTTAAGTCTGAACTTTATCGTTTAAAATTTTGCATATTAATCAAATTTTACCCACCAAATTTTTTGGATGCTTTTACCTGTTTGTTTTGTTTATTTTTAAATTGGAGTAAACACTAAATGGTAACTTGTTTGAATAATGTGAACAAGATAATGTTATGTAAGGGATTGTGAACACAGAATAGAGCCAGACACGTTTTTGCAGCAATATATTGTCAAAATGCTCTTAGCTTGTTTATTTATCAAAGATTTATTGTATGTCAAGACAAATATCAAAACTATACCACAGCATCAGTAGGAATGTTCGAAATAATAATTGTAAGCACCAAAAACAATATTTGGATAATATGAGAGGTACTCGGATGGATAGACTGGAGTTTGATGCATTATCTTAAAATAACCTTTTTATATGGTTCAGTTAATTACAAAAGTGATTCGGAAATATACTTCACATTATTAAATTAAATGTTTTGAAACTAAACAATAACAGTAAAGCAATTGTGTGTTCCAATAAGATACAGCTCGCGAATGAGAAATGGGATAGAGAGAGCTTTCTACGCCCGACTGAACGGATTGTTTGTGATTGGACGTCAGTGTCGGATATCATTTTTGGATGAGTGAACTGTGAGTGTGGTTGAAAGTTGATAGAATGTAGGTTTGCAATTTCTACGACAGTTAATTACATAAAGAAAGGGTAAACTGGGGACAGGTCGTCTGTAAACAATCATAATAAATTTTACTCAAAACTCGAACAATAAGACGAAATATTTAATAAGTGGACGGCAGGTTTAACAACAATACACACTCCTTGTTAAGCCTTCCTAATTTCAAACCAACACGACCTAATTTGGTCATCTATTACCACGACACGTGTAGTTAATTTAATCCATTATTTTATACCATGAACATTTAAATTAGGAGCGACACCAAAAATGTGCTTTTCTTTGCATAATTATTATTTCACCTTATTCCACATTAAAAGGCTGATGGTGAAACAACATTTACATAGTTATTCCAGTGCAGTCGTTTGTGCATAATGCGAAATCAAAGACAGCCCGGAAATGTCTCAGGAATAATTCATTGCGCGTTGCAACTTGTAAATTATTCCATTATATGTTTATCGGATTATCTAGATAATTATGTTTTTACGTGTCCGGTATGAGAAACACGTCAGTATTCATAATAATAATAATGTTAATTTAGAGGTGAATTAGACAAATTTCAGATATTGTGATTTCTTCGATTTAAGATAACAAATTCCGATAATGGATTATCAATTTAAAACACACACATGACGCAACATTTGCCAGAGCTTTATATTTTAATTTAAATAAATGGGGGTAATTTTTTATACGTAAAGTAATTTGATTAATAACTCTTAAAAGTGGGAGGGAAAAAGAAATAAATAAAATAGGAGTCGATAATATTCGCGTTTGTTACGTAGAACAAAGTTGGAATCGAAGTAGGTACAGCCGAATCGAATGGTTATTGGTGGCCACCATCCATCATCAGCTGAATTGGCTGAGGGTTTGTAAAATATGAGCGCGAGTGTATCACACCTGATGCTCTGAATATCCCTGTCGGCTATGGTTAATTCATCAACCCTTACACTGCAGCGGTTTATATCAATCTTTCTTTGTCTATTTCGAAAATTTAAAGTGTGATTGAAATTGTGCGGCATGTCCTCCGGAACTACCATATTTCAACAGCCACACGATAGCCGGAATTAGCAGACTCATCTGAAGCAATAGAGAAGCTTTTTACCGTAGAAAACGACGCTTCGATCCGCGAAGCTTTTTCCGCGAGCATTGAGTTAGCTACATAATTTATGGGCACAGCTTCGGTAGCTTCGGCTCTCAACTGAGGTTAGGCTGCTGCAAATTAAAGAGGATTTTTCAGCGGACCGATTGAATCTACTAGTCAGCTTGATTTATAACGTTGCGTTGAATTAAAGCATCGTTTCGTCTAAAATGACGTATTCAAATTAGTTTTCTTTACAAAAATTAATAATTCTATTAGTTTATGTAACAGGAAAAAAAAATTTTATATTTTGCGGTACGAAATTGATTACTCGCTGTCAAAAGAAGCTGCTTTTAGCAAAACTTTTTACTGCAAACTGCTGTTCTCCGCTTTTTATAGCGATTCTTATTGATCACTTTTCAGACAAAACATTTCTTGAACCATAATAATCGAGCACAACAAAAACATTTAAAGGAGAAATTCAAACAAATTTAATATTGGTTGAGAAAAACAATGATCTACGCTTACCTGGCACTTTGGATATTGCTCGTCTGGCTGACTTTCAACTTTCCAACCTAGCAAGGGTGGAATACAAATAAGAGCCGATACAACCCATACAATGGCAATCATCGCGACAGCGCGACCTGGAGTTCGTTTTTTCAAATATTCTACAGCCTGTGTTATGCTCCAGTATCTATCCAAAGAGATGAGACACAAGTTCATGATGGAAGCCGTACTGAGGAGCACATCCATCGCGGAATGTATGTCGCACCACCAAGACCCAAAAATCCAATAGCCCATTAATTCGTTAGCTAACGAAAAGGGCATAATCACAAGTCCTAAGAAAAAGTCAGCCACAGCCAATGACGCAATAAACCAATTTTGAATGTTTTTAAGAGCTTTTTCTGTGGTAATTGCTATTATAACTAACATATTTCCTACCACTACCGCAATCATAAGTACAGTAACTACAACAGAAGCCAGCACAATCTGCGGTAACGTGTAACCGCTAGGATAGTGAGGTAAACTAATACTGTTATTGTGAAAACTGCCGTTGGCGGTGGCGTTTTCTTGTGCCAGTAAGTAATCTTCGACGGCGACGGCCACGCGTGCTGTTACGTTGGTCAAAGCCATCGCCGTCCAAGACAACCGATAAATGGAAGAATCGTCGATTAGAATACGTTACTCGTGTTTGGTCCCTAGTCACACTATTTACAATACCCGTTTTAATCCGAAGCAGCCCGTATCGGCGATTAATGATAAAACCAAAAAGTACCAAAGAATGAGGCTATTATACACTAGCTAGTTTAGAATATTTTATTATAGAATCGTGTCACCGCGATAGTTCTTAAGAGGGTCGGCGTCTTCGTCGTCGTCGTCGACGGAGCTTTCTACTCGGAGCTCGCTTGGCATGTTACCGCCTCGCTCCGCTATTGCACACTGTGTGAGCCTCTCCCGAAGGCGAGCATGCGTCGCGACGCGATTCTCGCGCTTTTGCTCTGCCACCACCTAATCGTAAATGAATATTTTGAACCAATTATTAAAATTGTAAACATTTCTTTATAATTCAACTTATTTTCAATTAAGCAATAAACTGCCATCATAATACAACGACAAATTGGTATAACGAATTTCTATATTAAATTAGGTTCATAAAAGAACATTAGTAATCAAAAATTTCAACAAAACACTTTTTAAATAGGTTTTTTTAATTAAATGTTTAAATTTTTTATTTTCCTGCTCTAAGCACGGCATAGGGAGTGCTCTTGTGGGGCGCGTGCGACGACCTATCCCAATGACGTCGATACGCGCCTCTGACGTCAGATTACCTCAGATCACAGTTGCAGCATCAAAATAGGGCACTAAGTCAACGATGCCACTTCTTTTCCACTTAAATTTGTTTTTATATTTTACAATTTTAACACCCTTAATTTCCCAGTTGCAGCTTTACAGTTTTTGTGTATTAATTTATTCCATCACAAAAATTTTAATCGGTTTCTTGCTTTATGCTGATTGTCAGATGATGTCACATGATTTTGATTTAAATTGATGGCTTGCGTGGTGTTACTTTGTAATATATCTAGTAAAAATAGTTTTTTTTATTAAAAAAGGTGAATTAACATGTTGTGGACATTTTTACAACAGGAGAGTTTTAAACCCTTGAAGTTCTATTACTAAGGCAAAGGGTGCAATTCAAAGAACCTTTTAAAATTGAGAAAGCTTAACATAGAACGTGTTTGAATGCTACATTATATTAGCTTTAAAAGCTAAGCCATGGAACCAACCCTATTAGTGTCATTATTTGCACATAAATTTCGAGTTCTAATCTTTTATTACGCTTACAATTATAAAAGAAATTTAAAATTACCGTATTTGTTTTGACATTCAATTCCGTCGATAAATAGAAAAAAATATTATCGTTATACTTACTCCTTAAGCGGTCTTTTGTTTTAGCTTCTCTTTGCAATTTCTTGATAAATTTATAGCTAATATCGTAAAATTAAATTTTATTGCATTTATTAAATATGGCAAACGCTTACCATATTTATGAATTACTTGATTTAGGAAGAACGTAAAAATGAAAACAAAAACTTCATTAAACATGAGAAAAATTTAATGAAAATCCTCTTAAAAAGTAAAACTTTTTTATACTTCTTGATATAAACGATTTTATTAAAACTTCCCTTTTTTATAGCAAATATTTGCAATATGTTTCATGGAACAAAAGGTAGATCAGATGAAAATCTCAAGTAAACAGATAAATTAATAAAATTCTGATTAACGGAATTTTAAATATTACAAATTAAAAATAAAGAATTCTCAATAATTTGCGAGTATTACAGCGATGATGTAGAACATTTTAACCTATTTTCCTCCACATCCGACAGAACCTCAGTTACGTTTTACAAATGAAAGCATTTTTTTATATGAATGCACTGCACTTTGTATCTGTATTTAAAGTGGGACAATAAATAATAAACAATAATGTTAACCAAAATTTTGAATACTTAGCGTAGAAATCCTCGAAATAATAAAATTTTCTAAAAACTTCGTTAGATTACTGTATTACATTTAGAATTCCCACCGATAGTATCAGTTAAAAAGTTTTAATCATTACAGTCACTTAAGTTATTCCAAGTAGTACACCGTACGTCTAACTTTATAAATTTCCTAATTAAGAGTTTTTCTATACTTTTACATTGTTAATTTTCTAATTGGTTTTCACCTTTTGTTAATTATTTTTACTTTTAATTTTATTTTTTAAACTTATTTTAATTAAATTTTCAACTTCTACTTACGAATTTGCTCTATAGACATATTATTAAGATAATAATTATGCTAATTAGCATTAATTATTAAAGAAAACTATTTTTGAAATCACAATGAAAATTAGAGAAAAAATAACAGATTCCTACCTTTCTGTCGAAATAACTCAAATTTTGAACAGTTGCTGAAAATGTTTTTCCATTTTCTTCTCAGACCATTTCTTTGAAACATTCACTAAAACTTTAAATTATAAAATGTCTTTATTGCTACCGAATCAATTTAGTATTGCAACATATTAATGTTTTACTTTGTAATGAAAATTGTAGACACCAAGTTTTCCGTAATTACAACTGAAATATGAAAAACACTCGCGTATTTTAAAATGAAAACCACTAAAACTGGGTAATTAATAATTTTGGAGAAGCAAATTTTAGAACTTACTCGCGCCACGTACAATAAATACCAAGTGGACACGTTGAAACTTGTCGGACTTTGTTTCTATCTAATGACGCGTAATGCCCTATTAGTCATTTTACGTGTATAATTTAAAATATTTAATACAAATTTTTAAATAATTTCACCGAAAACGCTTTTTACATAGCATAGAATGGACTTTTACAAATGAAGATAAATTTATGTTGTGGTTTCAAAGGGGCAGGTGCCCATTAAAAGGTGTTGTAACTTCAGCGATTTTTTCTAGATTTCAAACTGATTTAGCCTAACACCATTAATATTCCCAAGAATATCTCGCTGAGCTTCAAAAAGACCACAAGAAGGTGAAGATTTCCTGATGAGATCCAAACTTTCTTTTCTAATTTTTATCGATTTCAAAATGTTTTACCACTTTCTGTCTTATTTAATTCCTGTACAGATTTTGTGATATAATTCGTTACATATCTGGGATGTGCCTAAAATCACCTAATTTTTATTACAACAATTTTTATTTCATGTTAATTGTATGTTATTACTACTATTAACCTTTGGTTTATAAAATGAACAGCCTTCATCCAATGAGAGCCAACACCTCATGATTCATCCCTTAGATGCTTCTTTTGTGGCTAAATATGGAAGAATAACCGGGCGTCATTTAATTCAATAAAATAAAGAAGTAGAAAGTTGCATTTTTAGTTCACTAAACAAGAAATTGAAAACTAAGGATAACATAGAAAATAATAGCAGAGAAATGGTGGTGCGAATTAATCGTAGGGTTACAATACCCACTTGCAGTGTAATAAGAGCTGAATGTTTCTAACCGTTGGTTTTCTATTTTTAAATTCAAATACCTTTTCTAAAATTTTAATTTTAAGTTTTCAATTTCCAACTTTTTAGAACATTTCTATTTGTAGAATTTTGAATTTTTGAAAGCAATTCTATTGATTAGATTTTGATGGCAAATTTGAGCATAAGTGCAATGTAACAAATTTTCCAACACGGAGTTAATATATTTTCTCGATATTTTCTTAAGATTAAATATTTTCCTTTAAATGTTATTTTAAGAACTTTCTCGTTTTTAAATTACATTTTATAGTCTTTATTTTATTATTTTACCATTTCTTTATTTTGATTATTAGGTTATATTTTCAATCTGAGTTTTTAATTTTTTTCCTACAGCTTTTTTGTAATATTTGTAATGTAATGTTGTGTAATAATTTACTTTAATTTATTATTATTCTCTTTTAATTTTTTTAATTTCCTCAAGATAAATCTTTCTACTTCTCAATTATTTACTTTACAAATCTTAACTGTATTATAAAATACAATTTCATATTATCCTCGTTCTTCCTTAAATGCAACTCTACTTTAATTTCCTCCCTTATAACCATTTCATTGAACCAACTTATTTACAGTAAATTAATTATTATTTAATTTTATTGTAAATTATTTAATTTTTTTTTTACTATGGCTCATATTTTAAGTGTATGACTTCAGGTAATTAAAACAAAAAAACATTTATTTTAAATCATGTGATCGATTTAAAAAATTAAATTGGTCAATTTCGGAAATTAATTACATATTATTAAGGTCCAGGGCTTTAGGTGATCAAATATCCGTGTGCAAATGTCCTGTTCCAAAAGAATAGTTCATTATACACAAAGTTAATTAATATCACTTCCTCTTTTGACAAACTATTAATTTACCTTAATAAAGCAGCTCATAATGGCCAGAAATTTATCCTAATTTAATTTCCTCATGTAATTTTAATGTTAATGTTAGCTTCTCACGAATTGTGAGCGAAAAAGTGTTCAAAATAATAAGTATGATATGTTTATGTGTTAGCAAAACTAAAATATGAAACAACTACGAAGTTATCTGGTATATTTAGCAAATTTTGTAAAACATTCAGAGGTAGTTTGTTTATGATAAAGGTGAACAGACTGTTCTATAGTAGTAGAAAATTATTCAAAATGAAGGCAATTATACAGTTTATAACTTTACCAACCTAAATTTGCAAACTTCAACAAATATTCTAAACTTAATTCGACGTTTTTCAACTTTATAGTTATATCTTATATCCTAATTAACTAAAATTGAATTAAATTCTAAGGTACGATTTAATCTCAAGGGTGAAGCAAAATTGCTCATCTGTTTAATTTAAATTTTCAAATTTATAACCTCTAGGACCACGTCAGGGTATCATGCCCCCTCCTGTAATTTTTAACTTTTTGTTTCCAGATTTTATTTTCAGATCCCTGTCCTACTATTTATGAATGTTGCAATTCCGTTATCTCTTCAGTGTGTCCCGTTGGCATCTTATTGTTTTGAATTAAAACAACTAGAAGTTTCTCATCTATACAGTATCGTAGAGACGAGGAATAAAGTCTCTACGTTAATTATTTAATTTTCCTTAATGTTATTAAGGACTGGGTTAAATCATAACACGTAATGTGCTAAATTTAATGAAATAATAGTAATAAATATAATTAATGAAATTATTAAATATTTGTTATTTGAATTTCTCGGTACTTGAATTTTAAAATGGTGGCAGGAAATTCAAAATTATATTTCAATAATATACTGCTTTAAATGTAATTATTGAGGTTTGAAATATTTTAAGTGCAATTTTGCAATTTGTTTTTAACAAACAAGAATTCCGCCTCTCTAAATTTGCCGCCCTGTCATGTCGCTTTGAATTATTTGCACTCTAGTTCGCTGCGCCCCTATGATCTCGACATGAGTTCGCATAATAATAAAAGGCAGTCAATATAATTTCGGTAGTTCGATGGCGGTTGCAATATATCAGAATTAGTTCTAAATTATTAAGAAGTAAGAACCTAAGCTGTCATCAGGTAGTGCTTAAAAAGGTTTTAGAAGCTCGTCGGAGCTTAGAAGGAGCTTTCGCCTGCAGAAGATTATAAACCACAGTTACAACCGGATTCATTTAGCATAAGAACGGAAATATACGTTGTTATCGGTAAGTAGTTGGGAAATTAGTTTCTGTATTTTAGGTCACGATGGAATCGACTTACGTTCAAAACACGACGAAAACGTAAATATTTCATGACAGCAATTTCGGAATTAACAAAGCATGGAAAATTGCTATTTTCTTGCAAAATTATTAACAATTTGATGAATACGAACAGTTTAAGCAAAGAATCCAACCGTGTAATTTGGGTTCAGAACTTGAAAAGCTGTATAACGCTAGCTACATTCGCTACCCCAAATATTTATATTTTGTGTTAACTATTAAGGGAGGCGGACACCAGTTTAAAGCTAAAATAAACTAAAATTTTAAAATTATGCTAAGGTTTGTCAAACGATACTTGCATAATATTATGTTAAAAATTTTATTTACGACACAACCTGGTTCCCGGTTTGGGCACGGTTTATGGAAGAACTTAATTCCAACGTTTTCCCCTAGAAAAGCAATAGCAAACCACTGTGGTTATAATCTACTCTGTAAACCTTCTCAAAAAGTAGCTTTTAGATAGTTGCGATGCTCTTCGTATCTATCAATAATTTTCAATAAATTTGTATTACATCTCATAATTTTAAAATTAGTCGATAGGACTTGCATTTTAACAATGCTAATACCGCAGTTAAAATTTATATTTCGTTTTTTGACAGTTCAAATGATAACTAATAGTATTTTGGTAATCGTTACTCATTGTCCATGAAAATTGTTTTTAAAAACATGATGACAGTTTTATAGGATAAAAGGGAAAGTTTAACACTTTCCCCTTATTGTTTACTATAAAATCGCTGTTTAGGAACTTGCATTTTTAATAATCCCTTATTTTTAGTTACAAAATAAATTCAAAACCTTTCGTAGTCACCCTTTGGTCTGATTTCTAGATTGCATGTGAAGGGCAGACTAAATTTTGCCAGAATTTAGGCTACAAAACGAATCTAAGTATTTCTGCAAGTTATCGTCTCTCCACTCCCAAAAATTTCCCTGGTTTAGAATAAACTCGAGGATTTTGCAAGGCACTAATATTACCTGTGTTAGGCTAGCACAAAACTCTTTTTAACTTGTGATTCATTGGGATTATCTACAGACTCCTGTATCCAGGCACATCCTGTCCAGAAAAGCAGACTGTTATTTTCAGTTTCTTCGTGACTTACTAAAATCTCCTATTGGGGCTATGTTTTTTTCTTTCTTTTCTGGCTTTTTTCGATTATACTTGATGAGTTTTGCTATACCCCTAATGTTTTAAAAGTGGGCGCGTATTCAATTTATGATTTTGCTTTAACATAATCACTTTCCTTTTATTTCTGAAATAAATTTTGTGATTAGCTTGAATGTTCCTTTATTTATATTGAAATACGAAACATAACGTCTAAAGTTGTTTAAGCGTTAATAAAGCTTTACAAGTTCAGTGATAACATAAATTTGAATATGTAACCGTTTTGTCAAATGCCAAAGATCAAAGAGACGTTCAACTTCTTAGATTTCAATCACAAATTTTATCAACTTAAATGAAAACAATTTGGTTACTTACTTTGGTGTAAATTACCAATTTAATGTAATTTTGTCGTTAAATGTAAATTTTCTTGTGTTATCTTTACTTTGGTTGCATGCCGTTAAGTAATCTATTTCCTCAACTATAGTTAAAATTAATAAAATAAAATATTTATAATATAGTTAAAATAGTGACACAATTTCATTTTTATATCAAAGCAAACTTTTAGTGATAAGTGTTTGGTACTTAAGTCGGAAGAGGTAATAATGGCGCAGTCGTTAAGATGTATCGGTTGAAAACTTTAATAACTTCTTTATAAATTTTATCGAATATTCACTTCGGAGGAAAACTTCATGTTCGTACTTTTATTAGAAATTTCAGTGCTGAGTCTTGTGCAATTTCTATTCAGTCGAGAAGGTTTAATTCTCTTTAAGAGCTTGTCTGTACAGCAAATGTAACCTCATGCGGGTGTCAGCTTTTAAACTTCTAACAACTTAAAATATTTGTATTGTTTCATTCAAATACATTGTATGTTGTCTTAATGTTTGCCGTACTTATCAAAGTACAATTTGGTGACAGCGAAACAAAACATATTTGGAAGAGATAAAGTGAATGGTTTTGACGTCGTGTAGTTTTAATTAATCTGTTTAGAAAAAAGAACAAGAGTATATAATATGTAAGATGAAATCGCGATAAACTAATTAAATCTCATATAACTTTACTTTGTGAGATATTTCCTTTTTGTGAGTTACCATCCATTTAACATCCGGCATGCTTTACTTTTTTATGTTCTAAACTTAATTTAAATTAATCTCAAAAACTATTTTATTCGTCAACCTAATACGTTTTCATTAATAAAAAATCAAGCAACCGATAACAAGAAAGTAAGAAGAATGTACTTCGTCGGTAGTTAATTTTAATTTGCTTTTGTAACATACAGAACAATGGGTCCAAACTTGGATAAAGTTAAAATATTTTTTGATTTTCTTTTGGACTCGAACAAATTTTAAATAAAGTTAGACTTGGTTAAATATTGCGAGTCTCAGCTTTCCGACTATTTGGAAATTTTTATTTTTCTTAAGATTACCAAGACTAATCACAATTGATAAGAAATAACAGGAGCCGAGTATTGTATTTACTTGTCCAATTTCCTTTACCACCGTATAAATTTATTGTTAGTTTATCAGGCTCCTGCAGTGACATAGAACAATCTTATTTAATTTTCTTAATTTCCTCCATACCGTGTGGCTATCTCCAGTGGCGTTTCTGCCATTAAAACTCAAAACTGGTTAGTGCTACTGAAGTCTCATTTCTATAAATGGCTTGAAAATCATTTTTATCTCGTTTGGTGAAAATTTTGAGGGTCACGGGTCATTGATTTAATAAATATATAAAGGTATTTGATGTAAGTTAGCTTGTAATCAATTTTGTATTATGTGTAGCTTTATGACTTCTACTGCAACATTTAGAGTACTGGTAAATCAAACCTGTTATTCAATAAAAAAATACGAATTAATTTACCGTAAGTGGTTCGAGATTATATGCTAGATTATTATCAGAGTGCTCCAAATTAAAACGAATATTTTTTATTCAGTATTTACTATTATATTGTCATTATGCCTTTTTGGGAACCGTGGGTTCATAACAAATACAGGTTCATGTGGTATTTAACCATTAGCTTATTCAATATTTCTTCAATTGAAAATAACAAAAATAAGCAGCTCTTGATATAATAACATTTTATGTGATAAATAATATATAAAAATGCATTTATTGTCTTATTACCATTATTTTGTTAATGGATAGGAGTGAGATGAAAAGTTCTTCCATGTAAAATTGTATTTCCTTCTATCTTTAATATCGACATTTAAAAAAGCTTGTTAATATAATCGTTATTTCTAAAGTTTGTAGACAGTCGATTAATAATTTATTATATTGATTTATCGATTACACTTCATATTTTAAATATAAAAATATTGGATATAAATAAACTTCCAATGACTGGTAGTACTTCTAAATACGAGGACGCAGGACGAGCTATATGTGGCTAACGTAAGCCGCCAGCTTTGTAAAGCTAAACAATGGGGTGTTTGAGAACCATTAAGGAATATTAGAGTAAAACTAAACAACGAAAATGGTCATTGAGGGATATCTTTACCATAACCAGTGGGGAGGTTTTTATTTTAGAATTTAGAAGAAATGAGTTACCACCAGAATCAGTAATTTGTTTAGGTGAAAGAGAACAAAGTTGTGGGCCAAGCTAATGAAAGCCTCTGAGTCAGTTGATCCTAACCATGCATTTATTTAGTTTGAAACTTCCAAAAAGTGTATAAATTTTTAGTTCATACATTCGGAACGTGAAATTTTAATTATGAATGAAAATATCAAGTTTAAGGTAAACATAAACGACGCAGTCAAGAAGCCAATATTATAAGTTTACATTATTGGCAAGAGTTCCTACTCAAGTTTCAAGTGTAATTAGATGTTTTATTTCCTTTTGTTTGTTTGGAATAATAACATGGAGACTATATTTTCCTCTTCCTCCCATTAAAGACACAATGAATATGTGAGCAACAGGAAGTGAAGTAAAGTTTTTAGTGGCTGTCTATGAAGTATACACACAATATATTGTCGTGTTAATTTTGGATAAGGAACAACCAAAAATTGTAAAGTGTGAAAATTTAAATTTTGAATTTAAATCGCGGTTTTTCGAGGTCGCTGCGGAGCGCAGGTTCCGGAGCGCTAGAAGATAAGGAGAAGACTTGCGTACGCCGTCCAAGTCGTGGACGGTCGTTCTTTTTGATTTGGATTATGAATAGTTGTAAAAATTTGATTTATTTGAAAATAAAAGATAAGTAAAAAGTGGAAATTGTGTTATTTCTTACAGAACAGAATTTGGAAGATAAATAGTTGATAATTACAGATAGAAAGCGTAATTATTTTGGTTATTAATATTGAAGGTCGGTTGATAAGGGCCGGCGTTTGGAAAGAGATTACGACTGAGCTAGCGGGTAAAGAAGTGGATTTCTCCGCCCGATTGGAAATTTTCTAAAGAAGAATTAGAAAATTCAATAATTCATAATTTAGGGGTGGAAAATATCACGTCAACTTGGCTACCCGAACGTGCGGCATTTGGTGAACATTTTTGGGTTGATTTTGGATCACTTTATTTTATGGTAGTAAATGTTCACCGGAACCGACATTTACCCTGAGATTATTTAATAAGAGAAGTGTGACCATGATTACAACGATGGATAGAATTGATCGAATATTGTATCAACTTATGGAATGGAGCATCGAAGACAAAAGAGAGAGGGAAAACAATGGGGTAAAAGACAAAAGAGAGGCAGACGGGAATAGGATAGAAGATAATAAGGAATTAGCAGAATATTTGGAAAAATGGAGAAGAACAAAAGCCGGTCCTAATTATAAAAAAAATGAAAATAAAGAAGTCCTCAGAGTAGAGAAGGAAATAGAACAAAAGATGGAAAATGTGGAAGAAAAAGAAATTATAAACGAAAATGAGGTAGTAGTGGTCGTAGCAGGCGAGAGGGTGGAAACCCATGAAGAAGAAGTTGAAAGATGTCTTACAGGCGACATTGTGAGGAAGAAAGTCCTGGTTTATTACCGAAAAGTAATGAGAAGAAGAAAATGGAAAATTTTAAGAGCCAAAAGAAAATTAATTTGGTTTAACAAACAAACAAGAAGGAAAGATTTCAATGTTAATAATAAAATGGAATACGAGGTGAAAATAAAAATTATTTCACCAGAATTAGATTTAGAAGTAGAAGGTGCTCCAAATTCAAGAGGGTGCGAATCATTAGGGGATGATGCGCAGGAGGAAGGTGCTATACCGTCCGACGAAAATGTGAGGTTTGTCCCGATTGGAAAGGTTTTGGATATAAGGAAGAAATTGAGAAGTAAGAAAATTTGGAATTTCCTAAACAGTCGAGCGAAGGGTATGGAAGTGGTCAAAGGTGTAGGGTTGGCTATCTTATCGAAATGGAAATCAAGGAGAGCCAGATGGAAGGCTACCGTTTCAGTCAATTCCAGTGAAGCAACAAAATTTGAGTAAGAAATTTTTATAAAAATTTATGACGACCGCAACGAAAAATGGAAATGAATAATATTGTAAATTTGATAAAAGAGTTTGAAATTAAGATGAATGTAAATCGTCACCGGAAATCAAAACCAATTTTGAAACTAACAAAAATTTGAATTTATGCACAAAATTTTAAAAGTTTGATAAAATTAACATTCATAAACGCAAAATTTAACGACAAACTGCGATAAGAATAGCATTTGGAAGAATATAAGCCAGAGAAAGAGATGATAGGGCATTAAAATGAATTTGAGTTCCCAATAAAAATTAAAAATTTGAAAGGTTAAATTTAAAAACAATGATAAGTTTTGGAATAGTACTTTGCAATTGAAAGTAATTTATTATTTGATGGAAAAATTGAAGTTAATTAAAAAAAATTGGTCACTATGAAAAATTAAGAATTAGAGTTGTGAATGAATTATGAAAGATTTAATATTAATGAAAAATTGAATAATTAGAGTAAAATTTAATGAAGCTACCATTTTGGAAAATGTAGCAAAATTGTTTGAAATTAATTAATGGTATGGAATCGTAAATTGGAATTATTATTGAAGTAGTAGTGAAAAATTTGAGTAAATGAAAGTCGATTTGGAGATTAAATGGGAAATTTTGCAACAGTACGAGATAAAATTGAAATTGATCAGAATCCACAGAAAATTGAGGGTAAAAAAATGTATGCAATGTTTTGGACGATTTGGATTTCGCTGAAGATCTGAAGATGCTTTGTCGAATCAACGAATGGTGAAGAAATTGTTACGTTTTATGCGATTTGGATTGTTTTCACGGATGGAACGAGATGACAGCATTCATCACTGATTAAAAGTTTGGGTTGGCGGTTGATAAATTTAGTGTAAATTTGATAAACTTTTAAATTTGATCAACGTGTAAATTTGATGAACAGTTAAACGTAGATAGTAGAGACTTGTAAGTTTGATAAATGAAAGAATGAGTGAATCGTCACCAAAGATTCGACTAAATTATGAACAATAACAAAAACAGTAAATAATGTTGAAACAACGCACATAAAATTTAAACTTCAAATTATAAAAACTTAAAATTACTTATGAACAAATTTAAATAACGGTGAACTTTAATAATGGTGAAAATTAAAAATTTTAAAAGTTATAAGCAAAATGAACAATTTTGAACGGAAGCAAGTCCAAAATTTTGGAATTTAAGAAGAAATTTAGAAAGAAAACAAGTTTTTTTCCAAAAAAGATGATTAAATGAAGAATGAACGTACGACATCGGTCGACGATGAAAATTTGGAAGCGTATTTAAGCAATGATTTTGAAATGTTTTAGATTAATAATGGAAATTTGAATACAACGAATTGGTTGCTATTTATGAATGATATTGGAAATAATTTAGTAGAATTTGAATGATTATGAAGTAAGTTAATATAATTGCGAGGTGACCAATCTGTTATGATGGCATCGATTTAGATTGTGATTGAATTGATTTAATGATAAAAATTTGAAGTAATTAAAGAAAATTGAATAATAGTGAAGAATTTTAGTAAAGAAGATTGATTAAAAGTTAAGAATATTTATGAAGAATGCTACGATACGCAGAATTAAAGTTGTTGATGGTTCATCCAGGAAAAAGCTGAAATTTTGGAATTTTTGAAGAAAGAATAAATGAAAGATTTGCTGATGTTTTAGAAAGAAGTTTATCGGGCCACCGAAGATTGAAGTTCAAGAAAATAAAGAAGAAATTTGTTCGAGTTGGTCGCGTTTGTTTTGGTGATGATGACATTCATGATTTGCATGATTTTTTTTTTGAATTAATTGGTTGCAACAATTTTAAAAATTTGTAAATTTTTGATGGTTTTTGTTATTAAGATGTTGTAAATTTTGATCTAAATGGAAGATTTGGTTCCTTATTCCAAAGACACGACTTGGAGTATCTTTCTCAAAATCCAGTCCTGAACAAATCCCGTCAGGATTTATCGAAAGCTGGAGAGGCTTGATGTCGTGTTAATTTTGGATAAGGAACAACCAAAAATTGTAAAGTGTGAAAATTTAAATCGCGGTTTTTCGAAGTCGTAGACGGTCGTTCTTTTTGATTTGGATTATGAATAGTTGTAAAAATTTGATTTATTTCAAAATAAAAGATAAGTAAAAAGTGGAAATTGTGTTATTTCTTACAGAACAGAATTTGGAAGATAAATATTTGATAATTACAGCTAGAAAGCGTAATTATTTTAGTTATTAATATTGAAGGTCGGTTGATAAGGGCCGGCGTTTGGAAAGAGATTACGACTGAGCTAGCGGGTAAAGAAGTGGATTTCTCGATTGGAAATTTTGTAAAGAAGAATTATAAAATTCAATAATTCATAATTTAGGGGTGGAAAATAACACGTCAATATAGATTTATTATTTTTGATTTTAACCCCCTCCCCTTTGTCAGGCGTTAATTTTAGTAGTATCATTGACTAAATAACCTAATAACACCATGGACGACGCGATATTATTGAGTCTATGGTAGTATGAAAACTCTCTTCTTCGTGGAAATTAGAAATTACTTTTAACTTTTTAAGTTTAATTTATTAAAATACTGTTTTTGGGTTATTATGTTAATTAAAGAAGTGGACAATATGAAACTTATGCAACATTTCGGGTACTTTATTTACCCAATTTCAAAGCTACTCTTGCTGACTTGCTTGTGAAATTTAGAGAGTCACTTCCTGCAGATGACGTGCTAACCAGAAAGCAGGTATTTAAAAATTTTCTCCAATTCCCAGTAGTATCGTTTTGTTTCCTATTGTGGTTTGCGGCATGTGCATTTTTCAACCGTTTACCTCACTTTATTTATATTTTCTGAACCAATTAGCACTTCTTAATGAAACTGAAAAATATAAAAGCACTCTATTTATTCCATATCAGATCGCCTGAGGTGTTCATTATAATTTTTCCTTAACGGAATATGACAATTATGTTCGGTATCATTTGAAAAGAATCCAGCACTTGACTATGATGCACTTCCATTAAAATAGAATTTCACAGCAACAATTTCAAGCTCAACTCGAATGTTTCGTTTACACAGATCACGTAACCATGTCTTAATATTAAGGTTAATTTTCACGACAATACAATATCCATATGTACATACGTAATGAGGAGGTTATCGTATATTATACTAGAATTTCCGTAATGGATATTTACGAAAAAGTCACTATAGTCATTACAGAGCCGAATGCATCGAGCATATCCACAATTTTTATCTTCATTTTGTCAACACATAAAGCTTTGACTTTATTTGATAATTCCCTCGATTGAAGTGGCAATTGTCCTTGAAATCAGCAGTACCACTTTTTGGATTCAAACCAGAATATACACAGAGTGCTACATAATAAAATGAATAATCATATTGTTTACGAGTCTCGCATTAACCAGCAAATAAAGATCGTCCTGTATTTGTAACAACTAGGTTCTGGATAATGCAAGAAAATTTAACCAGTAGAAACGGTATTTGAATAACAAGTCTGGATTAATAGTAACATAATTTAGTCTTGAAATGTGACTTAATTACAGCAGCGGTTAGACTGATCATGTTATTCTGGAAGGTATTTGATGAAGGCTAGTGGCTAGGCCACCGAAATTGAAAAGGAACCTTTCAAAATATTTGGTTAACAAAGTAAGTGTGTTTGATTTTGTCTCATGATTATTGATGATCACGATATAATCTGATTATTTTTCATCCAGAAAAATGTGAAAGGTCCCCGAATTAACCCGCAGGTTTCCAGTTTGCTAGCCCAATTTTGATAATCCCTAAACACCTTTGTTACATCCTGTATTCGTTCACCGAATCCTCCAACTTCTTTCTTGATTTGTTTCGCGTTTTCGAGAATTGGAGCAAGCCTTGCTATTTTTTACAGGCAATTTCAATCCAAACACAATAATGATAAAAGTTATCTCGCAAAACTCTTCTCTCGAAGCAATTTACACATCATTTATCACACTTGCATTTGTGTCTATTTGAAAGGAGCTAAAAGTAGGAATTGTTTCGTATTGGTACACTTCACAATTCAAATATTCGATGCGCTCTTCTCTGTGTAAAAATAAATCAGAAAATCTTTTATCTGCATAATTCAAAATAAATTTAATTTTTGTTTCGCCTAGCTACATACAACTTTAACAGATTCTGATTAAACTAAAGGCAACGTCTCTGGTTTAAATCCTTGCGTATACTTGGAGAACCGACCAAAGAGCAAAAATAAACTGTGAAGAGTTAATATTGCAACGATCTCATTACAGTGTTGGTTAGAAAAATTATAGTCATCCAATTTAAAAAAAAACAACTGCAGATTTAGTAATATCGAATGAAAAGGAAATGGTTTGTGATTATTTTTCCAAGGACTATCAACAAAGCCGAATGGGGCCATCCCGAGGCGCGACAACGAAACGCGATTAGAGTTAAAGCTATTTCAAAACATATTGTCCTGAATGTGCTTACGATCCTTACGGTGGCTTCAACATAAAATGTCTTGAGGCCATCTAAAAATCACACACATTTTGTTATAATACACAATTTTTCCGTTTGTCTATTGAGTGCTTCTAGGTTCTGATTTTTAAATTGCAAAGAGCTGTGCAGAGTTGTGAAATTTTGAAATGAATTTTCCCTGGGCACTTTGATTTAATTTTTTCAATTTCATAAATCATGTTGAATAAAACGCATACAATAAGCGTAGAGAAATACGATAAAAAATTCTCTAAGGAAATATAAATCATAAGTTTGTAAGAATTGCTGTATATGGTCAACATATCATAGATATTTATATGACATATAGAGCACATAAACATGATTGTTACGTTTTTTTGACGTTGTTTAATTAGACTAATTTATAATACAATAATACAACAAAAAATATTTTCAACAAAGCAAATAACCGGCTTAAATTCCATTGTGCTATTATAACAGCCTTACAATAGGTGATTCATTAGTATTCTAAAGGCACTCATATTTAAGAAAATCTTTATGAAAAATGAATTTTACAACACTTACAAAGTGACATCATGAATTTTTACATTTTAACGCATTTTCTTTCCCGTGTGTGATATATGGGACCAACACGTTTAGTATAAAAATGTACACTTAATATAGTAAAATCGCCAATTTTTAAACTGTGACGTCGCCGTCGCGTTGAGGCGTTTCCTGTCTTTAAAAGGAATAATATGAACGAATCCATACAAAATATTTACCTTAAAATAATTTCTTAATTAACTTCTTATCATTTAATTATAACAAAATTTTATTTTCTTAAATCGGGCAATTAAATTATTTCGGTATGCCTCCGGAAATTCGTATTTTGTGTAGATTTGCATAAATAAATCGGAAACCGCACTAACTATGCAAGGCACAGCTAAAGTTTGATTTTATTTTCGTAACTAGAATGTTGAAATATCAAAAGCTTTTCGAAATTAATATGCACCCAGTTCCTCTACTGAAACTTTCATAAACAGATGACGTAATTTCCAAAGAACATAAAACAAGTCGATCTTGTAATGTTTTCGCATTGCAAGTAACAATTTTCTTCCAACAATAGCTAGAATAAATTTAAAATTTTTTATTTTGCATTTTTGTTACACATAACTTGAAAACTAACGCTGTTTCAAGTTAGAAAATGGAAAATTTAATAATGCCAAGTTTTGGAATGTGCAATTCTGTTGGATAAATAGACCTTTTGTGGTGTGATTGATGCAAAAAGCTTATGCAGACTGATTATTTTGCGTTGCAGAAGACACAAAATATTTCTTTATGCAACAGCGTGAAAAATGCACTATTACCGCATTAAAGGTGATAATATTGTATTTTCCAACGTATTGCATATAAGATTTTATCTTACTTTCATTCAAAGAAATTTAAATGTAACAAAATAACAAAAGTATATGATAATAACTAATTTTTGTCTTTATAATTACTACATTTTTTTAAAAATGATTAAAAATTTCATTAAAGACTTAACAAAAGTGATGATGAAATGTAAACAAAATAATGTAATCAAGTATTCCAAATATGATTATAATTTCATTGGTGGAAAGCTCAAACTTCAAAATCTACAGTTGAAAATAAAACTTTCAGTTAAATTTCACAAAGAAATAAATGTAAAACTGAAATATACAATTTTTATTCATTTTCAGCTTTGTAACTGAAACAAAAACAAGTAAGTCTGAAGAGAAAATTCTATCATTTCATCCAAAGTGTACAGCGTATTTGCTTTTTTAAAAAATACCGAATATTTGCTAATTAAAAAAATAAGTAATTCTGAGATTAAATTAAAATTTTAATCTAATTGGAATGTCTTTGTTGCAAGGAATCTTGACCAAATGGCAAGGTCGACAAATTATTTGTGCCGTGATTCGAATTCCATGTTAAGTTGTAGGTCTAATCTTAACTATGCCAATAAAAAGTTCCGAGTAAATTTGAACACTGACTATTTGAATTTTTAACAATTCTACTCGAGAAACATTAATTATTTATTTGTGAGAGTTTACGTTGACTTTATTTAAAAGAAACGTATTTCAATGGTATACATGCAACGTTGTCCTAATTTTAAGCAGCCCTTGATAATTTTCAAATAATATAATTCCTCACGTGTCCGTAATTATTTGTAGAAACAAGAGTGAATGCAGCGTTGTAAGGAAGATACGAGGTTGTTTACAATTTCCTTCAAAGCAGTACTTTTGTCTTTCATTCCCATTGAGAAATTCTGTTCATTTAGAAACTTTCGCATTTACATGTGATAACTAGGGTTTTCACAAACAAATTTTACATTTTTAAAATCTTAATTATGATAAACAATACTACAATATTTTGTTCAAAATAACTTCCAAGTTTGCTCTTTTTATGCAATAGATATTGGATCTCTCCCTCTTTGATCAAGAGTACAAAGCGTAACAAAAAAGGACAATTTAATTGATAGACGCCACAGCAACTTCCTATTCAGAAATTTCAAATTAACAATAAGTACAGATATTCATCGTAAAAGAACAAATTTAAAATGAAAAAAAAATTTAGGTGTAAAGTTGACAATCTTTTGTACTACTTTTACAAAACCAAGTACATTTGTTCCTATATAATTTTATTTTATACTTGTGTTATAATTTCAGATACATCAGATTACAGCATTTTACGTCTAAAATATTACTGCCTACATTGTTAATAAAACCATTGTTGATAAAATAATTTACAAAGTCTTAATAACTTTAATCTTAGTTTTAAATCAAAATGGTTAAGTTGTAACACGCAATTGTTAATTTCCAAAACAATTACAACTATACATAACCTAGTATGATAATTAAATAATCGATAATGAGTAGGTAACAAATTTAATTCTTTTTTAAAAAGTTTTCCTAAATTACTACACAAGAATCCCTTGAAATCCTTCCAGACCAGAAAAACATGTTACGCAGAAAGTAACATGAACCTTTGAATTGATAACTGACGATTAATTTTGTTAATATGGAAGATTATATCTACGTGCAAAGAATTATTACTAGACAAGAACTTCTGTATTTAGAGGACTTACTTAGAGAAAATTCAAGGGCATGAGTTAGCCATTGTAAAAACTCACCTATAGTTTGTGGTGTCATTTTCACCAAGTTTACCACAGAAGAAAGTATTGACATTATATACATTTAAGATCAAAAATAAATCAAGAGTTAAAGACTTTTGCACCATTTCGGATAATAGTTTTAAATTTTACGTCGGTTGAATAATATTTTGTAATTATATTCAAGAATTTGGTAGATTAGATTTATCTGAAAGTAACACTGGACGTTAAATGAATATTGGAATTCAGTTTATTACTTATATCGCACCCTATATATTGTACTCTTCCTTTGATAAATTTTATATTTTATACTTAACTTTATTTTCAAACTTATGCTTCCAAAGGAGAGAGGATAATTAAATGGCAACCAAATGACGCGGGGCTGTGTGAGAAAAATTGCGCTGATTTTTTTCAATGAAACCACCTTAGACCCTGAGATTGATTAAATTAGAGTTAAAAAAAAAATTAATAAATTTGCGATGGGAGCTGTTAATGTCAAGCTGGAGAAATCGAAAGGAGAGGAGAAGTTTGATAATAGTATAAAGAAATTGGAGGAAGAGATTTCCGAAGAAAGAAGCAGGAATAATGATAAATTTCGTGAAGAGATGAAGATAAAAAAGGCAAAATTTAATGAGGAAATGGATTGGAAATTGGGCCTAAGTTATAAAGAAAGAAAAAAAAAGAGAAAAACGTGATGCAGAAGTGGACGAGGACCTGGAAAGGCACGATGATGAATTAAATAAAATAACACTGAAAAAGAAGAAAATGAGAGAGAAAATATTGGAAGAATTCAAGAGGGAAAAGGAAGTTAAAGAAGTTCCTGCAGTTGATAAAGAAATAAAACCAGAAATAAAGATGGGAGAAAGCATAGTAACCGAGGGGATGGAACCCATAGAAGAAGATGTCACAGGCGACATTATTATGAAAAAAGTCCTGGTATACACAACAAAACAAATGAGAAGAAAAATATGGAGAAAGATCCAAAAGAAGAGGGAACTAAAATTTAAATTAAATCGGGAAAGTTACAAAATAAAACAAAAAAAAATAAAAGGTGAAGTTAAGAGATTGGAGGGATGTTCCGACAGGGAAGAAATGTCCCAATTGACAGGTTGGAATAAAGCGGAAGATGTAAAGGACAAAGAAGAAATACCGTCCGAAAAATTCATATCGTTTTTCGAAATTAGAAACGAGAAATTTGAAAGTAAGAAAAGAAAATTGCAAAAGAAAAAAGTGTATGAAGGTAGTTGGACGAAGAAGAAGGCAGTTATGAAAATAAGGGTAGTATCAACCCTATTTAAATGGGGTTATCGTCGCTCTAGATGGAAAGATGCGGGTGAAGAAAAACCACCCCAATAAATTAGGAAAATTGGAAAATTGAAAATTTTAAGATGACTGCAATCAAATTGATATGAGAAGAAAATTGTGTAAATTTGATGAACAATTAAATGTGTAAGTAAAAGAAACAAAGAAAGGCGGCTGTAAAGTGCATAAAAGGGCGAGCGTCCTAATTTGGAAAATTTTGATGTTAAAATTTATGAATCATCTGGAAAATTCGAGGTCATCCTGTCCCAGATTGTTTAGAAATTATCACCATTCATCTATCTGGAGGTGTCACAAGCATTTTCTGGAAGAAAAGGTAAAATTTTGAACTTTAATAAAATTCAAGTCTTCAGGGTAAATAAAACCGAAAACGCGCTACGACGTATCGGCTATAAATTACATCCAGAATTTTCTACGAAGTGCTGGATTCAAATCATGCCTGTTGTGTAACATTTTGTAAATATTAGGTTTAGTAAATTTTTTAATTTCTTATTTGGTCGTTGCAAGTTATAGGAAATTATTAATTATTTTAAATGTGTGAACGTGCAACAGCAAAACAAAGTGTGTTGTTTGTTAGCGCTGAAATATAAGACTCAAACTTATACATGTGAAGCCAATATGCCAATACATGTCAATATTTTGTAATAACAAAATTTTTATCCTTTTATTTTGCAAAAATAAAGAATTGTTTCATATAAAATTTTTCAAAGTTTTTTACGATTGAGCTAGTCAAAAAGGCGGGATTGATATACGAACTCATATTTTAAATTAAAAATAAAATTAGGGGAGTATAGCACATCTAAAATTTTGGGGCACCAATTTTAGATGTGCTATACTCCCCTAATTTTATTTTTAATTTAAAATATGAGTTCGTATATCAATCCCGCCTTTTTGTTTCAATACTTGACATTTATTCTCAACATTTCAATATTTTATTCACTTTTTATCAAATTTATGTGGGAGTGCGTTTAAAGCACGTCAACCACCACCTCAAGAAGCAGCGCTCTCCTTTACCACCTCGCGAACCTCCAGAAACTCAAAAACAATTGTTTACCACGCCTTGCGGCACTTTTTCGAAACACAAATTCAAATATTTAAATTCAAATTCATTTACAAAATTCATTTGTATGTCACAGTCAAGCCAATATTTTATTATTTTCAAAATCTCTAATTTATTTCTATGAAAAACACAAAACTTCTATTCCTCCTTTTTTTTTAAATTCTACTCAGGATTTCAGAATACCACAATATACACGCCACATAAATGATAAAATTTCCTGTTTTTGTTCCATCGGGAACGACGAGTGACAATTTAATATTTTGCTCGTCATTTTGATATGAATTAAAGGATTCAATTATATTGGTGGACTAATCAATATGATGGATCCTGCTATTTTACATTGTATATTGAACTATTAGACATCAGATATTGCAAGTTTTTTTTACCACAAACAGCCAACGTATCCAATTAAAAATAAAGTAGCTTAAGTTGCTTTGAAGCTGCATTAAAACTCAAAGCAGATTACAATTCTTTGAAAAAAAAGAATAATAACGAGGTGCTTGTGGCTAAGCAAAGAAATTGGTACTTTTAAAAGAATTTTTTACATCTTTGATTCTCCTTGTTATTTGTGCCTACTATTCTGAATATAAACATAATATTGCGTATCTGTAATCTATCTAATTGATTTATAATTTAAATGGCAGTAACATTGCAGCGGTGAAACAATATTAATTAATTACTTTACATGACGTTACAGCGTTGTAAAGAATGTAGGGATAATGTAAATCCTATGTACCGTGTTTGCAAAAGGTGCCGGTTTTGCTGCAGCGATAGGGGCATCCATAATTAACAAAGTAATGTCTATTTTATTAAAATAAAATTAACCATTATTTATTAATTACTATTGAACATAGTTAATTAATAAAGAGAATATAATGCATTCATATTACAGGTCCAAATGAACTCAAAAACTCTTTTGAATAAATTTGTATGAAACCTTCTAATATTTCTAACAGGATAAATAAAATTTGTTTGTAAAAAAAATAAATTTTGAGTGATCACAATGCTGAATTTACGATAACGAAACGTCTTAGAACGCGAAATGAATTAATAGAAATAAAATCAATTATTTCGTCAATTATAATGTTAAATGAGTGACCGAGAGCATTAAAATAACAATTACACTCTGACACATTTTAACGTCAAAATTTTAAACAGTATATACGCTTAAATCAATTCACTGATTAAAATCAAAACCAATTACACAATCGTAATTAAAATCTACAATGATAATACCAGATATGTTCCTCATTATATGAGGATTACAGGCGTAACTGTTATGGTAAATATTATGTGTCTGAAAATTCTCTGAGGAGCGTGAAAGTTCTATTTAATCCAACTCTGAAACATAAAGTTAATTGTTTTATTACATCCCAAACAGAAGGATCATTTATTTATTTTTTCCAAGTTTAATTTTAACACTTTTTTATTCATCCTGTATAATAAGGATCCTAAATTATATTTTACAAGTTACCTTGTTTAGGCTGCAATATAATATATCAATTTACCTTAGCTAATATCATATAAAGATTTACTACGGGTGATTTACGCATATAGGGCTGTTAAGGACTTCGAAAAATGTAGTTCTATTTTAGATCATTAAATATTTTGTTTTTATTTATGGTTTTTTCCTTTTATAAAATCATAATAAAATATTAAGCAGGATATATGATGGTATTTCGAGAGTAAGAGAAAACTAGATGAACGAGTAATTGAAAATTATGGAAAAAAAATTCGAGATTGCTGTTGAAGTTTTATTGAATTTGTAAATAAACGGGGTGTTTAGAAAATGAAATAAACAAGGTGGATGTTGTCAATAAATCGTTTGAAAACGAATTGATTTGGCTTTTGATATAGCCTAATCCATACAATATAAATAGATGAAAACCAGACTTTCTGATAAACAGGAGATTTGTAAGAAAAATAGAACGTTTTCTGGGGATCTTTACAGCCTTATTTGTTTTTTATGCATCAAATGCGGGTTCTGTAATTTAGAAAACATGTTTAGAACAAGAAAAGCAATAAGAAAAGATATGGCGGTAATAATTTACAAGACTTGTACTAATGTAACATGGTGAGCTAAAATGGGGCTGATTATTTAGGGGCAATAATGCATTACGTCGAGAAATTGTTGAAGTAAAAGCGCATTCTATGCTAGGACCAGGCGGTAGCCGTTTGATGATGATGTATGCACCATATTCATCTTCTTCCAGCAGCTTTGCTCTCATTAACACCGCCTCTGGCTAACACAAGATGGCTCGTTTTTCATCATTCACGCACGCGCTGGATATTCATCTCCATCCCGGATTCTGACTGACGTCTGACGCTTCTTGTGCATTTGATTGTGATTAATATTCCCTAGATTTGAACTTACTGCAGAGATTAAGGACTGCTATAAAAATGAACTCGCATTGTGTGAAGAGCTTTGAAAAAGCTTTGTGGCTTTATCACTAAGAGCTTTATCTCGTAAGGAACATAACAATGAAATTAATAAATGAGAAATATTTTTAAAACCTTGTATTATTATATGTTAGTAATAAAAAAATTTGTTTCTAATCGGACCACTGAAATTTGCAATATTCACTCCAGAGGCAACAAAAACAATTCAAGAAGAAAATGGACACCTTATCTAATTTAAATAGCAAGAAGGATTAGTAACTTAAGCAAAATGCAAAATTGGCTATGTTACAATAGATATTCGCCCCATTTAAACTGTCGTGAATCTACTGACAGCAGTGGTCGAGCACAGGTGTTGCTCGGATATCGAATTAAACGGCTAAGCCGTATTAAATTACCATCTATAATGCTAGGCGAGAATTAGTTCGTGTCAAACTGACACGTAACGTATTTGATTTGCTGTCTTCGACCACTTTTCAGCTACACAAGAAATTATTTAATTCCTTCTTCCTCCCTAATTGACAACATAAAACAATTTTTTTCTTTAAGATTTCCTTATCAAACGATACTCATGCGGGTATTTTAAGATACTAAAGGGTTTTATGAGGGTTTACTTTATAAAAGAAATTGCCTTACATAAAAGAATAAACAAGCAAAACTAAATAAAAATATGAACCGAGAATTTTCATATAGTAAGCGCACTTCTTTAAACACAATTACATTTTAAACTTAAATAAAACTTGTAGTTTCACAAACTTTGTAAGAATATTTAATTTATTCAACGCACAGCAAGAACTTCTCGTCTTTGTGTAAATTCAATCACGTTTGTTTTTGTTATTTTACAATAATAATTTATTTCTATTTAAACTTGTTTAAGTTTCAGGTGTTTTCATGCTCACTTGTTGCACATTTTATTCTCCCACTAGAACAACTTATTTATACAGGGTCTTTTAAAAAAGTCTCATCGGTTTTAAAGTCGAAATTAATTTCTATTAGATTTTCGATTCTTCAGGTTGTGAAAAAACTCGGAAAAAATAGATTAAGCCAAAATCTATACTATGACGTAATGTGCTTAACTAGATTTATTTGTTTGCAATAATTAGGGGAAGGGATCCTATTGTATGATTATTGTCAAAACCATATCAGGTCTGATTAGGTTGATTTATTACCCAGCTGCGCCTGAGTGTTCTACTGTGTGGAGTAAGTTTAAACTTTTGACGATATGTTAAAGCTTTAGTGCTATCTGACAAGCAGCAATAAATAGGTAATGCTCAGATCTTTTTTTCCATAGAGCCAAGTTTTCATTCTTCAGCTACGATGCAAATACAAGTTCAAGATCAATTGGCTTTGATGGAATTGGGTAATAACGAAAAACAATTATTATCGTAAACGGATAAAACTAATTGCAAAAAATCCTTACATAATTTTAATAATAAAGTTTCAAAATATGCAAGTACAAAAAATACTTTCAATTGAAATTTCAATAATATAAATTTAAAAAATTGTAAAATGGATTTGGCTTCTGTGAAAAACCCTGTAGAGATGTAACGAATAAGTCCGCTTATATTATATTTCCGAAGTGAGCAAATAGCCAAAAATAAAAAAAAATGAATCAATTTTAATTAATTTTTATTTGACAAATTAGATTATCCGAAGAAATTGAAAATAATAAAAGAAAATAAAATTTTCCCAAGGTCGTAAAATTTTATCTTTTTTACTGGTTTATTTTATTTGCAATAAAATATCCTGAGCTATTTTGTAAAGGATAGGATAACGAGGCTAATCCATGAAATGATACATAAAGCTTGCAAACTATTCATCCTAGACAAGATAGCAAGGATTAACGAAGAGTTAAGAAAATATTAAACACAACTAGAAAAGGAAACATTAAAAAAATAATTGTAAAGCCACCTACACACGTGCATTTTTGCCTCAAATTATTATTAACAATAATGCAAATTTTTAGTTAATTAAGAATATTAATTTGATGAATTAAATTGCACTACTACCTGGTGATAATATTGAATTTTGCATGCATTTATAGTAGAATATTAATTAATACGAGGATTACTTGTGTAACGATATTTTTTGTGATATATTGTGCTGGACCAAACAATGGGATAATATGACGCTTGTGTCTGGTGAATGTAAATTTATGTATTAATTTAAAAATTTACTTTTTATTTATGGATTAAATTTTTATGTAATAAATTTATAAAACTGTGTGTTTTATAATTCCATTAAATGAAAACATATAAACCAACCATTATGGATACGTTCTAATAGAATTAAAAAACTATTGCAACTCGAAGAAACTTGCTCAAATTATTTTAGTTTTCCAAAAGTTTAAATGTAAAGTAAATAATTAAAAATTACATACGGCGATCCTTTATATTTCATCCATGTATTTATTTCATCTATTGGGTAAAAGGTACATATTCTTGATGACGCAGATGACTATTTCTTTATGCAGCTTGGACTAACTTTTGAATAAACATTGGTGACCTAAAAGCAATGATTCAACCCATTACTTGGTTGGAACGGGAGATCAGCTTCAAAAGGTAGCCCCCCCCCTCCTTTGATGCAAACTGGACTGTATCTGGTTTTCATCAAGGGAAACGTTTCTGAACTTTCTATAGGACGATAGTCGCTGGAAGGTGGAGAAAGAATACCTTCGAACCAAGCAAGTTGACGACCTTAACTCATGACTAGCTCATGACATGAAAGGTTATGCTCTTACAGGAACTAGGATGCCCTGTCAGGTTAAAGACTTTAACCCATGGTTCATGGCGCAGTAGGTCAAGCTGTGGAGGAGTAACTCTTGCACTTATTGGGCTACTTAGATCTCAAATAGATACAGACCTTATGGAAGGTCTAGTCTAAGCGGAAGCGGAAGCTTAGACTTGACTGGCTAAAGACTTGAACCCATAAACTCAATGGTGTAGGAAGTCAGCCCCGAAGGGATCTTAAATGGACACTTAAAGGAAGACGGCTTTAATTTGTACCGTCGAATGGGGTAACATTGGCCCAATTTTATACAAATTATTTGAAATATTTAGTAATAAATTATATAGCACCAACTGTACAAAGCATTTAATATTTTTTAATTTATTGGTAGGGGTATATCTATATGTTTTAAAGTTCAATTAATTTTTTTCATGTCACAATTGCGAAAAAAAAAAAATTGTTTTTGAAGTGGGCCAAAGTTACCTTGACATGGGGTAACTTTAGCCCAAACATGTTTTTCGGGGCTTGTGTTAAAGATAGTCTAAAATAAAACCTAAAAGTTGATTTTATAAACAACTAGACCCTGTAGGTAATTAAAAAAAATAGTTTTATGTGATTAGTAAGAAAAACATAGAGAAAAAGGTCAAGCAAACTGCATTTTAAAGGAAACTTTAGAAATACTAATATTTATTTAAAACTAATATGCTAAATAGGTACCTAGTTTTTTAAAACAATAGTATAAAACAAATATTTTTAATTTAAACGTAAGCTCTTCTTCCTATATAATTTTTCTATTTCTTTCCCAAAAAATAACTGGAGCTCAAACATAATTATCGAGCTCCGGGACTTTATATTGATTTCTCTTGGAAACCATTATGGGTTCTGGTTCTGGTATTTTGTCAATAACATCATCCCAGCTGTAACTGATAGCATCTTTTTTTTGGGGCCACCTTCAAAATTTCAGGCTCTTCTCTAGACAGTCAACTGTTGGCCTTTGTTCTGAAATAGCAATAACTTTGCCAGGGTATTTATTTTCGTTAAACAAAACCACAACAAAGCCGCCAATGATTAATTCATTGGGATTTATCCTCAATTTCGTGTTTTCTTGGACCACTTCTATCACTTCTTCCAAATCAGAATATGTCTCACTTTCTTTATCAGAATTTAAATTGATTTTAGCTTGGGCCAATGTTGCCCCAATATCTGGGCCAATGTTGCCTTATCTTGGTTATTCACTCGTCACAGACCACCGGATAATAATTAAATTGAAAAATCTTGATAAATCACTTAATTACTAACTTAAAATAAGATATTAATGCTTACTGTGTTGTTCCTAATTTTAAACATTGCGTTTGAGGAAGAAGTTGCCACGTGTCGATTACCGATGAATAACTCGATTGACGATTTCACCACCTACACAAGAAAGCAGACAGCAAGTACTGTTCCAATTTGTGATTCCCCGCATTTTTACGGTCTTCTCCTATCTGCTGACGCAAAACTTAAAAAATTATCGTTGCATTTACGATCTCTATACTACAAACAAACATTTTTTGTCAGGTGGGCCAATGTTGTCCTTAAAGGGCCAATGTTGCCCCATCATACGGTACTTGTATGATAAGAAAGGTCGAAATACTGGTAGACTCCAAAGCAACAGCTTGAACTGGAGACTGCAGTCTCTATGGATGTTTACGAATTATCCTTCAAACATTTGGACTTAAGGGGGTCACGCTTTCAAAACCAAAAATTTCTACGGGGGGAAGCCCCGGGATTAAGCTACCTAATCTCGCCCTCCATAGAGGTTGGACTCGTAGTGGCACGTGGTTTCCGAAATGTTGGGCAAAAAGTGTCATTCTATTGTAATGATTATTTGGACCTCGGTACGGCCCTTCCTACATAATATAAAAGGCTGTAATGCCAATTCCTCTTACTAATGCTAATGTTGTGGAAATATAAAGCTATGCTCCTGGCTTTGCGCACATTGGAATCTATAAATTTGGAAGAAATTCTACATTGCTGTAGGATTTCTTGGCTCTCAATAGAATATAATTATTGGCCACAGTATCCAACCAACTGTGTGCATTTTACCTCGTATTATGTAAGCGATACTACGCATATAACTTCCAAACAGGAAGAGAAAATCAATTTTAATTAATCTATAATATTCTGTGGATAAAAATCAATAAGTTTTAATAAAAATGTGGGAATGAGTTTTCAAATCTTTAATAAACGGGGTTGTATTATAACAATTTTGGCAACGATATCCTAGATAGGGTAGATAAGCCACTGTTTATGAAATTAATATTTTAATTCACATAATTTGCAATTATTTCGATTTAATAATCAAACAAAACAAATTAAAAAGTTGGACTATATTTGAAATTGCCGTCGATGCAATATAATGGTTTTAAAAACCAATCACAACAGGTCATTTAATTGTTAAAATTATTTAATTATTAAAACAGTTGCATGCTTTTCATGAGTTTAGTTAGAATGTGCAAATAAATTAAAACAAATAAAACTTTTTAGAACTTGTTTGTTGAATAATGAAATTAAAGTAGCAAACGCTTTTGATAATACAATAACATCGACAGGTATACTCGAGATTTTAAAAGTTTCATCCCGTGATCACGATATTGATGGGCTGTAAAAGTTTAAAGCTATCGTTGCTGCTACGATTCGATTCCAACGAAATGTAACTTATTACCGACTTCAATCTTATTTTGGTAAATATTGTTCTGTTGTGAAATGTCACTAACAGACGTAACTGATACTTCTAATGCGTTTCTTTTTTCATTCTTATATTGCATTTGTAGGGGAACGACTTCCAATACATTACGTGTTACGATATAATTAAGTGAGTTCATACCGAACGTTCGTTTGAAAATATTTCTGCTTTTAGTATTTAGAGTAGTAAATGAGATATTGTGATGCTATCAAAGTTTAATGCAGCCCCAGCTACATCAGCTTTAGAATTTCAAATGTCACCCAATTATTTGTGATACGTCAAAGTAAACCTTTGAAGCAAAGAAAATTAATATCTTTTGATTCATTTTCAAGTTAACATTTAACGAACTAAAAATACGTTGAGATGCGGTTTGCATGAAGTTCTGAGATATTAAGAAGAACGGATTCTTAAGAAATATAAAACAGATAAAATTTGCTTTCCTCGTCTAGTTTTCTAAATAGAAATAATAAACTGCCAGCATACCACAACGGTTTATTAGATATTCCCTAGTACATAACATAAAAACTGCTTAAGTTAAATCTTAAATGAGGACCATCACAATGCCACTTATTTAAAAAATGGAGAGCATTCCTGTTTTATTAAACACAAAATAGGGCGGAAAATTTATCGTAAGCGTCACTCGCTTAACGGAGTGAAAATTTTTGTAGTGTAAAATCATTTAAATATTTTGTTAAAAACTAATTACGGAAAAAGTTGAAAGTTATTGTATTTAGGTAGGCCATAGTAAGTTGCAATTCTAACGGATTAATCACGACCGCGATAACAAAATTGAATAGATGTACAAAATTTATTTGATACGCAATGTACTAGTGGTAGATAAGGGAGCTAATCTGATTATGAAATAGATGCTTGGACAATTATCTGAAATGATAGAGCGTAACAGATCTATACATAAATATTCACCTATCTCGATTAAAAGCGGAAATTCGGTATTTAAAATAATGATTTCGGAAATAATTAACTTTACAAAATTACTTAAGGGCATGTAAACAACTACCCCCTATTAAACGCATCAGTCTTAATAGGCGCCGATAATCTTGTGATAATTAATAAAATTATTATGCAGAAATTTTGTTTTTCTAAACTTTTGCCTAGTTATTTTAATTAAAACGATAAACAAAAGTTGGAACGAATAAAGAAGAACTGGTCCTTTAACCTCGTTTAAGGGTAGTAGAAAGTTTAAAAATTTTCTCAATCCAATTTTAACTAAGTATATTCTTTTGGTTACAATCATGTTTTGAATTTTAATTCAAAATGAGCAATATCATCTGCTTCTTACTGCGCCTAATATATTTTTACTTAAACCATTTACTCTAATGAAACGTTCCAAATTCTTAAATGAAAATTCAAAAATGTCCATCTCAAATTTTATTGTGTGCACTCATAGCAATTATTACAACACAGATTTTTTTCTTTTCTTTATTATTAACCAAAATTTAATTAACTTTCTTGGTATTGCAAAAATAATACTCCATTTTCGTTATAAGAAATAAAATTTAATAATGGAATGTAATGCAAGATATTTTTATTAAATCACAAATAGGAAGTAAAAGAATTGCAGAAGAAATAAAATCCTATTTATATAATTATATAAAAGGGTTGTAACGAAAGATTTATTATTGTTGTTGTCAAGTTATAATATATTATATACAAAAATTTGTATGGTTTTATGACTAATTTGATTAATTATAATCACTCATTATAAAGTTAATTTGTTGATCACAGATTAACGTTTATTAAGACATGATCACCAATATTTTTTAAATACGTAATCTTAGCCTTTTCCAAGGGCATACCTTAGTTAAGAAGAAGGACAGTGAGTATCGCTTCTGCGTAGATTATAGAAAATTGAATGTGGTCAAAGAGAATAAAAGTTATCCCTTACCATAGGAACACCCTCCATGAGTTAAAAGATGAGATACTTGTCTTCGTCGAAATAAGGTACGGTCCTGCACTGTGTGTTCATGAATAGTGAAATAGTAATTTGAAGATTAGGGGTGAAATAGAGGATTATAATCGGGAGAGTGCTGCGATTAGGAATAAGAGTGTCTGATAGAGTTGGGAAATTGTGGAGGATAGATCAAGCAGCAGTGAATAGTAATTTTGTTGCCGGAAAAGTTGACGCTTTGTAGGTTAGGAGGTAAAAAAAAGAAAATTTTTTGAATAGGAGTATTGTAACAGTAGTGCGAATATCTCCTAAGGGTTGACCTGGGTCTTCGTATTGTCGCTGTTACATTGTAATTGTGAAAGATTTAAAAGAGGGAAAATTTCCATGGTATAAAGTTATAACAACTGATAGATTAATGTAAACAAATTGGGTTGCATAAGTGCAAGCAACATAAATGAGTAACAAAAAGCAAACAAGAGAGCGAACGAATAGTTTACCACCGATCAAGGACTATATTAAAAGGGGAAGAGAGGAAATACTAAGTAACGAAGAAGAGGAGGCTTTCCGAAGAAGCAAAAAGACGGCAAGATTATCTGATAACGTAGTGGAGAAGGTAAACGAGGGTGAAACAATGGAGGAGCTGAAAGGTATGGTGGCGGGACTGACAAAAATGGTGATAGATGGTAACCAAGTGAACATGGAAATAAAGGAGAAGCTAAACACTATGGAAACAAACTGGAACGCTAAAATAAATGAGATCGAGAAGGTGATTGAAAGTATGGTTACGAGGGCAGATGGACAGGATGAAAGAGTAACATTCCTTGAGGAACGACTGGAGAAGCTTGAAAAAGAAAAGAGAAAAGAAAACATAATAATAAAAGGTCTAAAAATTGATGGAAACCTAACCCCTGAAAAAGTTGAGGAATTCGTAAAAAGTAAACTACAGGTACATGTTGAAGAAGGAAGAGTTGTTGATAAACAGGTAATTGTGGATAGACTGAAGAATCAAATGCAGAAACGATTAATTATGGAAAATAAGAATAAACTTCGAGGTACTACAACTTTCATAGAAAATGATTTAACCAGCAAAGAAAAACAGATTCAAAACCAAATATGGTCATTAGCCAAAGTTGAAATGAGGAAGGGAGAGAAAATTAGAGTTGGATACCAAAAATTTATCAAAAATGGTTTGGTATATGTATGGGATGAAAGGAACAATGACCTGAAGTTAAAAGATCTCCAGGATCGAACTTCAAAAAACTGATTCACGTGGGGGGAGGGGTGTCTGGACCTTCCCAGACAGGCACTCCAGAAAGTAAGACTGGGGAACATACAAGGATGAGCACTGAAAAAGGAATAATCGAGATGGAAAAATTAAAAAAACAAAGGCAAAAAAAGAAAAAGAAAGAAAAGAAATATCACAGTGAAAGAAATAAAACAATTAGATTGGCGGATATGGAACGTAAGAACTTTATTAAGACCCGGAAAGTTGAAAGAAGTTGTGAATGAATTGTCAAGATATAAAGTTGAGATGGCTGCTATACAGGAAACCAGATGGAAGAATGAAGGAGAAGTAAGAAGAGATGACTTCGTACTTTTGTATTCCGGGGAAAATAGGCAAGGAAGCAATGGCACCGGTTTTATAGTTATGAAAAAATATAAGAACGAAATACTTCATTTCAAACCAATGGGTGGAAGGCTATCATATTTGAGAATTAGAATGAAACCAAATAATCTGTCAGTAATTAATGTCTATGCACCAACTGAAGAGAGCACTGAGGATGAGAAAGAACGGTTCTATTATGAATTAGAATTGATGTATGATGTGATCCCAAGGCATGATACTGTAATCGTAATGGGAGACTTTAATGCGAAGATAGGAAGGGAGAAGCATTTTGAAGATGTGGCAGGAAAATATACAGTTCATGAGAGAACTAATGACAATGGAAGCAGACTGTGCAGATTAGCAGCATCACTAGACTTGGTCATTAGTAGCACCAAATTCGAGCACATGAAAATACACAAGATTACTTGGATGTGGCCCAGGAGCAATAATGACGAAGAAAACCGAATTGACCATGTGCTGGTGGCAAGAAGGCGGGCCACATCAATAAGGGATGTGAGAACATATCGAGGTGCCAGTGCTGATACGGACCATTTCATGGTTGTAGCGGAAGTGAAACAAAAAACCATGGTAGCAGACACAAGATACAAAAAAAGGAACGATTGGCAACTGAAAAACTCAGCAATGATGAATGCAAAAACGAATATGCGAGAAGAGTAACGAAGGAATTCGAAAAAGACGAGAGAAGCAATAACATAGACAAAATATGGGACAACATTGCAGAAAAGCTTAAAATAAGCGCTGAACAAGTTTTGGGATATGAAAAGAAAAAGAAATGGAAGTCATGGTTCGATAGTGAGTGTGAGGAAATGAGTAGAATCAAAAAAGCAGCAAGAGGCAAATGGCTAGAAAGTAACAATGTAGAACACATGGATGAATATAAGAAGAAAAGAGCTGAAGCTAATAAATTATACAAACAAAAAAAGAACGAATGGGTGAACGAAAAAATGAGTGAAATTGAAGTGAGCAGTATGAACAATAATGTAAGAAGTTTTTATAAGAAGATAAAAAATACGAGAAAGAAGTACGAAATAAGAAACAGAGGAATGAAGAATGAGGAAGGAATACTTGAGAGTAGAACCGAAAAAATCAAAAAAATTTGGGAGAATCATTTCAGAGGACTGTTAAACACACAGCAGGGTGAAGAAGAGGAAGATGATTGGGTAGAGGATGCAAATAACACGGAAGAAGCAGATGAACCAACAAACGATGAAGTAATGGAAGCAATCAAAAGGTTGAAAAACAGAAGAATGCCAGGTTCAGATGAGATTAATGCGGAATTAATAAAATACGGAGGGGAAGCAATGCATGTTGAAATTTGCAAGCTGATAAAGCAAATATGGAGGCAAGAGGAAATGCCAAATAAATGGAAAAAAGGGGTAATTATAACAATAAAAAGGAAAGGAAACCCAGAGGAATGCAATAACTATAGGGGAATTATACTTTTGAATACTGCTTAGAAGATTCTGTCAGCAATCATACACGTATGCCAATGAAATAGTTGGGATATATCAATTTGGGTTCAGAAAGGGAAAATCGACAGTGGATGCGTTGCACTTAATTAAGCAAATTCAAGAAAACAGTTACGAGCACGACTTGGACATGCATCTGCTGTTTATAGACTTCAAGCAAGCTTTCGACAAAATCAACAGAAGGCAGATGAAAAAGATTATGAAGGAGTTCAAAATTCCACCCAAATTGATAAGAATGACATTTGTTACAATGGATGAATCAAGCGCCACAGTAAGAACACCTGAAGGCGAAACGGAGAGTTTCGAAGTTAACAGTGGAGTGAGACAGGGTGACGCCCTGGCGGCGACCCTGTTCAACTTAGTCCTTGAATGGATAATAAGATCCACTGGCTGCACAGAATCAATAATCAATAAGGAACGTCATTGTATCAAGAACTATCGCAGGAATAATGAATATATTAAAGATTATCAAAAGAGAGGCAATTAAAGTAGGTTTGAGCATAAATCAAGATAAAACCAAATATATGAAGTGCACAAGAGAAAAAGATGTTAACAGGAACGATTTAATAATTGATGGCTTTGTATTTCAAAATGTAACGGAATTCAATTATCTTGGAGTTCAGATCAACTGCGGAAACAATAGAAATATGGAAGTTACTGCAAAAATACAGGCAGAAAACAGAGCTTATCATGCCAATAGACATCTGTTAAAAGATAGACAAATATCAAAAAAGACTAAAATTAAGATTTATAAGACTTTAATAAGACCGGTCATCACGTATGCTGCAGAGGTTTTTTGCTTGACGGGAAAGGAAGAGCTAAGAGTTTTTGAAAGAAAAATTTTAAGAGCGATAGTTGGATACAAGAGGATAAATGGTCAATATCGTAGTAAGACAAATTCGGAACTTCTTCAAGAAATGGATGGGGAAGATATTGTAAAGTATGTAAAGGCGCAGAGAATAAAATGGTGGGGGCACTTAATGAGAGCTGGCAGTGAAGAAATCGGAAGGTCTATTATGTTGTGGAAACCCGGGGAAGATAGAGCCAGAGAAAGGCCAAAGCTGCGATGGAGTGATGGAGTGGATGGCGACCTAGAGAAGATGGGTGTGAGTGATCGGTGGAGAAAGGTGAAGGACCGTAAGGCATGGAGAAAGATTGTGCAAGAAGCTAAGTCGCATAGAGAGTTATAATGATTTGTTACAATGAGGATTAATCCACCTCAAAAAATGGATTTTGTAAGTCCGTGAGGACAGTCATATTCTAATGTAGAATGTTGTGCTATTGATAATAATAAATAACTTGTCTTCGTCATATGTGAAGTCAGCCTTTAAGGTCCGTCTAGCTGAAATTTTTATTTAACTCCTGTCATATACTGTTCGGATTTTTAAGGAGCCATTTATGGACGACCTCGCGTAGTTATATCTAAATTTTACCCCGAAAAAGACAAAAATTTAAATTAAACACAAACAATTTCTATATTATTGGTCGTCTTCAATTTGTATTCGCGAAATTGAAACTAACGTCAACAATGTAACTTTTTTCGGTGTAAAATGTAAAAGCATCTCTTGTTATTTTTTACAATATCGAGAAAATTTTTGTACGAAAAGAAAACCCTATGGTTAAAGTAAATAAGGTTTCAGATAAAGAAGTATCCCGGTATACGTAGATATTACACGATATTTTCTAAACAAACGAGCATAATAGAGTCTGAAAAGAGTGGTAGAGAAAGATGACAAAATATTTTTTAGTCTAATCAAGTTTAGTTACGCAACCTTTTTGCATTAACGGTTTTGCATGCTAATTACAGTATAATAATTTCTCTAATTTGGTTGCGATTTGTATACACTTCGACATGACATAATTTGTCAGAATTATTGATTTATCAGCACAGCTACACAACCATAAATTTTATTACTACCGGGTTTTCAGTATAGCATTTGATAACAAATTTTATTTAAGTGAAAATTATTGTATAATTAATTAGGTAGTTATAAATAACTTTTAATTAGACATTAACAGATAAAGTGTATACCTATTGCGTGGATTAATAAATCTGTCTTGAACTAAAGTACAAGTTTCACATAATAGTTCAGGTTAGAGGTATAAATTATGTAAGTAGTAAATAGATTTAGCATTATTGTTTTGTTAAAGGAATAACTTGGGAATGAAATAGATAGTCTTCAGTAAGTCGACGGTTGCGATTAGTTATAATAAGCTTTTACCCGGCCAGCATTTGTACATAAATGTGGACAAGAAATATTGGAACTTGTAAGAAATAGCCTAGTTTCAACATCCCATGAAACTGTAATGCTGGCGTTACGATGTGAAATCCAGCATGACTCTAAGGTATTCATTCTGTGAGGACTAGTAGAGCGGTGGAAGCTAAGAGCTTGTAGCTTTAACAAGGACGATAGGAATGTCGCCTGCAGGCTTTGGGACAATAGAACCGTGCGAAGTGGTCTTAGGGTGCCATATTCTAGATTATATAATTTAAACATAATACAGATGGTTTTGGCTTTCACATAATTCATATTGTTTTGAATGAAGTTACAAAACAACACCATTCAATATTGCTAAGCCCCGTACGAAAAAAAGATGCAGAAACGTACTAAATATTTATAACCTTTTAAAGCATCTATTCTTTAGCCATGCCTTTTATATTTCAATTTTATTTTTATCAAAGTATGCACTTAAAAGAAATATTTTTAAATCAAAGGAGATGTAAATCACATCAAGAACTTAAAAGCCGATCTACTCGAGGATAACCGTGTGACAGCAAAATTGATGGTGAACCTAAGCAATCAATCGCTACATCAAGAAAACTAAGCAACATTTTTTCCTATTTTAGAATTCGATTTATCCTAAGATCGTTAACTTTTTTAGTACCTAATTTTTTAACAACTTTTTAAATTGGTAACTTCCGGTCCATCGGAACACGGAACCGTGTGGCTAAAATGACTCTCTATAATTAGTTCCTCTTTTATTTATTCAGAGGCACGGATTTGTTCCAAAAATATTCTACGATTATACACATGAGAAAATTTGACTACTATTCAATTGTTCAACCTCTATGTTCCTTGCATAGAGGTTCAATTCCCAGCAGCTTTCAAATTATTTGCGCTTTGGTTAAGATTGCATGGTAATTTTATTCAATTCTGTGAAATATTCTGAATTACAATCTTTAAAAATTTGTTTTAATAAGTCTAGGTGTTTTTGTATGTATTAAGCACTAATTATTTCTCAAAATCAAATTTAGTCAAGGCAACAAGGAGTTTTGATCGTCAAATTGAGACAAATTGACCCCTCTATCCGCTCTGTGAATATATAAACATAGCGAATAAGTAAAACATCAAACTTTAGTCATGCTTTATTTTAGGCCAACTAAATTAACTTGACAAATTAATCAGAGAAGTTATATTGCCAACATAAGATCAAAATGTGAACTAAGAAAGCGGTGCAAAAGAAAAATGGTTAGCACATTTATAGATAATATGGGGTGCCTTTGATAACACCTCGACCTATGAAAATATTTTTGGCACTGATAAAATCAATGGTGAAAAGTTGAATAGTAAAGGCTTCTTTAGGAGAAATAGAGACTTCGATGGCTACAGCAATAGGATACCCATAAAGTAGGGTCTTATCTCCTCTGCTGTGGTCTATCCTCGTTGATGGCCTGCTTAGAAAACTAACCAACGATAAGGAATACATACTAGGATACGCAGATGATATCGTCATTTTAATTAAGAGCAAGCATGAAGGTATAAATAAAAACCTACTGCAAAATGCCATAACCAAAATAAGAGGATGGCATGAAAAGGAAAAACTTCAGGTAAACCTTACAAAAACCATCATAGTTTCATTTACTAAGCGAAAGAAGATAAATCTAAGAACTTCACAGTTGCAAGATCTACCTATGCTGTTTTCCGAACAAGTAAAGTATTTGGGGGGGGGAGGGTAACTTTAGATGCTAAACTCACCTGGAAGCCTCATGTAAATGAATCTCTTTCCAAAACAACGAGAACCTTTTGGATTTGTCGCAAACTTTCGTATCGTAGACAAAAGCCAATGAAATCACGACACAGACCAAGTTGCAGAAATTGCAACTATGTGCACAAACCCCGACTACCCCTTCACCTACGTGTGACGAGGGAGGACCAACAAACCTTCATAAAAATAACCCAAAGTAAGAAATTTAAACCAGGCGACAAAATTTGTATGTGTTTGACTTTCAGTCACCGTTCTAGGTGGTCATTCAGGGCCATAACATGGCTATAAGCCAAACAATACAAGTGGAACCAAATTCCTCCATTGGATAAAAATCAGAATAGGGAACATATCCCACAATTAGGCAAGCTGAATTACTTGCAATAGAACTGTGTGCCCAAGAATGCCTACGAAGAAATATAAAAAGCAAAAAATCTAAATATTTAAGATTAAAGCTGCTTAAACTTAAAAAGACATTTAAGCTGCATAAAAGCACTAAAAAGCCAATTGCTTTGAGTTTTTATCCACATGGAAATGCAAAGAATCCTTCAAGGAACCAGGTGTAGGGTCATGAGGGAAATAAAATAGCTGACGGACTAGCTAGAACATGCTCAAAAGTATACCCGATTGAATCCGAACAATTTTGAGGTCTAACTAAAACAAAAAGAGAGGCGGAAATCCAGAAAAGACTCACTGGTACAAAATACCAGGACAAATCAGACTCAACACATGTCTGTGTATTGGATATTATCCTTTGAGGTACAGCCTGAATAAAAATGGGACTGGAAGATAGTGACAAGTGCAGGCTATGTGAATCGGAGGTCAAATCCTCCTAACACGCTCTCTGCAACTGAAAAGACAAAATAAATACATATTGAAGTGTTATTTTCCTCCCCCAAATATGAATTATCGAATTTTCCAATTCTCTTTGTAAAATTTTAATTCGGGCGGAGAAATCACCTTAGCTCAAGTCGGTTATCTCTCGCACACCTGACGGGTGACCTTCCAATATTCAACAAATTTTTACAATTTTAGTTTTGTTGTAAAACTAGCAAATGAAAACTTCTTCTTTTTCAAGTGATGATCTCTAAAATAAAACGCACCACTTTTCAATGTAATTATAATATATTTCTTCCTTCAAAATTCACTCCAAATTTTACACTTTCTATCATAAATCGAAAATCAACCGTCCACAAGTTGGACGGCGTACGCAAGTCTTCTTACTCTCTGTCCGCGCTCTCTCGGCTTCCCCGAAACCGCGAAACATCCAAAATTCAAATTATTTAACAAAAAGTCAAACAAACCACTTCCTTATTCCAAAAATTACACGACAGCAAATCTCAATGACTTTGTACTTTCTTGAGGACTTGAATACCTAATTATGAGTATGGTAATGAGCAAAAGATCACTGGTTGCAATTCTGTAAGGTTTGCGCAGCCAATCGAGACCTAAGTACAATACAATAGACATCGGAATTACAATTGTATTTATTTTAAACTTTTACTAATTCCAAAAATTACACGACAGCAAATCTCAATGACTTTGTACTTTCTTGAGGACTTGAATACCTAATTATGAGTATGGTAATGAGCAAAAGATCACTGGTTGCAATTCTGTAAGGTTTGCGCAGCCAATCGAGACCTAAGTACAATACAATAGACATCGGAATTACAATTGTATTTATTTTAAACTTTTACTAGTGGTTTTCAACAATGTAAATGTTCTTCTTATTGTAAATGGCGAATTCAAAGCAGAAGAAGTTAGTGAAGATAAGCATAACGAATAAGTGATAATATACGTCCTAACCGGGACACGGACAACTCGGCACCGGCGACTCGGCACCGGACAACTCGGCACCGGGAAAATTCGGCACCAGCGACTCGGCACCGGCGACTCGGCACCAGACAACTCGGCACCGGGATAACTTGGCACCAGTTGAAAAACTTTAAAAAAATTAAAATATAAAAAAATTTATGAGGATCATTATTAAAAGGTAGATCCCGGTCGAGGCTAGGTTAGTGTTAGGAAACGACATTTTTTTAAAGAGAAGGTCATTAAAAGGTAGATTAATTACTACTTAAAAATATTTAAATGTGTGACATAATATGGTCCGGTACCGAAAAAAAAAGCGAGATTCACCCCATTCCCAGTAGCACAATTTGCCGAATTGGAAGGCCCTAAGGGGATGTTTTTAATGAGTTTAGTGCTGCAAAAATGGCTCTGGAGCGGACTCGGCACCAGTTGAAAAACTTAAAAAAAATTAAAATATAAAAAAAATTATTATATTAAAGAAATTATATATCTTTTTGTACATATTAGTCCATTACATAATTATGGGATAAACCGCGCAAATACTCTAACATATTCACTTTCTCATAATCTGTTACTTTATAAAGGATACGGTCATCTGCATCCTCGTAGCGTTTGCGTTTTTGCGGTCCTTCATAACCTGCGACAAAACGCTCGTAATCGGCATCAAATGTCCTTTGTATCTTTATTAGATTACTAAGAAATTTGAATAGATGTGGATGTGCGACCCCATATCCCTGTTGCAGCTATTTATGGCAAGCTTCGGCGAAGTTATTCGTTCTATCAGACCCAACCAAAGTACGATGATGTACCGACCACACATCGTAGGGAAACATAGGTGGGGCCCTTGCATCGTTATTTCTTATTCTACCAACATAAGTATTAGTAAACCAACTCATGATTGGTTCTAATTCTGGTGGCAGATAATCTTCGAGAACCTTAAGTGCGTTTTTAATATCATCTTCCGGAACAAACGCTACCGAAGTTATCATACGTGACTTTGCGACGGAAATGGTCTTAAAAATCCGAGGTGCCGAGTCGCCGGGGCCGAGTTATGCCGGTTCCGAGTTTTCCCGGTGCCGAGTTGTCCTGTACCGCGTCCTAACCCTGGTCTTCAATATTCAGCTAAGTTAACCATCAACAAATTTTAATCATGTAATCGGGCTTGATTTCAGGCCAACAAAATTAACTTTACAAATTAAGCAGAGGAGTTAACATTTTAATCTACAATCGAAAGTAAACTAATGAGAATTTTTAACTTTACCCAGTATGTGACCAGTACAAAGGCTTTCTACTAATTGTGTGATTATCGGCTAAAAATAAAGTATCCAGCCCACTTGGACATCCTTCTTAGTTTTATTTTTAGCAAAAATTAATTATAATTTAATTGCATGCATTTTGAAATAAAAAATAGAATATTTATTAAATTACTTTTACTTATTAAGAAGAACCAATTGAATTTAATATTTAAAATAATTTAAAATTAAATTGGCTTTATTTTCGGTACATTCAATAATATTCAACTATTTACCTTATTAAACTAATATTCTCCCATTGCACACCGCAGTATTGAGCCAGCTTGGTTATGTTAACAGAAACCAAATCGTATTAACTTTAGTTTTTCTTTTCTCGAATAAAATCATTCGTTGTTGACACATTATTTATATTTATGAAGTATTTTTGATCTTAACTTCGTATACTCGAGAATAGATAATATGAGAACAATTAAATTATTGAACTACTCAATAGTTTAGAAAAGTTGCGACAATAGCAAGTACGTCATCAAAGCTCTTATTTTGAGAAGCATTGTATTGATAAATAATGGATGATGCTGCTCTTGTTTACATTGTAAGATAATAAACTCTTTTGATGATTTGTATAGATAGAGGATGAAGTTTCCGGATAAGCCATACTACACAAAAACTTCCGGTTCTTCGTGTTTTATTTAATATTAAAACTTTTTATTCGAAATACTCGAAGGTAGATAGGTAGAGAAAAATTTTTATCAATGTTATCTGTCTCGTTTTATATATCATGTTATGATTGATATTCCAGATTGAATATAAATTTTCAATGTTCAATTTCATTTTATTTCGTTTGAGCGTTTTATATCGGTTGATTGACGATATTCTATTAGAACCTAAATAACAAAATTTACTTTAATAAAAGAATTAATAAAATAAATAAAACGACAAAATAACTTCCTATTGTGGTTTTAATAGAATTACTCGGTCAAAAATGTTTTACCTTTTTTACCTTGTCAGCTAAGGTAAGATAGAGTTGTGCTTTTTTAATTCATCACTTAAAAGGGGAACGCAATGTAAGTTACCGCAAAAATCCTGCAGAGGCGCTACAATCGAAAATTTGTAATTAAAATATTAATTTTTAATACTCCAAGTAGTGGATAATGCAGCTGGTTTTAACATTCCATTTGTTGGTGATTCAGGCTATTGACGAATAGGTGGCGCGCTATAGAAGTGTGACGTCACAATTTTTACACTATATCAGATGATTATTATCAGCAATAAGTGGAATGCTTAATCAGCAAGTGCATACTGGTTTGTTGATATGATTTCTTATCACGTTTCAATACAACTAACGGAGGTCACGTACATTTTAACAAAAATTTTAATTAATTTATTTTAAATAATACTACCACTTCAAAATATTAATTTGATAACAAATTTAAATTGTATATACAGTGAATCCCATAATAAACCTGGCACCTAATAAAATTGGAATCTTTTCCACGTAATTCAATTATTTTGGTTTTCACTTGCAATTTTGTTAATGTAGTACTACTCCTTGGGTCACGGAAAACACAAAAAAAGTTTGAGAACCTACGGTTGCAAATAGAATTTTTAACTTTTTAATAATTTGATAATAGAAATCATCGCCTCAAAATAACTCGAGCACTATAGCACCATTAGTTTTTCAATAAATTTCTAGAATTCCGTAAAAATATTAACAATGCAACGATTGCATTTTTCTGCAGAAACAATAACATGACATTCAGGGCCCCGCGCCCTATTGTTCAAAGTGTGAAAAATACACGGGCGGCCAAAATTAGAGGCGGCCAAAATCCCAAAAATAGGGGTTAAGAAAAGGTCATTTACTTTAAGGCAGGGAATAAGTAATAGAAATTTAGGAAATTGTATTAAAAAACAAAAAAAAATCGGCTACAAGGGCGGCCAAATTAAACTTGCTCACGGGCGGAAGTACCCCTAGCGGCGGTCCTGATCAGCGGCGGTTCTCGGGCGGTGCGACCGGTGCAATCGCACCGGGCGCCATCCTAAGGGGGGCGCCAAAATGACAAAATATTTCGAAAAAATGAATAATTTGGGTTTCTTTTGGAAAAAAAATATATTTTTTTGAAATTTGCAAGCGCAAAAGCGAGGAATGTGGCTTTGTAGTTAATTTTCCTTTCTTAATTTGTTTAAATACTCCTTTTCAAATAAATATTGTTTCTTTTTACGTTTCACTCGACGGGGTGGGGGGCGCCAAAATGAGATCTCGCACCACTTAAAAATCTTGCTAGTGCCGCCGCTGGTCCTGATGATATCACTTTTATATCATTTTAAATCGTGACATTTAAATTATTATTGCCATGGAGCGTCAATTCAAATTTCAAATTTTAACAGACCTTATACATTTCCAAAACAACCCGAATTTTTATAAAACATTTCCATTCCAATATACAGTGCAGTCTCGGTAATCCGAATACACGCTAATCCGACCATTCAGTAATCCGAACAAAAGAAGAAAAACTCAGTAGTCCGCACAAATAGTTATAATCTGAACACAACTAATAAAATGTTAGGATTATAGAATAATATTCGGATTACAGATTAAATGTTTGTTCAAACATTTTTTTGTTTTTTTTTTGGCTCCTTCTTCGATGGTTTTCATCTTTTCTCTTGATTGTCTTCACTAAACTTTCCTCACAACTGACTCGTACACGTTACAAATAAAAATGAAAAATTACCGTAGATATAGTACTTACTACGAAACAACTAAAGCCGTTAATACCAACCGTTTACACCAATCAAAATTGATTGGTACGCAAGTACTACCAATTTTAAATTTTTAAATTTAAATTTAAATATACACCAATCAAAATTGAAATTTAAAACAGCAATCAAACTGGCGTAGTTCCGTAACAACGAAAAGCCGTTTACACAACTCGGGGTAAAACGTTTTTACACACTCGGGGGGCGTTCGGCCGCCTCGACTCCGCTGCGCTCCGCTGCGTCTCGGCTTTACCTCCCCCTCCCCTCGGGTGTAAAATGGCGTTTTACGCCCTTGTGGTGAAAAGTACTATTACACCAACTCGGCCGTAAAGTGCTTTTACACCCTCGGGTGCGTTCGGGTGCCTCGGCTTCGCCTCGTCTATGAAAACCCGCCCCATGGTTGTAAAATCTCTTTTTATGGCCTTTTGATGTAAACTACTATTATTTTTTCTAAGCACAGTAGAATATGTATGTAGTAGGTAGTACATATTTATTTTGAAGTTTGTTTATTTCTGAAATAAAAATTATTCTAAAAAATTCATTTTTAATTAAAAGCTTTTATTTAACTTGGTGTGACCGTTGTCCGTCGTCCGTCCCTTGGACTTTTTCGAGGCCGTTTTTAATTAACTTCCCGAAGTCCTAGAGAGCTGAAATTTGGAACATAGCTTTCACTTGCAGCGAATTTTCATATATTAATTTTGTGTCCCAAAATTCCGCGAAATAAGCGAGAAATCGGGAAAAAACTGAAAATAATAAAGCGCATGCGTGGCTGCGCATTGTACAGTTTTAGCATACAGGGTGAAAAGTTACATTACTAAATCGCATTCGCATTTTTAAGGACCGCATTCAGGGTGAAATTGTTTGTTTTAATGATGTATACAGGGTGAAGCATCAAACATCAAAAACACATACCAGATGAATTCTGATAGGATGCAGCAGGAGCTGTATTTAACAAACATGACTTTTCTTCTTTAGGTGCCTATCCGATTTCGGATGTACGGCGATCCCCCCGACTTAACCAAGAAGGCTGTACCAGGGAAATGTTAATGTTAATGGGGTGGCGGTTTGCCTGTCCCTTAATCGACAGATCAATTTTGGACTTATTTAGATCATTAACATTTTAAGGATTCTTCTTGGCATATTACTCTCGGTGGTTTGCCATTGCCTTCTGAGGGGAGACGGTCAGAATAAAGTTCTTACTTCACTCGAATTCGAACCGGGCATTTAGCGTTCATAGTCAACTCGCGTTAGCACTATGCTGCGACAGCCTCCCACTTAATCAAATATGACTAAAAAATTAAAAATAAAAAGTTAAATAAAAAATTAAAAATTTTAAAAAAACCTTTTATTTAAAATTAAAAAAGTGCACTAAAAAATAAAAAATAATTTTAATAAGAATAAACAAAACTTCTTGAAAACATCAATATAAAAGCGTGGGGCTCTCAATTGCTTACTTACCTCTAAATAAATAGCCCCACGCTTTTATATTGATGTTTTCAAGAAGTTTTGTTTTTCTTATTAAAATTATTTTTTATTTTTTAGTGCACTTTTTTAATTTTAAATAAAAGGTTTTTTTTTTAAATTTTTAATTTTTTATTTAATTTTTTAACTTTATCCAAGAATTCGAACTTCTTTGTAATCCGAATGAGGCTAGGTTTCCATTAGTTCGGATTACCGAGAGCGGCGGCTCTAGCAAGATTTTTAATTGGTGCGAGATCTCATTTTGGCTCCCCCCCTCCGTGGAGTAAAACGTAAAAGAAACAATATTTGTTTGAAAAGGAGTATTTAAACAAATTATGAAAGTGTTAGCTATTTTTAATTCTTGAGGACCAAAACGTTCAAATGAGGGTGTCTTTGGGACGTGAGACGTAAGAGGGGAAGGCAAGAGGTCATTCTTGTGGTCGAGGGGTTGCGGAAGAACTCTTGGACCATCGGGGGTTGAGAGAAGACACGTTTGTTATGTAAACGAATATTGATATCTGATAATTGTTAATAAATCGAAGTTGAGTTGAAGTGAATTTTATTTGAACTTGAGTTTGTTCTTGTAATTCGAGTGTTAGCTTTTAAAAGAAAAATTAACTACAAAGCCACTTTCCTCGCTTTGCGCTTGCAAATTTCAGAAAAATATTTTTTTTTCCAAAAAAAAACAAATTATTAATTTTTTCGAAATATTTTGTCATTTTGGCGCCTTAGGATGGCGCCCGGTGCGACCGCACCGCACTAGAATCGCCGCTAATGGGGAAGGAAAAGTCGAACAAAGAACTTGAAAGAAGGAACAGAAATTTTAAATTATGTCAAATTTCAAGATGGCTTGAATCCACAAAAGCAATAATTTTCGATACTTCTAATAATAATTCAAAATAATTTTGCGCACCCGGTATATGGTATAAAATAATTAAAATAAAGAAAAATTTATAGTGAAATATTTTAATAATATGTTCTGTTGTTATCGACGGGTGACGTAACCCATCGTACCACATGACATTTGATAAGCACTTGCTATCGTGGTACAGTGCGTACCAATAATGCTACTACATGAAAACTTATTTACAAAAATGTCTATAATTTTGTTCACGGATAAACATGTAAAATATTTGTTTAGAATTGCAATTTTTAAGAAGTAATTTTAATTAATAATTTATAATAAGATATTTTAGAAACATCTTGAATGATTTTCTCGTCACTTTGTTTTCTCTTTTCTCTTATTAATCTGTGGTTTTCTCTATTTCTTGCTACTTGACAACAATATATGAGATGGTAACGCAGTTACCATTTTTATTTGTATTTCAGCGCCATCACTGAACAAGCTACCACACTTTGCAGTGTATTGCAAATGATGACGTAAATTTTTATGTAAAAGTTGTTATTTGTATAGAACGTCCTGTCGTTAATGTTAACAATTTCTACTTGGTACTAAGTATATTTGTTTCTTTTCATGCTGGTTTGGTATTGAATATCTTAAATTGCATCCACATTGAAAAAAATTATCAATCTGTAATTTCGAAATTTTTTTTATAAATTGAAATTATGAACCCAAAAAAGCTTAATACCAAGAATATTGTTTATAGAATAGTATTATCTCAACGAATTTGCTATATTTTAAATATTAAAGCCTGGCGGTTCCATGTAAAAATAATTAATTGAGAATCATCAGCGCCATCTTTTGAGATTTTTTTAGGCGCTGCCCTTTTAATGCATTAAATATAAAGTAAGTAAATTTATTTGGTTGCGTCGAAGTTGATTTTTGTTAACAACGGAAATTTGATAAATTGTTATGTATGTGTCAAAATATAATAAATTATGTTGAAATAGTGAATTATTAAAGAAAATTGCTTTTTTACTTAAATAAATTATGTCGTTCATCTTGTTAACAAGCGGAAACCAAATTGTAAAAATTAATAAGGCACTGCGGTCCGCCCTTCATTATAGTACTACGTTAACGGAAACGTTTTCATGTTTATAAAACAAATTTAAATAATTATGAAAGGATGATTCTTCATTAACTTGTAATCAAGAACAAGCCGGGCGAAAAATTTTACAATCCCTTTAAACAGTTAAACCGTTTTTAATTGTTAGCCTTTGCAACATATGGTGAAATGTTAATACTGAAAAATAGATAAATTATAAAATAATTAATAACAAAATAAAAGATGGTTTGGCATTTTCTTACCGAAAATCGATTGAAACTTAAGAGCTAGCTTAGATGGCGACACTGTACTCCAGCTCAGTCTGTAAGTCTGATTTGTTTGATTAAAATTCGTTGAAGCTTTTTACAATTTCACTTTTTAAATTTAATGAGTAAATTTTTCAGTAAACTGAACACGAAAGAAAGTTAAATTAATACTATAACGATTAAAGTCAAAAACTTTTCTAGCATTTCCGACTTATTACTTTTTGTTACATCTTTAAGCGTATAAAATTTTATTATATTTACTTCTTGTGTAAGTTCATCTAGCTTTTCAGTTAAAATTAAAAATGTTACACAAACAGATCAAACTTTTATGTATATTTGAAAAATACGGGGACACGCTGTATTTCATTTTAATTTTTATACCTGATATATAACAAATACGAGCCAGTTTTGTAAACAAGAGTAGTTAGGAAACTGTAATTAACATTAATCAGAAACCAAATAATCTTCAAGGTGATTTGTGAGTAAAGTTTTGCCATAAAATTAATTGATTAATTGATGATTATACTTCCTGCTAGGTAATTGTTTAGATTTTTAATTAAATAAGATAAGAAAGAAAAATATTTTAAGAACTATTAAAACAACATAATGTAATTTAAAAATAAATTAATTTTAACTGTAAACCTAAATGCATGCAAATTTAAGACTAAATACAATTAGAAACATCCCAGAGCTATTCAAGATATTTTGTGAAAGCCGAGGTGTAGTATTTATCTGGTATTTCCAGCATTTCTAAATTTTTATAATTTTCTTTCCAAAGAAAATTTTAGTTTTCCTTTTGAACACAAAATTTCTTTAGTGCCACTGAACTGCAATATAGAAAAACACACTGTATGGATATAAAATTGCTTGGTTGTCATATACACCGTTAATACTTGCATTTGTACTTATTTGAGTTTAATTGCGCCATTCAACCTAAATAATTCTAAATAATCCAGTTAAATATTATGTTTAAATAAATGTAAATAATTGTATGAAATTATAAAAGAGAAATACCCAATAGTAATATCTCTTAATTTTGTAGGTTAGTCGTAGAAAAAATAAGCTATGCAATTCTAATAGAATGCCCACATCCACACCTAAACCGTAATTTAATTTAATATGCAAGTGTCAAATCAACATAGCAACAATTTACAAGGTTTGGTAATAACGGCATACGTTTTCCAAATCTAATCTTATGTTTTCCATGCCATTTATTGCTATTTGTTAATACATTTTGAGTGGTCTAACTCCAAGATAATTGTTTTTAATTTTGCAGATTTTCCAGTAAAATCGTAAACGTGCAATGTTTTTTGATTATTATTATATCAGCTGAATACTGATTGATTATTTTGAAATTTGTAATGTTCGAGTTTCCATTATGAATTTTGTTAAAAGTTTTCTAGAAACATCCAGTATTCAGATAGACAATCTCTTAACCTTTTTGTTTTTATTTATTCACGTATAAATTTTTTAGGACTAGAATCCCAATACTCAAGCATTTTCGAAGTTTTTTATTTATTCTTTGTATTACATATCATAATTATTATTATATGACTTACATAATATACAAAATGCTCAAATTTTCAAAATTAAAATTCTGCATCAAAAAAATTTCCTTAGCCATGTACTTCATACGAAATTTTCTAGTTATATCGAAGTTCTGATAGAAAATAGACCTTTGAAATTCCTCCACCAATTTATATTAAAAATATAATCTAAAGATAGAAGATATTTGAAGATAAAAATCTCGTATAGTAACCCAGGACAGTTAATACGATATATAAATTCCAGTTCCTTATTTGCTTTGAAAATCACAGTCCAGATTACGAGCTACACCTAGGACTCGACTCCTTTGATTAGTTGATAATAGCAGCTTTTTTCAATTGGTTGATAAGTGGAACTTGATGATCATATGGTGGAGAATTCTTTTTCCATTTGTATGGAAGCAAGCTGTGCATTCAGACCGACTCCTCTGGTTTCCAGAGAAAATTTGTCTTGCAATAAAATTTAATTCAAATTAATGGAGATTATCTTGATCTGTAGAAAAAGCTTTGATTTTCTGATAAAGTTTTTCCATAAAATTAATTGTTTGTTGAAAGATTATAATAATACTTTCACAGCAGGAAATTGTTTAGAGATTTCTAGTTATTCAAAATTAGAATAAAAGTGGCATTAATAAAATTTAAAACGACGTAATATGACTTGAAAACATAAAATTGGTTTAAAGTAATCGATAAAAAATTGTATTTTAGATACTAAAGTGTTCAAACATATTTCACATCTTTCAAACCGAAAGGAAAATTGCATTAGACATTCCCTGTCCTAAGTTTCTTAAGTTAGTTTTCCACAGCGTCAGGTTTGTCGGTAGTTCTCAACATAAAAGCACACATTCAATATAAACCATAATGTAATGATAAAATCAAGTTTTTTGTTACTGCAAAGTTGCAGACATTGATAGCCAATCACAGCAAGGAATACTTTGGTTTCTGTGTGATTCCCCGAGGCATTTCCTGCAATTTGAGACCACCTTCAATCTAACTTTATAGATCTGCTATATAGGCACATAAAAATGTATTTTTATATTGGATATTAAAAGTGAAAAATGGTAAGCCCCATGTTTTCAACATTCCAAAGTTTGATTTAAATTTTTTATAACAGTTTAGTTTTTAACGAGTTTTGTAACTCAAAACTTTGTCAGTTTAACGCAATAACACCCTGCATTTATTTAAACATAAAACATCAAAAGGAAGAAGACAAATTTCTTTTTACTTCCAACTTGTTTTGTTAAATCGTGTAAAATAAATGAGACACAAGGAATTTTCAAATTGTTGTGAACATTTATGAGCAATGTAAATTTTAATGTACCGAGACAATGTACAGATGCGCTTCTTTAATGGAGTGCAACAGTGCTTTACTTCAACATTGCTTAAGAAAACCTCAAGGGATAGCTCGTCTCTAACTAAGCAAGGAAAAGGCACATCGCAAAGCAGATTAACATTACAAATTTGTATTGTAGTTCCCTAACCATCTTTGCATAAATACAATTATGACACATTTCATATTTAAACAGTTTAGTAAAATTTTCTTTTAACTATTTTGATTTACACTCCCCAATTAAAATGCTTTCTTTGCTCTGTAAATACTATCGCGATTATTATAAATTTACCTGCTACTAATTGAAGATATTCAATAATTCAGGCACGTTTAGGACTACTTAATTCTGTTGTACCTAGAGTAAATGCGGCATATGTGGCATATTCATGTAATAAGTACCTAAACACGATCGATAAAAATAGATTCAACCCAGCAAATTTGTAAAATTAATAATTTCCTGATGATGAGTAGATTGCTAATTTTCACTATTGCTTCTTAAAGGAAACACACAAAATTTTCCCATTGGAAGTAAGTCCCATTTTCACAAAAGTGTGACGAAGCTAAATCTAGATATTCTGTAGCCCCATGTTGGACTCCATAAAAAACCGCAACACTGCCTGATGGACCATCCTTCGTGAACAGACTAGTTATCCTTTTTCTATTTTTGATTTTCTAAAAACCTCAATCAGCAGATTCCTTTGCAATTCAAGCTACTCAAATTCATCTAACTGTGAGAGAGAATGGAGCAGATAGATATTTACACATTCCGATTTTTAAAATTTAAAAATGAAATTTATAAAAAAAATTAACCAAGAAAACGTAGATTACAGAAAGCAAAAATGCAGAGATCTGTTGTACGCAATTATTATGATTATTTGGTATTTGGTAATGCTTTATTGCAGTTTTAAGCAACTACAACTACGATCACACATGAACCTGCTACTTATATTATAACAATAAAATACTTTTCCAATAAATTAATGTATTGTGGCAAAATAAATAAATGAAAGTTAAACTTTCTGAAATTTATAATTTTTGTAGAAATTAATGAATAAAAAATAAAATAAAATATTAAAGGATTAAACATATTTATGCTCTCCAGATTCCTATATCCTTTTCAAAATTTTACGGTTAAGTGTAACATTGATATCGTTACCTTATTCATGATGGTTATTGAAAAACAATATGATTTTTGAGTTTATAAGTTTAACTTGGCTCGATGCCCAAAACTCTTGAGCCGATTCTGTGCACATGTCAGGTAGGATTTGAAACAAAGAGCAACAATTATTACATTTACCCGAGTGCAACATAATAATTTGCATGCATGAATAAACGAGCAAGGGTTGGCTTAATAAGAAATTTTGTACTGCACAAAATAGCTTTAATTTACTTATCTAAATATAAACTCCACATTGTACAATTAATTTAAAATAAACCACCGTACAGTTTTAATTAAAAATTTTCGAAACCTTTTCATTACACTTTTGCATTTTATTTTTAACTACTTGTTGCTAATAATCGATACGAGACGATGCAATTAGGTGGTTTAAAATGATTTTATTCCCTAAAGTTCTCCTCTATTTTAGATTCTACAATTTTATTTCAGATATTGATTAGGTAACCTACGTCAACGAGGACTGTCTTCTTGCATAGAGGAACACAGATACCAAAAAATTTAAATTCTAGCACTTTCTGCCATCTAGCGCCCACTCTCTCGATTTTAAACTACCTAATTTAATCTCACTCAGCGACAGATGACACTACCAATTTTTTGTTTTATTCGTTTGTTCACAAAATTCTTTTCAAATAAAAGTCGTGTTAGTGCATCGAATAACAATGGAATATTTTATACATACGCTAACCTAATTTATTTAACTGTAGAATGCTTCATAAAAGCTATGTAAATAAGAACATCATACGCGATGAAATTTAACCAGCTTTTATAACAGACTAAATAATAATTATTTTCCAACTAAAACTAATGATATTTTACATCATTTTAATTACAATGCCATACGAGAAAATTTGCTTTTAATGTTTTCATAATTAGCAGTTTTTAAGTAGTTATACTAATAATTAAGTGGTAGAACAGCCGTCTTTACGCTAAAATTAGTTAACTTTTGTATGAACTTACGAAAATATTTAAACAATGTTAATATTAGGTTTATTTTAGTAACTAATTTAAAGTTTTGTTATTTTTCAGACTTCCGGGATAAAGGATTCGGCATTCTGTTGCTTTGCATGTTGCGGATAACCAAATTCTGCTGTGTTCATGCAATAAAGTAACGTAACGTAAAATTAAACGTAACGTTACTTCTCTTACACGAGCCTACCATCAGTCATAAATATGCTTCTTGAAGTTAATAACAAAAAATTCCATCCAGAATCGATTGTAAACATAAAATTCTTTAAGGTAGTGTAATAAAGTGAGATAATAAATAATGTCTACAGTAAATGTGGATTAAAGGATTTGTATTGCGAACAAGTAGCTTGTGTAATAAAACAATTAAAAACAGCAAGTATGCTGCTCTAGGAATTAAAATTAAAATGTTTATACAGACGAGGATTACAACGAAGGATTTTTTTAACATAGTGTTCGATGAGTACTAAGTACTTAGTTTTTTCGGAGGAGCAAAAAATTATTAAATTTCTAATTGTTTCCAGCAGACTAATAGTTCTCCTAGTGGTCTGAACTATTTTGATTAGCAATCGATACTTTTAATTTTACATAAAGCAAGTCCTACAATGCGACGCTTCGTATAGATTAATTATAGTCGATTTGACTAATTGAAACTGAACTTTAAGCTAAATAGTTCAAGTTCGATTTCAAACCAAAAGTTAAAAGTCACAGAGCACCCAGGTCTACAATATACAAAATACAACTTTCTAGTTCAGCGATTCTCAACCTGGGGGTCGCGGATCTATTTTAGGGTGTCGCAGAAAATTTAACGATTTCTTTCCAAAATTAGTTTTGAATTTGAATTGGAAATTAGTAACTTTCAGCTTTATGCATAACTAAAAACAAGGCAAAAAATCGACTTGAAGTGGAACCTGTACTTAGGATTTCCCTTGCTCGAACAATTGAATATAGGATTGAAAAACCAAGCCCATGGCCAGGGGGTGGCAAGGTCGGGCAACGCCCGACCTTTTAAAATAAAAATATGTCAATTGGTTAGTTTCTAATTCGTGATAATTAGAGACCGGATTTTAAGCATTTTTGATTATGTTCAATTTTATAAGCTGCTCTTTGAAATCTACACGAATTACATAAAAAGAAGTAATTTGACATATACTTTTTTATGCTTTTTTTTGCTTTTTTCTTGATTTTTTGCTTATTTGCTTTTTTTATGCTTATTTCTTATTTTAGTGCTTGTTTAGGACTTATTTTATCAATTATATCATAATTTCTTAATATTATTTCAATTAATTCCTCTTAAACTGCTAGATGTAAAATATACTTTTTTTTAAACATATTTTAAACGACAGGAAACACAATTTGACAATGCAACATTTGGAACAATATTTAATTATAAGCTCTTTTCAGCAATAAATTAACTATTTTTTTTGTTGAAAACTTGGAAAAGGCTTTTAAATAATTTGAAAAACAAAAAAGTGCTATTTTGTATGCTTTTTTTAAATAAAGTTTGTGCTTTTTTTGATCAAGTTCGTGCTTTTTTTAGTATTATTTGGTGCTTTTTTAAGCACTTTTTTTTTCAAAATTACGTGCTTATTCATCCGGTCTCTAGTGATAATAAATTAATTGATATATTTTATTAATTTACAGAAAATTTGCCCGTTGCACATTGGTCCTTTTGTCTGAAAACGTTCAATAATAGATGAACAGAAAGTTGCAACTTTATTAATACTTAATTTTGATATAGGTATATTTTAGTTTTTTAATAATAATTATATTATTCCTATTGAAAATTGTTATTTTTAATTTTTTTCATGTTACATATTCGCATAAAACTATTTTTATGTACCTATCTGCCAAACTGGAAATTTTCTAACTTTTCTTAAACCGCATTGACCTTAAAATTTCAAAAATTTTCGCCTGCCGCGCCGGCGCTTGAAATGATTCCCCCCCCCCCCACACGCACCCGTGGTACTAAAATTTACCCGGCCATACAAACCGTTTGCCCTACCTTCATTTTCGGTCTGGCTACGGGCCTGTGATAAACTCATATCAAACCATCATCAATTACTACAAAAAAAGTACAAGTTGAGTATTTGTGTTGTTTTCTAGATAATATTTATCTTTTTTTAATATAAATTTTAAACAAAGTAATTTATGACTATTTTTGATTACTGACATTGTTGGGGTCGCGGAAAATAAGCAAGACAATTTGGAGGTCGCGTCGTAAAAAGGTTGAGAACCGCTGTTCTAGTTCACACGCACTGAAAAGAGTTTTATGCACAAAAAATTTATAAAATACCTTCAGTGCTTGTGTAATTTTAAACCTTTATTAGGAACAATCCTGTACAATCAAATAATTCAAACTATGATTATCCTGGCGTTTCTCATTATACTCTGAACGTTTACCATAAAAAATATTGTCGAATATTTGGTATAAAATATTGTCCTCTACAAACAAACAAAAATGAGACGGTCATTGCCTTGCAGCTAACATAGTTGGATGCGAATATGGGGCACCGGGTTCAAACCTGAGAAGAGTCAAACTTTCTTATGACTAGTTTCCGTGCTTCGGAAGGTACGTTAAGCCGGTGGTCCCCTGGGTTAGTGAATTGCTACCATTAACATAACAAACCAGGATACAGGCACATCTGAAGGCAAGTCTAGCAAGCTACCTAATGGGTGTAAAATATTTATATGCTCAAAGTTTCCAACAGTGTTTGGAAAATAACAGGCCTTGGCCTACTAGAAGTGAATTCTCTAGAGAATTACTTCTAGAAAGAAGAAGAAGACAAACTTCCTTATAATAATTTGAAGATATTTAGAAAATACAAATCTCGGTCGGTAATGCTTGAGGTTGTTCTCTTATAGTGGGCAATTCAATAGTGCTGCAATCATAATACACAGTAAAAATTCTGTTTACACTGAAGAATAAATTTTTATTTCCAAATTCAAATTCTTATTTGAAAATGTTCAATATTCTTAATTTTTGGTTAACGTAATGATTCCAATTAATCAGCAAACGTAATTGAACTTATTTCAACTTAGGATGAGTTGTGGCATCCATTCGCAAGTTGGAATAAAAATCTTATTCTGCGTAAATTGTCGTATTTTAGAAAACCGTAGAATAATACTTAAAATGCAGAAAATTATTTACTACACTGCCTGGATGACTTGATCATTCGTACAACTAATAATTTCTACTCACATAATTAATTTACCGCTTTTTGCTTCATAATTCAGAAGAAAATTGCAGACGAGCTTTAGAATAAGTGTGCATTGTTTGACGGCTTGCACAGGAAAGTAATCGGCTCTATCAGTGAAAGCTGGACCTAAATTAACTTTAATTATTTGTTGCTAAAGGTTGGGAAGTTGAAATATTATAAACAATCTGGCTGCTCTGCAGAATATCGCACTTTGGTTCACTACCTTACTAAGTTTTGCTTAAGAAATTGTTTAAATAATGAAATCTTCACTATTAGGTTTAAATATCTCTCCGAATTTCAACATTATGGCAATGCAATTTCTACAACAATAAACACATAAATGCGACTTTTGGTTCAATCGGCATTCTATTTCCAACCCTTTAACTATTTACCTATTAACCCTACCCAATAATTATTATCTGTTTACTGCTATCAAAACTTATTTACAAAATTACATTTTCAGCAAGATTTTATTGCCTACTCTGTATTTGAGCTAAAGTTTTTCCTGTTTAAGTTTGGTCATCAATTTTGAGATATGATGTAATGTAGGTATCTCGAATAATATCAATTTGATAGAAGACATAATATAAAATTCCAGTTTCGTTTCCACTCGTTTATACTTCAACAGTTTCAAAAACATTTGGAAAGTTTTTGTTATTGACGCGTAAGAGTGGATTACCTAAATATGCATTTTAAAACAATAAAAGTAGACCAAACTGTATTTTCACAATCTTTTAGATACCAAAATTTTATTTGCAATGCAGTAATAAAAATCAGATAGAAAATTACCTACAATTTTACAGGTTAAAATTGTGTAAACAAGATTGATAGTGTTTCCGTACAGCTTATTAATTTCTTGCATAATAGTACGGGAGGCAGCGTAGTATTTTGGTAACTCATTTGATCACTCAAAATTTTTGTATTAAATGATAGTTTGAATATATCTAATAAGTAAACCCTGCGTCAGCCGTTTGCATCTTGCTGGAATTGGCTACGCCGAAATTGCAAACATGTCGAAAAACGAAAAAAAAATTCATTTGACTCCTCCTGAAAATTTGTAAATCTTTAGTTTAAATAATATTAAATATAAAAATAATCGATAGCTGCTCAAAAAATGATGGATTGTACGTCAGTCACCCCTATTTATAGGGTTGTTCCCGGATAAATTTTTCATAAATTAGGTGGTGATAGAGGACACTTTTCTAAGAAAAAAAGTTAACAAACATTTTTTTCTAAATTCAAACCCTCGAGAGTTAGTCCTCTTTAAAGCATTTTTTTTAATTTCCACCTTGACGTGGCCATAGCTCCGAAAATAATGATTTTTCAGTAAAAATGGTTTAGTGCTTTTTTAAAGAGCGTGAAATAATCTACAAAATAGAGTTAGACCTTTTATTGTCCAAAATCAACGGATTTCGAGTTATGAATTAAAATAAGTTAAAAAATGTTGAAAAATTCGAGTTTTTTGTTTTTTGGTTCTTTTCAAAACCCCGTATCTTTTAAACGAAACATTTTACAAAAAATCTGATGCTCCATTTCGGATGGGAAATTTAACGGACTACAACTTTTGTCTCATAAGAATTTTTGAAAAACCAATCCATTTCACAGAAAATCAGAAAATAATAAACAAGGCACCTACAAAACAAAGAATTAAATTCACAAAATATCTATTTTTATTGAAACATTATTTTATTAATTAATTTTAAACTATGATATTATTTAAGTAAATAAATGTTCAAAATGACCACCTTCATTTTCAATACATAGTCGTAATCGTTTTAAAAGATATTGTATAGTCTACAATCTACGTAATATACTACAATAATTACTTACATTTCCTCTTTCCAACTTCCAAGTTGGAAAACACACTTTCGCAATTCGCTGTTATTTTGCTGATTACACAAAAAAATTACAGAAAAGTATATATTTTTTAAATTACACTTGAACGCAGACTGTGTTGTTTTTAATTTTTTTAAATTCAAATTTTTTGCAAAAAAAATGTTTTAAAAAAATTATTAACCCTCATGCTGTTTTCGGCTGTCGGGTAAAAACAACACGGTCTGCGTCAAAGTGTCCTCTTTTAAAAAATAAATACTTTTGTACAATTTCTTTGATTAATAAGCCAAATAACAGCGAATTACGAAAGTGTGTTTTCCAACTTCGTGAATTCCTCTTAAGAGCCACTATATAGCAGGTGTGGTCAACAAGTCGATCCCGAGGCCAATTTTGGTCGATTTCTGTGTGAAAAAGTGTGTCACAAAATAGAATATGTTTTATGAAACTTGTCGAAAAATCGATTTTATTCGATTTATTTTCGATAAAGTTGATCGCGACACATTTTTACTATAGCATTCGTTACTCTCTCCATTTCTTCCTCTCTGGTGTCGGGCTTTCTTCTATTGCTGTACACCAACATTTTAACAGTACCCCATAAAAAATAATCAAAATATCTCTTAACGAAAGAGGAAATGTTATAAGTAGATACCAATACTATTATTATTACTATTATTATTAAAACCATTACGACTGTGTATTGCAAATGTTGTAGCTCGCTTGTTTATTATTTTCTGATTTTCTGGGAAATGGATTGGTTTTTCAAAAATTCTTATTAGACAAAAGTTGTAGTCCGTTAAATTTCTCATCCGAAATGGAGCATCAGATTTTTTGTAAAATGTTTCGTTTAAAAGATACGGGGTTTTGAAAAGAACCAAAAAACAACAAACTCGAATTTTTCAACATTTTTTAACTTATTTTAATTCATAACTCGAAATCCGTTGATTTTGGACAATAAAAGGTCTAACTCTAGTTTGTAGACTATTTCACGCTCTTTAAAAAAGCACTAAACAATTTTTACTGAAAAATCATTATTTTCGGAGCTATGGCCACGTCAAGGTGGAAATTAGAAAAAATGCTTTAAAGAGGCCTAACTCTCGAGCGTTTGAATTTAGAAAAAAATGTTTGTTAACTTTTTTTCTTAGAAAAGTGTCCTCTATCACCATCTAATTTATGAAAAATTTATCCGGGAACAACCCTATAAATAGGGGTGACTGACGTATAATCAGTAATCAGTACGTATTATGACGTAAAATAATAATAATATTATTTAAACTAAAGATTTACAAATTTTCAGGAGGAGTCAAATGAATTTTTTTTTTTCGTTTTTCGACATGTTTGCAATTTCGGCGTAGCCAATTCCAGCAAGATGCAAACGGCTGACGCAGGGTTTACTTATTAGATATATTCAAACTATCATTTAATACAAAAATTTTGTGGGATCAAATGAGTTACCAAAATACTACGCTGCCTCCCATACTATAATATCACGTTTATCAACTTATATTTTTGTTCAGCTAGAAATTTTATTCCATTACGTGCATTGGAAGACCAAAAATAAGCAATAAGCTTGCAAAACAAATACAATTCTGGTATTATAATATTTAAGCCAAAGACTTTTTAAACGGTTTTTTCGAAAAAAAAAAGTAGAAAAAATAAATAATAAATTACACCCTTTTACTATTTTATTAAACTCACTCAATCGATCTCTCCCATGTCATTATTAACAATGCATCCATATCGGACAGTACAACACAAAACTTATTAATAGCTGTCAGTTTCCTTAGCTGATATGATAATAATCAATACGTGGATGGCCATTGGTAATTTTCTTTCGACAGGAAAAACTTAAATATGATATTGAACGAAAAAGACCCTGGTGTTACATGGCATTTTTTTATACATACTTCATGTGCTTTGCAAAAATTGCACAGTCCTACCCGCGTAAGAAATATGATTCTTTTCATGCTATAGTACTTTGACTATTGTAAATAAAGGTGAAAATTGGAGAAATTTATTCAATATTAGAAAATCAAGTTTCAATAAAGTTTATTTTGTAGTTGCAAATAGAATTATCGGTAATAAGGTATCTTATTTCTAGAGCGTAATTTAAACGCGAATAACTTTTGGGGCACATTATAGGAAATACATAGAAATGACAATTGGAGTTGTATTTGAACAAAACAATAGCGTCGTTTAATCAAAGCTGAGTGTAACATCACAAAGATATTGTTCTTTTGTTGTAACGGTAGATTTTAGTGTTTCATCTGTGTATTTGAAGCAATGGGTCCAAATTTATAGTACGTGGTTTTCTAATAATAGCAGTTTTAAGTATCCACCCTGTATATTTACTGTTATGTAAATTTAACTAGCAGTGTTTATATAACGACATGAAAGCGAATAAATTTTTTACGAAAATTTTATTACTAATAAACGGAATAGAGAATAATTTATTTAAACGTACTTCTAGTAAAGAACAGAGAAAATTTTATATTGAAAAATTCCAAGTAGAAAATAATATAAAAGGAAACGAAATATGCTCGACGACAGTGTTTGTCTTCAATTAAATAGAACTTCCTCGTTGAGGGTTCTTAGATCATCTTGTAATAGGGAAGTGAGATAATATTTCAAGTTTGTTGTTAAAATAAATGTGAATATTATACAACCAACCCATCAAATTATGTCACCTTGTTTTTACTAAAAATTTTAGGGGTGTCCAATTTTTTCGGTTTGTAGTTTTTGGACATATGTTTCTTCCTCTTGCATAAATCGGCCATTTACGTTCTGGTTTTTGACATAAAATCGGATAGGTGTACTAATATGCTCTCAGCTTAATAAACGTTTATGGTAGTGACAACAGGAAACACGTAATGCTATGAACATAATTGAATTAATTACTAAAATTTGGAACGTGTTAATTGCTTAATTGGGTAAATGTTCACACCTCTTGTGTAATTGTAGAAAATTTAAGATCGAAAGTGTTTTTATTCGATAATTAATATCTCCAAGTGACGCTTGTCATTTGCATTAGTTTCACAAGTGTTGTCAATTTTGAAGCCATTTTATCACACTTGGAAATTATTTTAATTAAATAATTATTTACAAATGTTAAGTAATTTATTTTGTGACTTACAAGGTATTTGAATACGATGTGGTTATCGTAGGTGCAAATTTATGAAAATTTGTACTAAGTAAATAAATAAATCTGTGCTGATTGCGTAGAAATGCATAATTAAATTTCAAATATTATGCAAGTTTCCTTGGAGTTGAGAATTATTTTGAACCACTTGTAATTCTGTATTCGGTATCGAAGCGGTACGGTTTGCTCCGGTTGCAGAATATTTAACCGCTAGAGGCGCCACCATTGCTACAAATTTAATTATTTCGAGTTTGCCTTCATTCTAAGATATTGTTTGTAAGCACTGCAATCATTTATTTATATGATAACAACACTAAAACTTCAAAACTTCAATTTATAAACTGTTTCTCGCAAAATTGAACAATTTATTAGAATTACAATCAATTCGCCACCGCCACCCTGCGCCATAATCTCGCAACTAGTACTTTATAATTCCACCTTAATTAACAGCCTATTAATTGTTGATATGTAATAGAGGTCACCGAGAATTATTAGTAAGTAGCTTAGCACTTAGGAGCTTACTAATGATACCTAAACAAGTGCAACTTTGTGCAAATTGAACAAGTTTTAACAATTAAAACGACTATTAAAGCCTTTAAAAGATTCTTTAGCTTTAAAAGGCATTAATTAGTGTAAAATCTTTTAAAACGATTACTTTAAATGTACCCAATTATTATAGACGACGCGCGACGTAAAGGAAAAATCGAACTTAATTTAATGACACTCGACTTTCTTCTTCATAAACAGTTTAACTTTATCAAAATGTTCTCTTGTAGCACAACTACAAACTTGCAAGTTTAATTTCAGCGCTACTCAAAATTATTAGTTCTTGAAAGACAATTATCAACTAGTAATGTAACTTTGATTTCGCTTTTGTGTTGATATTATTTGATACAAACATCAGGGGCTTTAAAATTTACAACTTCCAGAATTGCAATTACGAGTACTTTTTTAGTTTTGCTTATCTAAATTATTAACTGTTTTTCTTAATTACTTTTATTGTACCTATCAATATTTAAAAGTTAACTATCCTAATTACATGAAAAGGAAGCAAATTTTGAATTTCTTTGAAGAAATAAAAAAAAATATAGTTACCTAATTCGATAAATATTTTAGCTACGAGTTTTTGTTAAAATTAAATAATTGCAAAATAAGAACATGAACAAATCACAACAATCCATACTGCAATTTTGATATAATATTGACATAAATATTTAGCAGGATTTGCGCGAGATTGTCGTTCTAGTTTGTTGTGTAGCTTAATCGTTCAAACTGCAATCTGTGTAAACAAGATTTAATTGAAATTAATTTTTAGTCAAGTTTCTTGTTAATTGAGAAGCTAAAATATTAAATAGTTTTAATTTTGAAGCTGTTAACGTCAGTTTGAATTAAGAAAATTAGCAAATCTGTATTATGCTGCGAGCAATTAAAAGGTTATTTACTGTATCAGTAAATTAATTAATTAATGAATTGTTCACAATACAAACTCCAAATATTAACGACGTAATTTTAAAACATAATTATTTCTTTATCGCTTTCAGTTACAAACTTTAAAATTGAACATTAAAAGAATTACCCCAATTTTCTCAATTTCTATTAACGGTTTCAAGTTTTCAACACAAATTGCACGCTTTTAACTTAATAGTGATATTGATAGAACCATTTTTCTTACTCAAACATAATTAATTATTAAATTTTTATTGTTTAATAAAATGTAAAATTTTTGTTAGGTCATTTCCTTTCATAAATCAATTATTACGCCCCAATGAAACAATGGAACTGAAAGAAAATAAATTTTCGCGGAAATTCTATTACTACTTTATCGCGGATATTTAAAATTTTAAATCGTAATTACTGTTACTGGAAGTTTTCTAGTTTACACGTTTTGTTGAAAATAAAAAATTAAAGATTTTGCTGCTGTGGGTTAATAAGAATTGTATTTTAAAATTTAATCCATTAATTCAAGAGAGAGTCATAAATTACGGTTTTCACGGTTTATTTTTTCATTAATTCTGCTTAGACAACACAATAATTACTTTATCCTGAAGTAAATGAAATAAATTTGCTTACTTTCTATTTATATATTTAGTAACAGATAATCGACATTAAAATTCAGGACAGTTATAGACTTGCACGTAGTACACAAATGCAATTGCAATACAGTAATGATAATAATAAATAGAATACAAGAGAGAATCCAATAATATATTATATTCTATAACAGCTATAGAATACAAAAACATAAAATATTATATTATTATACTAGTGTTATTAAATTGATTGAGTTACCCTATAGAAAATCTTCAAAGAAAATATATATTTGCGACATTAATTTAAGAGGTGCGGGGGGGATTAAAATCATGAACGATTTATAGGCTAAAGATATTATACTTATTTTATTTCCACTTGTTGGGCAGCTCCTGGAAGCACCGATAGTAAAATTAAGATAGTCTTTATGAAGTTCAAGATGATGAAGATTCAAAGTGAAGAGTCTGACTGTAATAAGTAGCTTCATTGACTTTACGGAGCATATTTGGAGCACAGCTCCCTTAAACTTTCTTCATTAGATTAATAACTGGTGGTTAGACAATAATTAAGATAAAACGAAACCTTCGAAAATGAGTGAAAACGACTAAGATGTCCGATATGTGAATCCTAAAGTTCCTTTTTATTTTTTCAAGTATTAAATAATGTAAATGGTAATAATAGGTAGCATCGTATTTTAAATTGTAGGCCGCAGAAGCTATAAGCTTCAATTTGCTAATCGTCGTTATTGCAGGGGGATCTCGTTTACTTTTGATGCTTTGTACTGTGATTAAGTAATTTACATTTGGATTTAATAATACAAATTAAGAAGACAAATTGTATTAAAATTAATAAGATATTACCTGCTGTAATTTTTCGAGTAAACAGAAGATTATTCAATTGAAATTATGCAGATCCTGTTTATTAAGCCTTAAGTATAATGGCTACTTCAAATTTCTAAAGATGAATGAAAACGAATTCACCAAACCATTAATTCACAATAATTTGTAGATTTAACATCGTTGAAAGTTTTTAGAGAAGTGACTCAATCTTAAGATTTTCTATCATTGATATGAGACTTCTTTATCATAAATGTAATTGTCAATGAGAAATGATACAGAAAATAAACTTTGTAATCAAATTAAAAGTAACAATAATTATTCGGTGCTTACCCTTACCAGTTAAGGAGAAACAGAAAGGTTAAAACAAAATCTCGATGAGTCTTCTTTTTGGAACCCCATAAGACCTTGTTAGGTTAGAACTCCAATATTTTATGTAATACTTAAAATTAAGAAGTTCCTTGTCTTGAAATTCCTGGCGCAAGTTAGTTGGCAGATAAATACCTGAGTAAAGTAATCCTTCCAAAAAGTTACCGTGCTTGCGACGCTAGACATAAAGGCTAGTTGCCCTTTATGTGGTTATAAAATATCAATAAGATACTCAATGCACTGAAAACCGAGTAGACAAATAAAATTTTTAAACTTATTTTCTCTTTCTTTGGCGACCCAGAAATGTATTCTTGTTGAATTTGTTAAAATGTTAGTGTTGATTTATCTAACTTTTATTGAAGAGAAATAAGTCCACCGGTATTCTTTGTCGAGTAGATTTTGTTAGAACAGATTGTAAATAAATAAATGGATATTACAAAAAAGTAAATTTTGTTTTCAAAATTTGCAGACATTTTAACATTTAAGCTGCATAAAAAAATTAGTTTAAAACAAAATATCCAAGTTTTCCAAATTATCGTTTTACTAAAACTTTCACTTTTCTCATTTCTAAATATTTTTAATCAATTTAAGTTTATCGTTATCGCTAGGCACATTTTACGTTCGGATTAATTTATTTGGTTTAATAAAAGTGTCTTAAATTTTGACTTCGTGTTTTAAAAATGATTCCACAGTGGCATTCAATATTGCAATACGTAGATAAAAAATTAGTAGATGATATAGATAGCAGTAAGAATTTGCGAGACTGCAAACTGTATGAAGATATTCTGAAATATACTACGCAGGATGAAGAATGTCGAGTTTATGAATGTAAATTGGTAGAAAACCATGAGGGAATGGCTTTTCCTACAGCATCAATTGTACACAGATACAAAGTAACTGGAACTTGCTATAAAAAACGTAATTATTACCTTCAAAATTTTAGAATTTATAATGAAAAGTTTTTTCAGCATACGTCACCGAAATTATAGTAAAGATACGAAAAGATCACACAGACAGAAGTAAATTAAGAATGGGACTTTTATACCATAATGAATTGAATGCCTACACCTCCATATTACCCAAGTTAGATCGTTTTTGTGAAGATCGCCTTCCATCACCGTATGTATATTATGCAAGGAAAAATATTATCATGATGGAATTATTAGGCAATGAATGTTACTATCCAGTCCATAGAAGTGTTCAAGGTTTCAAGCCTCAATACTGCGAACCAGTTTTGAAGGTAAATCCAAAATTATGTAACTTTTTCAATTTTAATATTGGTTTTCAAGTCCTTAGCCAAGTTTCACTCCGCTTCTTTCGTTTGCAAACACAAAGCTCCTTTAATATTAAAAGACCTAGCAGAGAAACCAAAAGAAGTTATGTATTACCACAGACAAGCACTTATTGTGGATTACATGGAACAGTACTTTGAAAGACTAATACAAAAATTCGAGAAAGAAGTTTGGAGTGATGAAAATGCAAGTATAATTGCAACTTTATCGAATATACGGAAAAATTTCGCTAAACAATTAAAAGAGTTGATTTATACTAAAGATAAGTATGATGTCATCTGCCATGGTGATCTTCGGGTGGATAACATTTTAATCAAAAATGACTTCGAAGATGCCAAATTTATAGATTTCCAACAAATTTGTTACTCATCAGTAGCTAGGGATTTGGTTACCTTATTTTACGTGAATCTGAAACCCGAAGAATTGCATAACTCTACTAAAGATTATTTAAAAAGTTACTGGAATCATCTTCATGCCTATTTAAAACGACAGGAAATTAATCTGGAAAACGTGTTAACGGAAGAGTGGTTGGCTCAAGAGATGAAGAGGTTTCAATTGTATGGAGTTGTGTTTGGATTATGGCATATCACAGAATTCTACATTGATAATAGAACGAAGAAAATGCCTTTAAACAATTTGAGCAAACATAAGAGTGAAACAGATTTTGAAAATGGATTTTATCTGAGAGCTAAATCGATTTTACTGTATTACATAAAGCAAGTTCCGTTAGATGAGCAAATTGTAGTTAACGATGAAGAAGCTATTAATGAGGAGCACAAAGCTCACAATAAGCTATTTAGTGATGAAAAACCTCTATCTGCAGATGAAGGTAGTAAAGATAATAATAAGCCGATTACCCATGCAGAAGCTGAAGTTACTGATGGTGAAGGTGGAGCTAAAAATAAACACATTGAAACTTCAGCTCAGAATTAAATTATAAGTTTTATTAATCCATAAGTTCATAAACTATTAAATGATATTAAACTTCAATCACTTAAAATAAGATTTTCTTTGGTACTATAAACAAAAATAAATTATGTGTGTAATATTTGTGTTGCAATTTAATAAATTTTAATAATTTTTTGTTGAATGTTTTGTTTTGTAGGTATTACAATTGAATAATTAATAAATAAATTCAATAATAACCCATGTGTGTGATTTGTTATCGTATTTTTAACGGATTGAGAGTTGAATATTGACCCACCACTCAATCTTCTTCCATTCTTCTGTACTTTATTTGCTTTTACATTTTTGTAGTGAAATATTCGAAGGTAGAAAACAACTTCAAAATGTAATATTTAAATCTTGGTAATACATTTTTTTGGTTCCTAAGATGCATTAAAATCTCAGTATAATGAACAATTTAGTGTTAATATTCTTTACTTTAATAAAGGATGCCATTTTCTAATAGCTCCAATTTAAGATAAGTATATAGAAAATGGACTACATTGCTCTGCTCTGGAGTGATTAAGGATCAACAAGAACATCGTGTCACTTTTGCTTAGTCTGCTTGCGCTTTTCTTACTCGTAGGTACACGTACTACTCTAAATTATCATTATCATTAAAATATCTTTTGTTTTATAAAATATTTAGGATGAGAAATTTGTAAGTGAAAACGACATACATAGAAAATTATACTGCTAAACGAGCTAGTTTTGTATGCTGCAGCTAAATCAGCAGTATTAAGCTCTTGTTTTGTTAAATATTTGGTTACACTAGAATTTATCGTTAAATAAATTCAATAATAATGTGAATAGATGATTTAATTGCCATGTGAAACTATAAAACAATGTTAAGTTTTATAACACACCAGACGATATACAAAAATATGGTACCTAATCTCTTTTAAGCACGCCATACACTTCAAAATTACTTCGATGCTATAAATCGCTGATTTACTAACCAATTTCTTTTTAAGAATATAAATAAATATGGATCAACACAACATATTAGAATAGAAGTTCATACCTGAGGGTTGCCAACAAGTATAAAGGGAGGTCGCCATACTCTAGAGAGCTCAGAAAGGATTCCAGTGAAGTCGCAAAAGATAAATATTCCATTTTATTGGCTTTTTAAGGGTTGAGATGAAAAACAGGTCATTATACTGTTCCTGAGGAGGTCGGGAGATTTTTTCGTTCTTTACCTCTTTAGGGTGTCCTGACTCAAGAAATGTTGAGAAACTATGGTTGGATAGTACCGAAAACTTTTAAGGACTATTTAAAAATACAAGCCAAAATTGGCTACACAATTTTACTAAATATTAATTTTTTTTATTAATAATATTAAGTAATAATTGTTTTTTAAAAAGATGTCAATAAAGAGAGCCGTAACTAACCAGAAAAAAATATGAACTGACACTATTTATTTATTGTATTTAACAACTGCCCTAATCAAATAAACAAGAAAAATAGAAAATAAGCATTTTTTTGAGAAATAACTTAAAAAACCGATAATCTATTATTTGCGATTAGAAATTATTAGGGTTGGTTATGAAAGGAATTTAGATTAGTTATTCAGAAAATGGCAGCAGGAAAAGTTGGATGCAAAATCTAACAAAAAATATTTGGAAATCCGCATGTAGACCTGCAAGACTTGAAATGAGGTAATCTTGGTACTGATAAAATAAAAGCAAAGTCTTCCTTCCTATATTGGAACGATAAGAAGAACATAAAAAATTGCTTCTGTACTGAAATAATTTCTTAGTTTTATTATTGGCCAATAATTAATATAAATAATAGTCGTTCAGAATAAATCTGAATGCGGCCCTATGCATTATTTATTTAATTCTGGATTATTTTAATATTTCAATATTTCTGTGTCAACTAATGTTTTTTCTTTATTGTAATTTAAATTTAAAAAAGAAGCAAAATTTAACTTTGGACAAATAAAATTCGGAAAATAGACAACGTTATCACTTTAACATACATATAGGTAGTGATAAGACTTTCTAATAAAACATTTCGAATCAATTTTAAAGTTAGGATTATTAATTTTATGTGTTCAATTTAAATATTTGTTATTATGAGTTATTACAAATCCAAATCATCAAAAACTTTCGAAAAGGGTAGTCCTGATTATTATGGGTCGCATTTAGAGGGAAGTTCTACATCGCCTGATCCTAAAAGAAAGAAGAAATGTGAAAATCGACGTTATAGATCATCTTCTCTTGATTTAGTCAGATCAGTAGATCAGGCAGAATCATCAGCAAAAGGCAAAAATTTAAATAATAAAGTGATGGACAAATATTTCTTTCAAGACATTCTGAAAGACTTTTCAGACGATGAGATCACAGTCAATGAATGCATCAAGGAATGTAGGTCCATATTTCAACGTTTTTGGCAAATAGAACACTACAGGCTGGTTCTTAGCACAAGAACGAAAGGTAAGTAATTACCCATTCACATCAGTAACAATTTGTACAACATTTCTTGTTATAGAGCATTTGCTGGAAAATGAAATTAATGTGATCGTAAAGAAAAGGTTAGAGTCAAAAGAATATGAAGAATTGTCCGCAACCAATGTTTCAACCCAAAATGACTACTTTGCTTATAGGATTTTTACTATTTTAAATATTTATACTTGTGGAAAATTTCCAACGCCATTTTGTTACTTCGCGAACGAAGATATGATAATAGTAAATGATTTGATCAAAGAAGGTTATAAAGAATGCGGCAATAATGATGCTTGCATCACGTTGGAGCAATGCAAACAAATTCTAAAGGTAAATTTTAGCAACAGTAAAAAGAAGCTCATTTTAGAGTTACCTATTTTAGGCTTGTGCAAGATTTCATTCAGCCACCATTGTATTAAAATATCAAGAACCCCAATGTTTAAAGGAAACTAAAGACCGTTTTAAACACAATTTTTTTTACCGAACAAATTCGACAGTTTTAGTTCAACAACAAGCATCACTGCAAACTTTTATATCTGCTTTCATGGCAAACGAACCCACAAAAGAAAATACAATAAAAATTGAAGCATTGGAATACCTTATAAAATATACTAAAACTGGTATTGAAGGTTTACTGTGTGATCCAGAAGATAACCACGTTTTTTGTCATGGAAATTTGCTACCAAAAAATTGTTTATTTAAGCAAGAAGAAAGCGAAGTGGTTGTAAAATTCATGAATTTTCAAGAATTTTGCTACTTTCCTCTGGCAAGTGATTTAGTGCATCTTTTTTTTGTTAATTTACATCCTGATCAGTATATTGTAAATAAAATGAATCTGTTAACATATTATCACCATTACCTTACCAAGTATATTCAAGAGTGCGATGTTCCAGTTGACACCAAATTAACCATAAATTGGTTAGAAAAGGAAGTAAATCGATTTACTGAATATGGAATTATTTATGCTTTATGGCGTTTATCCATATTTTACAGAAGTGATGAAATTAAGAGAAGAGTGGAAATGAAAGAGTCTATGAATGAAAGGTTGGAGACATGGATTGATTATTATTGTGAAATATATTACAGAAGAAATTTTTCCCAAAAATTGTAGTCATTGTTTAAATAATATATTGTACTATAAAATTTTTCTGTTTACTGTTCCATTATTGCTAATAAATTTTATACTATTTGTTTCAATTTGAGTTTACTTTGAAAACCAAAATAATAACTTTTCTTCACTCAAATGTTTCCAAGGGCAAAATAAATTTAATCTTTACGATAGTTGAGAGACCTGATTAAAGATATGTTATGTGTTCTTAATTCCAATTTAGTCGTTTGTCTAAATACAGTTCAAGATATTTTTCTCCATTTATTTTGTTCGGGAGGTGAATTGCACAAAGATGCAGTTTGATTTTGGACATGTCTCTCCTCGAAGAGAAATGTATCGCTGAATGGTTTTAATTTGTTACTGTTCCAATAATATCTACACCAATTTTGCAAAAGTTTGATGAGACAACTGCATTGTTGTCCTCTTGAAGTAATCAATCATATTCAATGATGGGCAATGTCATAAAGAAAAACTCAGGAACTAAAATTCAGAAAATTTACCAAAATGTTTACCATTTTTAATGATTAGATTATGCACAAAATTTAAATAAATTTCATTATTTTAGCTTTTACATATTAAAACCTTATCGGTTTAACAAATGCTCACGTTGCGATATATTGCAAGATAAAGTAATCGAATAAACCATTTCGAGTCAATTCTAAAGTGTTGGAATTATTTTGTGTGTGTGTGTGAAATTTAAGTATTTAAAATTATGAGTACTAATGATTCCAAAAAAATTAGTTCACCTAAACCGACTTTAACTGATGTTACATCTGTCAATACACCTGAAGATGACCGAAGTTCTAATTTATCTGATGTTAGCAAATATGATTCCCCATTTAGTTCTGCATCTGTAAACGAAAATTCTCAAGGTAATGCTGTTTTTGTTTTAAATTAATATGTACAATAATTAATTGATTCCGCATTCTTTTATTCAGAATCAATATCGAGTGATCACAGGCCATCTAAATCTGCCAGTGATTCTAGTCCACTCAATCCTAGGTCAAGTTGTGGTTCAACCAGCAATTATAAAACACCCCCCGAGGAGCCACAACATAATGAATCAAATACAAATACTGAATTAAGAGATGCCCAGATTGACAATAGTGCAAGACCACCTAAAAATCGTAAAAACAAATCATATAGGAAAAAAATGCGAGCTGCTAATCTGGCACGAGCAGACGAAAACAACCCATCTAATTCAAACCAACTAAATGATCAATCACCTGATGTTAAAACGTACGGGGAACATGAAAATGATCCATCACAAAAATCAGAGGAAACTGAAGATGATCCAAATAATACAGAAGACTTCGCGAAAGCTGGAAGCAATGTCGAATCACCTCCAAAAATGAAAGATAAAGACGATGCCCAATCCAATCCATCACAAGAAGTTGAAGATGATTCAAATCCCAAAGAAGGGTTTTTACCAAGTGGAAGTTATGGTGACGAGGATCCAGTTAAGCAAATTAAGGATGATGAAGTTGTTCCATCACAAAAATCAGAGGAATCTGAAGATGAACCAAATAATACAGAAGACATTGCGAAAGCTGGAAGCAAGGTCGAATCACCTCCAAAAATGAAAGATAAAGACGATGCCCAATCCAATTCATCACAACAATTTGAAGATGATTCAAATCCCAAAGAAGGGTTTTTACCAAGTGGAAGTTATGGTGACGAGGATCCAGTTAAGCAAATTAAGGATGATGAAAATGTTCCATCACAAAAATCAGAGGAATCTGAAGATGAACCAAATAATACAGAAGACATTGCGAAAGCTGGAAGCAATGTCGAAACACCTCCAAAAATGAAAGATAAAGACGATGCCCAATCCAATCCACCACAAGAAGTTGAAGATGATTCAAATCCCAAAGAAGGGTTTTTACCAAGTGGAAATTATGATGACGAGGATCCAGATAAGAAAATTAAGCATGATGAAGATGTTCCATCACAAAAATCAGAGGAAACTGGTGATGAACCAACTAATACAGAAGACTTCGCGAACGATGGAAGCAATGTCGAATCACCTCCAAAAATGAAAGATAAAGACGATGCCCAATCCAATCCACCACAAGAAGTTGAAGATGATTCAAATCCCAAAGAAGGGTTTTTACCAAGTGGAAATTATGATGACGAGGATCCAGATAAGAAAATTAAGCATGATGAAGATGTTCCATCACAAAAATCACAGGAAACTGGTGATGAATCAACTAATACAGAAGACTTCGCGAAAGATGGAAGCAATGTCGAATCACCTCCAAAAATGAAAGATAAAGACGATGCCCAATCCAATCCACCACAAGAAGTTGAAGATGATTCAAATCCCAAAGAAGGGTTTTTACCAAGTGGAAGTTATGGTGACGAGGATCCAGATAACCAAATTAAGGATGATGAAGATGTTCCATCACAAAAATCAGAAGAAACTGGTGATGAACCAACTAATACAGAAGACTTCGCGAAAGATGGAAGCAATGTCGAATCACCTCCAAAAATGAAAGATAAAGACGATGCCCAATCCAATCCACCACAAGAAGTTGAAGATGATTCAAATCCCAAAGAAGGGTTTTTACCAAGTGGAAATTATGATGACGAGGATCCAGATAATCAAATTAAGGATGATGCAGATGTTCCATCACAAAAATCAGAGGAAACTGGTGATGAACCAACTAATACAGAAGACTTCGCGAAAGATGGAAGCAAAGTCGAATCACCTCCGAAAATGAAAGATAAAGACGATGCCCAATCAAATCCACCACAAGAAGTTGAAGATGATTCAAATCCCAAAGAAGGGTTTTTACCAAGTGGAAATTATGATGACGAGGATCCAGATAAGAAAATTAAGCATGATGAAGATGTTCCATCACAAAAATCAGAGGAAACTGGTGATGAACCAACTAATACAGAAGACTTCGCGAACGATGGAAGCAATGTCGAATCACCTCCAAAAATGAAAGATAAAGACGATGCCCAATCCAATCCACCACAAGAAGTTGAAGATGATTCAAATCCCAAAGAAGGGTTTTTACCAAGTGGAAATTATGATGACGAGGATCCAGATAAGAAAATTAAGCATGATGAAGATGTTCCATCACAAAAATCACAGGAAACTGGTGATGAATCAACTAATACAGAAGACTTCGCGAAAGATGGAAGCAATGTCGAATCACCTCCAAAAATGAAAGATAAAGACGATGCCCAATCCAATCCACCACAAGAAGTTGAAGATGATTCAAATCCCAAAGAAGGGTTTTTACCAAGTGGAAGTTATGGTGACGAGGATCCAGATAACCAAATTAAGGATGATGAAGATGTTCCATCACAAAAATCAGAAGAAACTGGTGATGAACCAACTAATACAGAAGACTTCGCGAAAGATGGAAGCAATGTCGAATCACCTCCAAAAATGAAAGATAAAGACGATGCCCAATCCAATCCACCACAAGAAGTTGAAGATGATTCAAATCCCAAAGAAGGGTTTTTACCAAGTGGAAATTATGATGACGAGGATCCAGATAATCAAATTAAGGATGATGCAGATGTTCCATCACAAAAATCAGAGGAAACTGGTGATGAACCAACTAATACAGAAGACTTCGCGAAAGATGGAAGCAAAGTCGAATCACCTCCGAAAATGACAGATAAAGACGATGCCCAATCAAATCCACCACAAGAAGTTGAAGATGATTCAAATCCCAAAGAAGGGTTTTTACCAAGTGAAAATTATGATGACGAGGATCCAGATAATAAAATTAAGCATGATGAAGATGTTCCATCACAAAAATCAGAGGAAGCTGGTGATGAACCAAGTAATCCAGAAGACTTCGCGAAAGATGGAAGCAATGTGGAATCACCTCCAAAAATGAAAGATAAAGACGATGCCCAATCCAATCCACCACAAGAAGTTGAAGATGATTCAAATCTCAAAGAAGGGTTTTTACCAAGTGGAAGTTATGGTGACGAGGATCCAGATAACCAAATTAAGGGTGATGAAGATGTTCCATCACAAAAATCAGAAGAAACTGGTGATGAACCAACTAATACAGAAGACTTCGCGAAAGATGGAAGCAATGTCGAATCACCTCCAAAAATGAAAGATAAAGACGATGCCCAATCCAATCCACCACAAGAAGTTGAAGATGATTCAAATCCCAAAGAAGGGTTTTTACCAAGTGGAAATTATGATGACGAGGATCCAGATAATCAAATTAAGGATGATGCAGATGTTCCATCACAAAAATCAGAGGAAACTGGTGATGAACCAACTAATACAGAAGACTTCGCGAAAGATGGAAGCAATGTCGAATCACCTCCAAAGATGAAAGATAAAGACGATGCCCAATCCAATCCACCACAAAAAGTTGAAGATGATTCAAATCTCAAAGAAGGGTTTTTACCAAGTGGAAGTTATGGTGACGAGGATCCAGATAACCAAATTAAGGATGATGAAGATGTTCCATCACAAAAATCAGAGGAAACTGGTGATGAACCAAATAATAAGGAAGACTTCGGGAAAGCTGGAAGCAATATCGAATCACCTACAAAAATGAAAGATAAAGACGATGCCCAATCCAATCCACCACAAGAAGTTGAAGATTATTCAAATCCCAAAGAAGGGTTTTTACCAAGTGGAAATTATGATGACGAGGATTCGGATAAGCAAATTAAGGATGATGAAGATGTTCCATCACAAAAATCAGAGGAATCTGACGATGAACCAAATAATACAGAAGACATCGCGAAAGCTGGAAGCAATGTCGGATCACCTCCAAAAATGAAAGATAAAGACGATGTCCACTCCAATTCATCACAACAAGTTGAAGATGATTCAAATCCCAAAGAAGGGATTTTACCCAGTGGAAATTATGATGACGAGGATCCAGATAATAATATTAAGCATGATGAAGATGTTCCATCACAAAAATCAGAGGAAACTGGTGATGAACCAAGTAATACAGAAGACTTCGCGAAAGATGGAAGCAATGTCGAATCACCTCCAAAAATGAAAGATAAAGACGATGCCCAATCCAATCCACCACAAGAAGTTGAAGATGATTCATATCTCAAAGAAGGGTTTTTACCAAGTGGAAGTTATGGTGACGAGGATCCAGATAACCAAATTAAGGATGATGAAGATGTTCCATCACAAAAATCAGAGGAAACTGGTGTTGAACCAACTAATACAGAAGACGTCGCGAAAGATGGAAGCAATGTCGAATCACCTCCAAAAATGAAAGATAAAGACGATGTCCACTCCAATTCATCACAACAAGTTGAAGATGATTCAAATCCCAAAGAAGGGTTTTTACCAAGTGGAAATTATGATGACGAGGATCCAGATAAGAAAATTAAGCATGATGAAGATGTTCCATCACAAAAATCAGAGGAAACTGGTGATGAACTAACTAATACAGAAGACTTCGCGAAAGATGGAAGCAATGTCGAATCACCTACAAAAATGAAAGATAAAGACGATGCCCAATCCAATTCATCACCAGAAGTTGAAGATGATTCAAATCCTAAAGAAGGGTTTTTACCAAGTGGAAGTTATGGTGACGAGGATACAGATAACCAAATTAAGGATGATGAAGATGTTCCATCACAAAAATTAGAGGAAACTGTAGATGAACCAAATAATAAGGAAGACTTCGCGAAAGCTGGAAGCAATATCGAATCACCTACAAAAATGAAAGATAAAGATGATGCCCAATCCAATTCATCACCAGAAGTTGAAGATGATTCAAATCCCAAAGAAAGGTTTTTACCAAGTGGAAGTTATGGTGACGAGGATCCAGATAACCAAATTAAGGATAATGAAGATGATCCACCACAAAAATTAGAGGAAACTGTAGATGAACCAAAAAGAAATGATACTGACAATGCCGAATTAAATAAATCAAGTGAAATTAAAGGTGAATCAATTAACCATGAAGTGTTAGATCAACGTGGAAGTAATGTCGACCCGACTACAAGAGAACAAATGGCGAACCAAGAAGTCGTTAAATCACACAAATCTGAGGAATCATCAATCATCGATTCAATTCTCGGGTCAATCATTGATGATTGTTGTGTAGATCCTGATAGACATGCTGCATCATCTACAAAAATCCAAGAGGAAGATAAGGGCGATTCCGAATCAAATACATCTATAGTTATTAAAGAAAATGTTGAAGAAGAGTTTGCGCAACGTAGAGGTGATGTCGAATTGGATGAACATGGAAGCGCTATCGAAACGGAAGAACCTATATTAGATAAAAACGATGTCCAGTTATCTAAAACAGAGGAAATAAAGGATGAATCAACTGATAAAGCAAAATCACTTACACAGAAACAAGAGGCGGATGAAGATGATATGGAACCACCTAAAGCAGAAGAAATTAAAAGTGATTTAAATGGCAAAGAAAAATTGGCAGAACATGGAAGTTGTAGTGAATCACCTGAAGAAAAACAAAAGAAAGAAATGGAAGAAAAATTAATTACCAAAGCAGGAATCCTTGAAGAAAATGAATCGATTAAAGTGCTTGATGCAGAAGAGTTTAAAAAACATTTAATTAAATTTTGCAATATTGATCAAATTGTTGAAATTACAGAAGTTGTACAAGAAATTTCATGCATCCAACCATCGTCTATGTGTGTAGAACAAAACTATGAGCTGTTTGGTTCGACGGAGCATAAAAGTAAGTATTGTATAACTAGCAGTAACAAATTGTAACGTTTATCTTATTCTAGAATTTCATTTTAAGTTTGTTGTAAAACATTGCGATC